>OZ024837.1:50864186-51399186 GCA_964016985.1 Anodontia alba
TTTGCTGTAAACGTAACGACGTCAACCCTGTGTATAGAAAATGTGTACAGAAGACATTTTGTGTTGGTCATTGTAGGTGCAACACTTATTTGGGTAATACAGTCGACTCTCGTTATCTCGAATTCCAAGGGAATCACTGAAACACTTCGAGATATCCGTACCTCGACATATCAGAGTCGAGAGAGTGAGTAAAACAATAAATTGAACAACCACATTTAACAAATGAATATGTAATTTGACTCCTGAAGTTAGAAATATATATATAAAATAATGTGGAAAAGAGGAGAAATGCTCCTTAGGAGTAATTTCTCCTCTTTTCCACATTATTTTGTTACCTGTTGTCAGAGTTTCATGTTAAAACAGGGACCAGATTTTCACTTCGAGATAAGCGGTAATTCGAAATAAGCGAGTTCGAGATAACGAGGTTCGACTGTACATGTGTTAGCCTCCCTTCCCAATGGAGGCCATTCTTGCTCGTCTGGAGGCAAATTCTTTCCTTACCTTAACCCTAATCATAACTATAGCAGATGAAAGTCAAAATATATTTTTTTTTTATATATATTTATATATTTTTAGGGATACTAATGCGTGAAATTTCACGTAAATCGTCTGCCTAGCAAATATCATGCCTTAATTTCTCTGAAAATTATATAAATGAAAATAAAATGTCGTTTGCTACAATTTTTCTTGACACTTTAATGGTTTAAACGTAGTCACTATTATTGAAAACTTTCAACAGGCAGGCAAGTTTACTGTCTGTAAAATTTGTCGCTTCTTGCAAAATTGTGTTCAATATTTTAAATGCGCTGGCTAAGGCCATCAACAGATCGAGAAATACTGGTCAATAATGGCTGGCCAAGTATTTTGTTTTTACTGCTCTGTGGGCAAAGTCATCAGTTGACAAATCAATAATGTTTTTTTCTTATTTTTTCCAGAAAACAGGCTTTGACAATACTAGCAGCTTGTCTCCGTAGATAATTTACATGTCACGCCAAAACCTATTTTTTTTTGTGATGAACAAGAAAAATATTTCAAAATGTCGTCTGCTGAAAATTTTACCCAACATGTCAAGCTTATTAAATGTCTCAGTGTGACATTTCTCTATACTTTACTGATCATGATAACAATAGCAATCAATATCAACCACCGAGTGCAAAAAGGGTAAAAACGGTAAAACTGTGCATATGCGAACAGCCACGACACGGATCGAACAGACCAGAGGACGTCTTAACCCTCAAAATGCCAAGAAAACCTCCATCTGAAAATATCGTCTGTTTATGTCGTCTGCTAAATATTCTTGCAGACTTTTCAAACCTATTTTTGCATACAGGCAAACAGTGTGGACAGGAGCAGTCTGATCTGGGTCCACACTGTTTGCAAAATTGACTTTTAAAATCACAAGCAGATGACAAAGCAGACGAATATTGTTGTGATTGGCAGTTTAAGGGATATGGATACCTCTCTTATCTGGAGATATGTCCCCTGTGTTATAACAGCCTTTTTCTCATGACAGGGACCAATTATCATTGGAAGAGGCAGGTCATTTGGCAAGATCATCATTACAGCTACCCTTTAGCCGAGAGATTCTCAAGTCAAACTGTCAATAAAACGAATTATACGAATTCCCCATGCGAAAACTATCCAGCTTGACCCCATGATGTCTATTAAACTTGGGCAAATAGCCATTCATATTAAGTTTGTGTTGTCTCGCCTGCATCTTGTTGGCTATTTAGAAGCACTGAGTTTAACCTTAATATTGGGACGCCTTAACTCTTTATCATACTTGTTCTAAAATTTAAACAGGTCCATTTTACTAATTGTTAATGGGAAGAGTGGAAGACAGTGTAGATCCTGATCAGATGCCGCGTTCTGTCGTAACTCTTTACTAAACTTGTCCAGAGGCTAATAATTCTACAAGCGGGGCTATGACCCTCGAAACGACTTACAGGAGGAAAGTGTCGTATCATTGGCTAGCTGGCTTTAATAATAATAATAATAATAATAATCGCCCTTATTTATAGAGGGTAACACATTTAGTAATCTAGTACTAATCTTCCATGTGGCCCTCTTTTTTCCTGGGTAGAAACCAGTACTAAGCAATGTGGATAAAGTCTCTTGCTCAAGGAAACAACACTTGCTGTTAGTGGGGATCGAACCCGGTACCTCTCGATCTCGAGTCCGACGCTTTACCACTGCACCACAGCACTTTGTATAGCCCCTGCTCCAAATTAATATCAGATAAAGAAATGGATTCAAGTTTACCTTGACCACGCTCAGGGTAAATTCAACAGACAACAATTTGATGATATTTATTGTTTCAGAAAACAGGATTTGACATGAAATGTTAAACCTGTTTTCTGGAACAAGTCAGAGAAGATATTTCAAAATGTCGTCTGTCAATTGTTTCTTTGACTGTGCAACTGGCATGTGTAATTATTATTTCTGTAAATATTGAATGAAATACTGCAGAGGTGAAAGCTATTATCATACCAGTTTCTCTAAGAGGACTAGATTGTATTCCTGATAAACTCTCAGTCAGCAGCCAATCAGATGATAGATGATGTGCACGCTACATGTTGCACACCTATACTATGGAGCTGACAGCCCGTTAGTAGAATTATAAGCCCCTGACATCCTAAACAGTGTAGACCCCTGATCAGACCCGCGTTCTGCGGCGTCTGATCTGGGTCAGGATATTACTGTACTGTATTGGGACGTCTTCACTCCTTACCATACTTTTTTCTAAAATTGGAACAAGTCTATTTACTATCTGCTCACAGTTGGTGTGTCTAAAATTGATAGATGAGTGACAAACAGTGTAAATCCTGTTCGGCGTCTGATCTGGGTCTACACAATTTATGCAAGTCTGTCTATCCCAATAATTAGAATAAGTAGGGTATTTCTTTGACTAGCTGCTTGTCTGATAATGTAAGTGTTATGATTTTGTTTATTATTAAAAGGTTACCAACTTGTTAACAAAGGCAATCTCCAATGCATATTTTGGCTAAGTATTATCAAAATTTGAGAAAGGATAGTAGACTAGCTATAAAACTATTAACTGTTCATTTTAATGCAAACAGATGATTTTGTATCCACAGTATTCATTTTAAGGCCTAGTGGCTAGGCTAGGTATTTCTGTATCATGACGGTCAAGCATAGTAAACTCATCAGTCATGATCAGTTTCCAAATATTCTTATTTTACAGTAATTAGTCCATAATGAAGCATGCAAATCAATATCAACATTCATAAAATCAATAACTCAATATTTCATCCTGTCTGTAGTCTTCCAATTTAACGCTTAGCATGCTGGATAAAATTTTCAGCAGACGACATTTTGAATTTTTTTTCATAAAATAGGATCTGACATTATCTACTTAAATACAGAAGATACAAAAATATGTTTTCTTGTTTTCCCCCAGAAAAAATAGTTTGACGTTGCACACAAAGCGTCTCCTTAGCTATTTTGTGAAGCTTCAAGCCCACAGTCTGGGCAAAATAAGAACCCATTTATGCCAAGTGGACTCTTCTACTCCCTGGGCAGGTCCATTACCTATAAGGGGAGTCTTGTTAGCGTTTATTTATATTAGCATGTGTTGTAGAAATTTCTGTTTTTAATGCAAACAGTGCAGATCCTGCTCTGACACCACGTTCTGTGGCGTCTGATCTGGGTCTTCATTGTTTACCATTGTCCCTTTCATAGGACGATTGGCATACCAGGATTAAAATGAAACAGGTGGACATCATGTAAAACTTACTTGAGTAAAACCGGGAACACCTTTGGCAAATTCTACAACTTTGACTATAGAAGGAGTCATAGCTTCCGCCAACTGTTGCCAGGATTCAGGGTCAGCTGACTGGAGGTCTGTAGACACGCCCTCGCTGAACTCCGACTGAAACAAACAAGAAAACATATTAAAATAGTGTATTGGGTCTATTGAACAATTTTTACATCAGAAATCGAACCCGTAACCAAACCGGGAGTGTCTGACCCTTTAACCAGCGGACACTGCCATTTGTTAAAAGTTTTATTATTACCATGTTTCATAGGAATTTCTGAAATTAATGCAAACCGTGTAGACCCTGATCAGACGCCGCGTTCTGTGGCGTCTGATCTGGGTCTACATTGTTTGTCAGTGTCCCTTTTATGGGAGACTAGGCATAAATGAGTTAAGGTTTTACTTTTATAAAAAATAAATGACTCCACCTCATGCTGAAATATTGTTTTTATGTAAGGGGAATATATACTGGTGTCCTGTTTCCTTTCCTGCATGTCAAGCCCCTTCTGAAAAAGGGTCAACTCCAAAGGGAACAAATTCATTTCTTTCAGATTAGACCTCTTTCAGAAGAGAGTGGGAGTCGGGGTGGGGGTAGGGGTGGTGGAGAGAGAGGTAAGCGACTAAATAAAACAAAAAAGTACCGTAGATACCTTGGCTGTAGCTTTTCCGGCGGTGTATTCATAAGCAGTGACCACTTCACATATTAATCCGCGATCTTGATCAGTTAAGGCATCTTGATCATATCCTGCCTCTTTTAATTTACTTCTTATTTGTTCTTCTTTTCTTCTCTCTCTATTATCTTCAATTAATTTCCGTTTTGCTTTTCTCTGTCTTTCGTTTAAAACCACTGAAACAGAAAAAAAGAAAGGAATTAGAAACTGCCAGTATACTAAGGATTAAATCAATCAATCAATCAATCTATCTATCTATCTATCTATCTATCTATCTATCTATCTATCTATCTATCTATCTATCTATCTATCTATCTATCTATCTATCTATCTATCAATCAATCAATCAATAAACCCGAGGTCTTTTTTTAGCCAAGAAGAATGGATGCACTTTCATGGATAAGAAAGAAGGAAAAAGAAAGAATGAAAAAGAAAGAAAGAAAAGAAGGAAGAAAGGAAAGATTACCGAAATCTTCGTACAAAATTCGCAGACTCCAAAGTAAAAAAACAACCAAACAATTATTTGTATGTAGGCAAAATTGAGAAAGACAGAAAGAATGAAGAAGAAAGACAGAAAGAAAGACGGATTACCGAAATCCCCAAGCAAAATCCAAAGACTGCAGAGTAAAATCAGTGAAACGGGAAGTGTATGAGACGCAAAATAAAAAAGCAAGAAAATAAGAAAGAAGGAAAGAAAGAAAAATAAATGAATGAATAAGTAAATAAATAAAGAAAGAAAGAAAGGAAGAAAGAAAGGTACAGTACCTAAATCTTCAAACAAATCCACAGACTGTAAGAGATTAAAATCTAGGAAACGAGAATTTGTATGAGACAGACTGCAATAGACAGAAAGAAAGAAAGAAAGAAAGAAAGAAAGAAAGAAAGAAAGAAAGAAAGAAAGAAAAAAAGAATGTTACCGTAATCTTCAAGCAAAATCCACAAACTGCAGAGTAAAAATCAACCAAACAAGTATTTATATGTTGGCAAAATTGAGAACGACAGAAAGAATGAAATGAAAAAGGAAGACAGATTACCGAACTCTCCAAGAAAAATCCAGACTACAGAATAAAATCAGCGAAACAAAAATTTGTAGGAGACAGAACGCAAAAGAAAGAAGGAAAGAAAGTAAGAAAGAAAAGAACGAAATCTCGAAATAAAATCCAATAGACTGTAGAGTAAACTCAACAAAACAAGTACTTTTATGTGGGCAGACCGCGAAAATAAACGGAGGTCATTCACCAAAACAAAAACAAGGACTTCAGATGGCGGAAAAGGTCAACCACTTATATGCTGTATGTACACAGAGACTTATACAACAAACACATGCTGCAAACGTGTACATGAACTCGCATATCCTGTGGCGTAGCACGCACACCCAGAAAATAATCTTGAAAAAAATCTTTCTATTTATGCTTCTAAAATAGGGGCTACTCTGAAAGGGGCTGTCCTATTTCGGAAATGATAAATAAATCCTTTAATTTAGAGCAGCCAGCAAATAGTTTATGCTAGTTGAAGTCTCTTTATTGCAAATAATATTTCTACGCATGCTACGCATGTACGTATGTGCGTAATGAGAGCTACGCATTATCGCAGTACCTGTATAAATAATTACAATTTCTTGTTTCAAGAATTTAATTTGCAGTCTCTAACGTTACTTAATGAGCGAAAAATACTTTCGGGCCTGTGCGCCCAGTGAAGATTCTGATCAGACTGCGCATGCGCGCAGTCTGATCAGAATCTTCACTGGGCGTATTTTGGATAGTCAAGTATTCATTGTTTCTTCATGCCGACAACGAAGACTCTGATCAGACTGCGTGGATGCGCATGTTGATTTGAATTCATTGGGCGCACATGTAAGACGTACTTTTTCTAACGTAGAGGCTCAAATGTATAATGCTATGGACAACAAAAGACATAAGAAAAAATTAGAAACAGTGAAGAGTGAAGCAGAAGAGATGAAGAACTGTGACTGTAATATTCTTGCAGTCATATTTCGTAGCACAAATATACGCTGCTATTTTCTGATTTTGTTTTAATAGTCAGCGGCTGAGACATGTTCGGTCTGTAAAAACCATCAAACAATAGATATTAGAGCTTATGTGTTGAATAAGGACAGTGCTATCTGACTGATATGTCTGTCCGTCTGTCTGTCTGTCCGCGCCCCCCCCCCTCTCTCTCTCTCTCTCTCTCTCTCTCTCTCTCTCTCTCTCTCTCTCTTTGTCTCTCTCTCTCTCTCTCTCTCTCTCTCAACAATAACACATAACACACTAAAATACCACTGACGCATTTAAATAGGTCTACAATTAGATAAAATGCATTTTTTTGTGGAAAATTGACATAGATCCAATCAGAGCGAAGCTTTTTATCAAATATAGCCCTTTGCTTCCGTTTACTTTTTACTGGTTCCAGACCTCACCACGCTAACTGGCACCCTGTTCCCTATAATCAAATCAAGATTCATACTTTCGAAGTTATTAGGCGACTAAACCGGGTACGAATAAATTTTCAACAAAGAGGTATATTTTGCAAAGTTTTATTTAGAAGCGTGTTCGGCTATATACTTGTACACCATAAAAATTTTATCACTAAGACGAAGCTTCTGAATTGAACACAAAATCTTCAGGTGTGAAGATAAAGAAAGCACAACTGTCAAAATAATCATATAAATGGTCAAACATTGCCAGTCTTATCGGAAGAATCTGGCTTTATATTAAACACTGGTTCAACATGAAAACAACTTTTTGACTGGCAAGAGTGTATTAAAGTTTTCTAACAGACAGTTGGTGATTAAATACTCGTATGTCTTGAAGGGCAACACTTTTATATCATATGCATTTACATTTTCAGATAAAAAGAACGTCATCCATGTCTATTTTATTATTTTGTTTCTTACAAAATCAGCATTCGCTTAAGAGGGGAAATATATTCCGTATTTGTGCATAAAACATATGTTGTTAAGCAATTTTAATGATTAGATTTTGATACTTAAAGGGGAAAGCAACCATAATTTAAAATATACTTCACAATGAAGAACTTAAAAATACGAAAAATTGCGAGAAGTATGATCAAAATCGGTCAAGAAATAACAAAGTTATTCTTGTTTGAAGGATTCAGTTGTGTTGGCATCGGATTTTGGGCAAAAAGCCGTGATCTTGAAAACAATCTATCTGTCAGTTCAAGGACAGAAGCTTCTTACATGACACTTTACCTAGACTGGCTCCAGTCTCTGGTGACATAATATTTTTCTTATAATCCTGTTTGATAGTCCACAAGAATAAAATCACTTTATAGTCCTGATATTATTTTGGTTTTATTTAAGTGAATTATCAAACAGGATTATAAGAAAAAAAATCGTCACTGGTGACAGGAGCCAGTCTACACTTTACCTGCTATTTTCTTTTTTGATTTGGAATTTCCTACGGGACTTTGGTCATGTAACGGTCCAGAATTCACCCATTTTAGCTTTTAAACAACTATGGGCCCAAGACCATTTGTACAAATGAAAAAATAATAAAAAATATGTAGGAAAACTGTATCCTAGAGAAATATGTTAATCTGACAGCAGGCACTGAACATTACGTTAAATCTTTCTTGACTCTGCGGGAGAAAAACACTTAAAATTATTAATAGATTAACAAATCAAAACAAAGGTGTTAGGTGTCCGCCTTGTCTCACACCTGTTAATTGCACGGAAGGTGATCCGTTTCACCTGCCTAACCTACAGAGATCATTATATGATCCAGATAAGGGATTTTTTCATCCGAAAATTACTGATGTTTTTTTTTATTTCTCGATAAAAACCTATGTTGTGTGTACTCGTTAGAAGCGCCTCCGAGAGGCGCTTCTAATGAGTACACACAACGTAGGTTTTTATAGAGAAATAAGACAAATATAATTCGGATACCCCCACTTATCTGTAGCTATAATTATATAATCCATATTCTCTAATGTTCCTAGCTTCAAGGGGGTTGGGATATAAGGAAAACAAATCACCACAACAGTGCTCCACTGGCCAGTTTGATTAGAGGGTTTTGTTTATTGGACAAGTTACTGAGGAATGCGGTTCAGTTTGCTAGGTTTCTTTCCTTTTTCTGAAACCTCATCTATGACGTTACTGTTTTATACCCTTGTTACCTGTGTTACCTTAGGGAAACGAAAATACATGCTGGGAAGAGTAGTCCTTTCTGGATATATATGATAGAATCAAATGAAACTAAAGTTTTATCTTCTAATTTCTGTATTAATATGGAAGTCAATAGCGATCAACCTTTCTTTCCCCGTTTTATTTTAGTGGCTGTATCAAACATGATTGTAAGAATAAATATTATGTCACTGAAGACTGGCGCCTGTCCACACCGGTACACACCTATGTTAAGTCATGATAACAGATTCGTTTGCTTCCCACACACCATTTATATATTTATAATTTGAAGAGGAGCATCTAATCAGTACCGAAAGGCCACAGCATGTTTTTGAAGAGAAACAAGAAATACATCAGTACTAATTATGAAAATATTAGTACCTTACTGAAGCTGTTTAGTTACTAGCCTTATCTGGAGCTATGTTCAAGATAAGCTAAAAAGAACATTATTTCCCCTTTTGAGAAGATATTCATGAGGGCTCAGGAGAGAGAGAGAGAGAGAGAGAGAGAGAGAGAGAGAGAGAGAGAGAGAGAGAGAGAGAGAGAGAGAGAGAGAGAGAGAGAGAGGGGGTAAAAATCCAGCTCATAGCGCTCTCCTTAGAGATGTAGCCATTTACCAGACTAATGAGTGTTCTTTCTCATGCGCAAGGAAATAGACCAAAGTGACCTGTCGGTTTGGCATTTTCACCATAATATGTTCGTATACTGCAAAAACAGATAGTATCTTTAAGGTGAACAAATAGCTATTTCATATGGTAAACAGGACGTTCGTATGCCATTTGAAAATGTTCAGCGGACCTGAGGACTATTTCAGAGGATTAAAGCACTCGGTAAATTCTCCACCATTTTCAGAAAAAGGGGTCTTCTGGTCTATTCTAAAAGGAAAGAATTTGCTCCCAAAGGGAGCAAATTCTTTTCTTTTAGAGTAGACCCCTTTTCATGAGGGAGGCAAACATTTTGACAGTTGCCTGCTTCAGTCTGTACATTTATGAATCCCACTTAAAGTCTTGCCATTCTGGAAATGTACAGTGGACCTATCCTAATGACTACTGAAAGTAAAGGTCAAGTCAAGAGGTCAGTTTGGGCGATCTATAATATAGATCTGTTAACTGGTGACACGTTGATCCACTCCCAGTATAAACATGATCAATTTACATGTATAGCTCAGGCTGGCGTAAAAATAAGAGAGAGAGAGAGAGAAAAAAAAAATAAAAATACCGGACTGACGGATAAAAATTGGACATCTTAACGCTTAAGTCACGGACGGTTAAAATTTACAAAGCACTGGGTTGGTCCCGTTCGAATATAGGTACATATTTAAGAGTTCCAAATGTTTTGCCTGTTCTGAAGTGTTTTGCCTGCTTTGATGACAGAAATGCTCAAAATGTATAAGTCATGTAGTTTGAAGTAGATATTAGCTGCTAAGCAAAAAAAAAAAAAAAAAAAAAACGAAAAATAGAAAAAAAAAAAAAAAAAAACAAAAAAAAAAAAAAACACAAAAAAAAAAAAACAACAAACTATGGGTTGTAGAACATTTCCAAAAATGTATAAAACATAATCTGAAAATCAGTTGTATTCTGTAGCCTTTAATTTTCCATGCCTATCCTAAAATTTGAACAGGTTAATTTTTTGCTACATGTATCAAATGATGCGTCTTATCAGTTGGTAAGGAATATCAATCAGTGTAGACACTTAATAGGCGGTTTGATCAAGGTCTACACTGGTTGCCCAGGCCTATCTATCCAAACAGTCAGGATATATATGGTAAGACGCATATTAATGTACATGCGTGCCTATTATTATCGCGTGATTATACAAGGCCATCTATATTTCCCCTGAGAATTCCATTTCGATCCGCGCCATAAGAGAGGTAGTTTGGGGACATGTGCAAACGCAAATGACCAGAATCATCCTTGCTTAAATTAATGCTTAGCATGCTGGGTAAAATATCAGCAGACGACATTTTAAAGTATTTATCTTTTTCCCCAGAAAACTGGCTTTGACATTCCATGGAAGACAATTTGCATGAAATATCAAAGCCTATTTTCTAGGAAAATTAACCCTGAAAGCGCCAATCACAACTGCAGCAGACGACATTTTTTTTTATCATTTTTCAGAGAAAACATGTCTTGATATTTCATGTGGATCTTCTGCTTGGCAGACGATTCACATGAACTATCAAGACTTGTCTTCCCTGAAATAAAAAAAAAAAAAAATAGAATGTCGTCTGCTACAAATTTTGCTTGGCGCTTTAAGGGTTAAGAAAACTATGATCAATTTGTCGTCTGCTGAATTAGCCCAGTCTTTAAAAGGGCGATAACTTTTTTGACTTCCTGTTTGTGTATGCGCACAAAGCCCCTTCAGAAAAAAAAGGAAATACTTAGTTTAAACATATTTTATTGCATCTAAACAAGCAATAGGGTCGGGCCACAAGTTCTGCCAACATTAGTTACGGCCCTCCCCTAACAGAACTTCATTACAGCAATATTCAGACACATGATAATGGCAAAGTAAACATGTAAGCACTACAAAAATACAAAAAGGTGATGGAGTGAAAGGTATAATAATGTAAATAATATACAAATCAATTAAATAATAAGATAATGGAATGGAATGTCATAAGATGAATTGTCATACTGGCCTTAGTGAACAGCAGACTAATCGGTGAACCTTCTGGTGTCCTTGATAAAAGTTTGGACGGCTTTGAAAATAGTGACATTTTCTTCTGGTGTGAGATTTTCATTTCCAAACAAAAGTTTATTAACATTTAGTGGGTTGAAATTCCTCGTTGATCGAAACAGTGCAATTCGTTCATTGATAAAGTGTGAGCATCTAAAGAAATAATGCTCTGCATCTTCAACTTCTTCAGAACAGCTGCATGTAGAACTTGGTGACAGATGATTAATATATAGATCATAAGATAAATTACTACAGTTGTTTCTAATTCTTGCATGTAGGACTGAGATGTATCTACTATCAACTTTGTAGTATGTTGGAACTATTGAATTATTTTGTGTTTTTTTTTTCAACTGATACTTAAAGCTAGACAAAGACGGTGAATTACGTAATTCTATGTCAAGCGAATTCCATGCCGAAATAGACGAAGGAATACATGATTTTCGGGAAATTTCTGTCCTGCAAAAGGGAACAGTAATATTGTTATTATTTCGTAAATTATAGGCATTTGTTTCTCCAACAAGCGGAGGAATTACATCAGACACATATGAAGGAACAAGACCATTAACTGATTTATACATGAAGATAAGTTTCTGCTGCTTCCGTCTTTCGATAAGTGACACCCACCCACTCTCTTTGTAAAGGTTATCTAAGGAAACTGATCTTGTTAAGCCTGTAACAATGCGGGCAGCTTCATTCTGAAGTTTTTGGAGAGACTCAATGTCTCTTTCTGTGCAGCCGTCCCATACAACACAAGAATACTCGATGATGGGCTGTAAGTATGAAAGGTATATTTGGTTTAGAGCAACACGACTAAATGTATATTTGAGTTTCCTCATTATACCAATAACTTTAGAAGCACTTTTAAGGATATTTTCAATATGATTATGCCATTGTCCATTATTGCTAAATGTTAAACCTAAATGTTTATGTTCTGTTACAAATTTGATATGTGTACCGTCAAAAATTAAATTTGGTAGTGATTCAATAACTCTTAGGGTAAAAAGCATTGCTTCAGTTTTAAGGGGGTTAAAATTGATTAGCCACTGAGCAGCCCAGCTAACTAACATACGTAAGTCGTGATTGATAATACCTTCAATGTCTTTAATGTTTGCTGCAGAGTAAAATAGTGAGCTATCATCAGCAAATAGACGTGTAAGACTAAGTAAAGATTCAGCTATATCATTGATATAAACCAAAAATAATAAAGGGCCAAGAACAGAACCTTGAGGAACCCCAGCATTAACTCTCCTCAAGCTTGATGAGCTGTTTCTTATAACAACTTTTTGCTTTCTCCCACTTAAATAGTCACTTATCCATTCGAGTAATTCCCCTTCTATGCTACATTGTTTTAATTTGAAGATAAGTCCTTTGTGCCACACTCTATCAAAAGCCTTTGAAACGTCTAAGAAAACCATGCAAGAATATTGATTATTATCAAAAGTTTGACAGATGTGATGGTATATGTCAATAAGTTGGAAAGTTGTAGAATGATTAGGCAGAAACCCAGATTGATATTTATAAAGTAAATCATTTTCATGTAAAAAGTTAAAAATATGCTTAAAAGCTATTCTTTCCTGCAGCTTACCAACGTTACTTAAGAGTGAAACTGGTCGAAATGTTGAAGGATCAGAGTTATCTCCCATTTTGGGTAATGGTATTACATTAGAATATTTATAGTTTTCTCCAAACTTACCTTCCCTGAAAGATCTATTAAAAAGAATACTAAGGGGTACAGCAATTTCTTTAGAAACAGCTTTTAACAGTTTATTACTAATTCCATCTGGCCCTGTTGCCTTGTTGGGATTTAAAAGTTCAATGAGGGAAGCAACTTCATCTGATGTACATGTTATACTAGACATTCTATTTTGACATTTATATTCAAAAGCAGGCAATGTTGCATTTTCATCATTTACAGTGGAGATAGATGTAAAATATTTATTTAACAATTCAGCCTTTTCTTCGATTGAAAAACAGAAGTCATTTTGACCAGTGACCGGATAGGAATTGAGAGGTGGAATTGAAGGAGAGCTGCTATTTCCTTTAACAAAGTGACGTACAACCTTCCAAAATTGTTTTCTATCATTTGAGTGAAAGTCAGATATGGAAAATTCCAAGTTATTGTAAAATTGCTCTTTTGCATGCCGTTTTAAATTATTAACTTTATTGCGAAAAAACTTGTACCTTGCCAAAATGTTATGATTTCCTGATTTGTTGAATTTACGTTTTAACCTGTCTCTTTTTCTAGACACTCTTCTTATTTCACAATCATACCAAGGTTTATCGTCAGGTCTGATAAGTACATTTTTTGATGGAACACACAAGTTAACAAAGTTAGGAAAAGTATTATTAAACTTAGAACAGGCTTCATCCAGAGTTCCTTCCCTTAGACAAGTCCAATCAAAATTAGATATTTTTTGTTTCAGTAATGTAAAATTTGCCCTTTTATATAAATAAATCAATCTATTGAAAACACCTTCCGTATCATATTGAAAGGGTAATGTTATATATGTTGCTTTATGGTCACTAATATTGGCTGGAACAGCTATGGTGCATAGGAAATACTTTGCTCCGCTAGGAAACTAATTAAGTATGTGTTGTACCAACACAACCCTTTTTACGATGATTCCTCAGTGCACGTGTACCAGGCAAGCTCGTGAAAATAGCACCAATTCAAAGGCGTAAAATCCATTCCTAGCCTTTTAAACCACGCCTACTGTAAAAGTCGTCACGACAGAAAAGATTCCTCGCAGTTTAATGCGGTATCAGACGCTATTATTGGAATCTGTCAATATCCAGCTATTGTTAGAAATAATGATAATATATGTTACCATGGCAACACTGAAGAGCGAATCAGGAAGCATTGTTTTTAATCATTTCTCATCCTAATGTCTAGACAACAAAAGAAAACCTATTAGTACCAAAGGTAAGTTTCTCATAATATGACATAACGTCGTGTGAGGTAGATGGGGCACACAAAGGGGAAGGGGTGATGGGGTGGGGAGGGGGGCAAATCTGCTGAGCGTATTTACCACAATTATTTGGACACATGAATTCCTTACCATACTTAGTCTAAAATTTGAACGATTCCATTAAAAATAAAACAAACCTTGTTCATGCGTCTAAATTCTGTTGGATGAGTGACAAACAGTGTAGAACCAGCATGATCAGACGCCGCAGAATGCGGCGTCTGATCACGCAGGTTCTACACTGTTTGCTCAGATATGTCTGTTCGAACAACTGGGGTAAATATGGTATAGAAAGAATGGCATGATCGTGCTTCCAGTCAGTTTGATCAGAGACTCCACCTTTCATCTGTCACAACACCGTCACTTCCGGAAGTATGGTGAGCATGCGCAGGCTGGCCCAGGATACTCAGGCTGGCTTGGATTGGTAATAGTTACACGCTCCTCTCTGTAACCACATGTATTTTGTTTCTTATGTCTGCCAGAGAGTCTTCCCATATTTATTATTTTATATTTTGATAAGTACTTATCATTTAATGTGTTCTCAATGTTACTGGGCTTTTGATTATTTTTTTTTTCTCCTGAGTTAACAGATTACTTTCTTTTTCAGAATGTTCAGATAGTGTTGAAAAAAAAAAAAAAAGTGTTGAAAAAAAAAAACCTGGCAATTTTGTGAAAGAAAATGAGTACATAAATAATAAGATTCTACAAATGGTTGTTTGAGAGATGTCCGGAATTTTCTTTCTTTTTTTTGATTTGATGAAAATTATATAACTTATTAGACCAGTAGAAGACCAATTTCCTTACACCTTGGAATTTTTACTTTCTATTTTTTCTATTCACCACATAAACATAAGTACGTCAACTTTTGTGTCACGGATGAGACTAGAAATAAAGTCCATGTGGATGTGTACACGCGCACACACACGCACGTATTCACACACGCACGTACACACACGCACGTCACACAATACGCATGAACCCAGCATAATGTCGCACAATCATATACATGTATATATTTACATATATGGCTCAAGAGATAGTAATATGATACTCACGGTCTGTTGCCATGCCAACGTTTAAACATTTAAAAAATCTACATTCTTGACACTGGTTCCTAGTAGTTTTATCTATTATACAGTTCTTATTCCATTTACAGTGATATTGTAAGTTCTTTTGAATAGTCCGCCGGAAAAATCCCTGAAAATGCAAAATAGCAATATACAGAAAATAATCTTTGGAAATCTTCTATCAGGGTTGACTCAAATCAGACTGCGCATTCGCGCAGTCTGATCTGAGTCTACACTGATCGCCAACATAATACTTGGACCTTGTACATTCTATTAGCGAACATCGGATCTGTTTGTACTGCGTTGATGCGTTGTTGATCCAGGTTTAAGCTGGTCGCATATGTCTATTTTAGGGATTCTAAAATTCATACAACTGAAAGGACTCACTATAATACAGTATTTGCTTACTGCTACTACTATTAATAATGTATTAATAATAATAACAATAATAATACATGTATAAATAATAATAATAATAATAATAATTCATCACGAAAACACGCCTATATAATTTTCACCCCCTTAAACCCCACTTTTATATAGTAAAACTGGGGTTTACAGGGGTATACTTTATTTTTCTTATTTCTGCTCAAAAACATAGATTGTAGGTACTCGTTAGAACCGCCCCGTCGAGGCGGTTCTACCGAGTACCCACAATCTATGTTTAGAGCAGAAATATGAAAACTATCAGAATGTTTTATATTAGGCATGTTTTCGTAATGTTTCCCGTTACATCAAAACCTTTCTGTACTTTCATGTGTTATCAGGTAAAATATAGGCAAACTGTATTTATCCTAAGTTTTCGGACACTATAACTCCTTGTCATGCTTCTGTAACATCTTTACAAGTCAGGGTAGACCTTCATCATGCGTCTGATCTGGGTCTGCACTCTTTGCTCAGGACTATCTGCCCGAATACTTAGGCTAAATGCGTTACAATACAAATTACTTCATATTACATGGGAGTAAAAATACTTTCACTGAATTTCTCAGAAAACAAAACTGACCAATATATCTCATTCGACAGAAAACAGAAAAAATCTTTTTACATTTAGCTGTAGCTAAAAACAGTGACGGAAATTGGTCTTCAGAAAAGTGATGGAATACAGGCAATGATATAGTTCAAGATAAAATAATAACTGGGGCGACAATCATTTTGCCTCCGTGAAGCGATTTCAATGACTGCCTATGTCTTGATGCAAGACTGAAAGATAGATTCTGAATAGATCTCTTGTATGAAGCTACGTTTGTCAAAGCTATTATATAGATTCGCTTCTGAAGACATAAATTTCAGCACTAACCAGACGATAAAAGAAAAGTTTTCTCACCTTACAGCCTTCACAAGTCATACACCGGTAATGGTACCCAGTCGCAGCGTCCCCACACACAACGCAGGGTTCCGGACCATTGGACAGGTCCATATAACTGGGGATATATGGCACTCCTGTAAAAGAAGAAAGAAAATTCTTTTAACCTACTTCAGTCGAGAAACCTCCAAAACCCCAAAAGGGTAAGTGGCAAACAGTGCAGACCCTGATCAGACGCCGCTCAACGCGGCGTCTGATCTGGGTCTTCACCGTTTGCAATAAATACTGGAATTTCTATAAAACATGATAATGGAAACTAACCAGACACCCCTTCTATTGGAAATGGACCGGTCCAAAGATTATTGTAGGACTCCACTCAATGTAAATGGGTTAGTGGCTTCAAAATTAGATTAGGTGGAGCTGAAAGATCATTGAGTTCCTGTGTGCAATGTTTCATATGCACAAATCAAGGCGTTTACCATAAATATTCGACACATTATTACTCCTAACCAAACCTGTCATAAATGTGAACAAGTCCAAGTGACTACTTGCTGGCGTGTCTAAAAATGCAGAACCTGCATTCTGATCAGGATCTGCACTGTTTGCTCAGGCCTGTATGTCCGAATACCTAGGGTTAACACGGTAACATTTAATATTTTCAGACTAATAGAGCACTTTGCAATGGTCAAACCTTAAAGTTTAAGATGTTCATTGCCTTTGACCCTTTAAACATAAATTTAACTATTAGCAAATTATATTAGAAATAGTTTTGTGTTATTTCTATTTTATTTTTTTTTTTCAGACAATAGGATAAGGCATTTCAGGCAAATCGATTCGCATGAAATGTCAAACCATCACCAAAACAACCTTATATAATTTTATATAGTAAAACTGGGGTTTACAGGGGTACACATTATTTTTGTTATTTCTGCGCAAAACATAGATTGTGGGTACCACAATCTATGTTTTGAGCTGAAATATGAAACATATCAGATTTTTTATCTGAAAACTTTCCGTTTTTGGTGGTGAAATTTTCAATTTATTTGAATAGGAGTGTTTTCGTAATTTCTGGTAAAAATAAAAAACTATAAATCATTTGTTGTTCTCTCACATTGTGGTCAGCGTACTAGGGGTAAAACTGTTATTCTTGAGCCCAGGGAGGTTTGTGGGACCTTACAATATAGTCTTCTCTGTTCTATTACATTCAATTTCTTGATGCCTAAACTAGAGAGATCGTATCTAGGCAGTTACCAAAACATGTATAATATACATGGCTACACATGTCCCACAGTTACAAAGCGTTCGCCTAAGGACAATCTCTTGACCTCGAACTAGAAAACTGACCTCTTTGTTTCTAGGTTAACCCTTCAGAGGGCAGTTACCGCCAAGAAGTTATGTGCATTAATGTACTAAAATGTTAGATGTTCAAGATAAAAACTACATCGATGTGGTAATTTAGTCCAGCCCAACAGTTTTCGCGCTCTCTTCATGTTTTATATTTTGATGCATTCCAAAATTAATACACATTTTTGTACCATCATTTACAGTGCTATGGACAAATTCACCAGACGACAAATTGCTAATATATATATATTTTTTTTAGTTTTCCTTGAAAACAGGACTTGATATTTCTTGCAAATTGTCTCCAATTTCATGAATGTCGAAACCTGTTTCCTAAGAAAACTACGAAAAATTATTTCTCTGTCGTCTGCTGAAAATATTACACAGAGTGCTATGCGTCAATGTACTAAATGTTAGATGCTGAAGTTAAAGAACGTCTATGTGGTAATTTTGACCAGTTCAGCAGCTTTCCCGCGCTCATCTCATATTCTCATTTTCACTGATCTATGTAATATATATTGATAATTAATACGCATAATTTTGTATTATCATTGCATAGCCAAGGAGACGAATAGCAGCAAGCATATGCATGGAGATGATTAGCTGTGCAAATAACCGTATTTAGCCTAACATCACGAAAACATACCTATATAATTTTGAACCCCTTAAACCCCACTTTCATATAGTTAAACTGGTGTTTACAGGGGTATTCATTATTTTTCTTATTTCTGCTAAAAAGATAGATTGTGGGTACTCGTTAGAACCGCCTCGTCGAGGCGGTTCTAACGAGTACCCACAGTCGAGGCGGTTCTAACGAGTACCCACAATTTATATTTTGGGCAGAAAATGAAAAATATCAGAATTTTTTATCTGAAAATTTTCATTTTTTTGGCGGTAAACTTTTCAGTATATTTGAACAGGCATGTTTTCATAATGAGTATTGGGACTTACATACTTGGTCTTACCGTATTTACCCTAAGTATTGGGACAAGTTAATTCCTTACCATACTTGTCCTAAAATTTGAAAAGTCTATGCTACATGTAATACCTGTTAATGTGTCATATATATAAGTGGGTGAGTGGCAAACACTGTCAACCCAGATCAGAGGCCGCATCTGAACTGGATCTACACTGTTAGCTCAGGTATGTCTGTCCGAAAACTTAAGAGAATATACGGGTTCCATAGGTCTAGATAAGAGTGGGTATCAGGTTAATAATTTTCGTATTTCTCAACGAAAACATATGTTGTGGGTACTCATTAAAAGCGCCTCGGCGAGGCGCTTCTAATGAGTACCCACAACATATGTTTTGTTGCGAAATAAGAAAAATAGGGATACTTTTTGGTGGAAACAAAGCGCCTTATCAAGAGCTATGGGGTTCATTAGGTAGGGTGGCTAAAACAGTATATTGATAGAATCTTGAAGATACTATCATTGCTCTGTGAGAGAAATACGGCGATGTTCTGTTTAGTTTGTTAATAACTCGTTAAATATAACAGTAACAGATAATAGCAGGAGTGAGGGCTCCACTAGACTGGCTCCAGTCTCCAGTGATCAAATATCTATTCTAATAATCCTGTTTAATAATCCACTAAAATAAAACAAAAATAATGTCATGACTATAAAGACTGGTCACTAGAATAATTATTTAGTCATTGGAGACTGGAGCCAGTCTAGGGCTCCACCAGATTAGACCAATATAGACACAACAAATCTAATTTTTAACACGCTCTGGGCAAATTCAGCAGACGAGAAATCGATGATATTATATCTTATTTTCCCCAGAAATCAGGCGACAAATTGCATGTAATGTCAAATCCATTTTTTATTTTTGGAAAAATAAGAAAACTATAACAAAATGTCACCTGCTGAATTTTTTTTATCCAGCATGCAAAGTGTTAATCATGATAGAAAAAAAGTCCCTTAACAGATATAATTATCGCTAAGAATATCTCCAAATAGATCTACAACTGTATTCTGTGTTTAAAACGCCAGATACTGTATATCTAGAAACGCGTTTTTTCTTATTTCTTTATGAAAACATATGTTGCGGGTACTCATTAGAAGCGCCTCATTGAGGCGCTTCTAATGAGTACCCACAACCTATATTTCATAGTGAAATAAGACAAATGTTCATATTTTCAGTTTACAAAAGCGTCTAATCTGGAGCTAGGCTATGTTTATGGTAATATTCTGTTAATTAACTAGCCGGCATCAGCCGATCCTGCATGTTAATTAAGATCCATCTCAGGTCAAACCAGGTGACGTGCTAGACATCGGTCACCTCCTTTTCGTTTTTTTTTTTTTTTTTTTTCTCTTGCTTTACATTTCATTAGCTTATTTCATGAGGAACGTTTAGCGCACTCGACTTCGAATCTAGAGGTCTCGGGGAAGGAGGAGGAGGAGAAGGGGGGGGGGGGGGTGGGGGGTGGGGGTGGGGGCGGGAGGGGGGGGGGGGGGTGTTGGGGCTACGTACCTTTCAAGAATATTTCACTTATATGGAGCCGATCGTTCATCAAAGGTGGGCAAAAGCCGGAGAACCCGGGGAAAAACCATCTGACCATCCGTAAACAGAACTTGGCTTTCCCACATGTGACCCGAGCGAGGCTCGAATCACAACGGTAAGGAACCTAATGGATTAAGAGTCAGCTCTCTTATCCACTAGGTTTTGGGGGGCCCGCACAGATACGGTAGGCCTATGCAACTAGTGTAGACATAGATCTGACGCCGCAGAAACTTGAGTCAGATCAGGATCTACACTGCCCCGCATCGGGCAGCTTTTAGGGATAGGTAATAAAAAGGGATAAATTTATCTTTAGAACAAGTATGGCAATGTGTTTAGGTATCAGAATACTCAAGGTAAATTTAGTACACTGTGCAAAAATATTTTGTGACAAGACAACAACAACATCATCATCACCGTTATCGTCATAAGAAATAAAGAATTTATTCAGCCAATGTTCTTTTCGAAGTCTATATTTTTTGTTTTATTCAGATACCCAAAGGACTAGTTTGTCTCCAGACTCTATCTTTTCTATCATTTTCTCTTTTTTTTTCAAAGGTGACAGTCTAGTACAGCTTATAACGATTTGATAAGTTATGTCCCTTAGTGGGAAAGATAGAAAAAAAACACAGTGAAATGGGATTAACGAGACAAATACAGCTACAGGAAGTGATAAAGAATGAAAAAAAAATATGCAGAAACGACTGGAGCCAGTCTACCAAAGGACTTATTATTGAGGAGCATTTGATGATATTTCTAGGATATTTTTCTCCAGCTCTCATTAAAACATATGTTGTAGCTACTCATTAGAAGCGCCTCGGAGAGGCGCTTCTAATGAGTACCCACAATATACGTTTTATGGCGAAATTAGAAATGACGAAAATAACCCAGAAATATTACCAAATACTCCTCCTTATGAAGTCCTCTGGATACGTATTCACACATATACACAGGGGGGGGGGGGGGGGGGGGGGGGGACAGGGGCAGGCACACACATTTATTACAAATATACCAGAATATAAATGTACAATAAGTGGACCATACAAAACCCATAAATTATTCTGTATGCGTTGGACGTTTGACGTTTGCCTCTGGCGATTCAGCTTTATATTGCCAAGCGGCTCTTTAATATGTGGTCATATATGTCCCTCTTAAAATTAGGTTAAATTAGGCCATGTCCTGAACAATTTGACAGTCGTCCGAAAGGATATGAAAACATGTTAACTTGCGTATACATGGACGGCGGTGGGACAAATTAACACATGCTTAATGTAAAAAGGCACATCACATACACGACCAAACGCATTTGATGGAGTGGAATTTGAGTTTCAGTTTTCACATTTGAAAGTGTATGGCGAAGCGTTCATTTACAAGTTTATTAACAATAACTGAAATTTATTTACCTCAGGTTACAACTGTCCCAGTGGACACACAATGTTGAAAAAACACAATTTCAACGTTAAATTTACAACTAGGACGTTAGGTATCTGCTGAGATGTAACAAAAGGAGCACTATGAAAATTTCTATACAGATACAACTATCCCAGCGGGCACACAACGATGAAACAACGTCGTTTCTATGACGATTCTAGGACTATAAATCAACATTCAAACGACGTTGTTTCAATGTTGTGCGCCCGCCGGAATGTGAGACCATGAGCAGCATGAACATATCTATATACAGTCGAACCTCAATAGCTCGAACACAGATGGCTCGTTTACCATGGCTAATTCGAACTCATTTTTGAGTCCCTATGAAATTCTTCCGCTAGCTCAAGAAAACAAATATTTAGGGAAATTTTCTTATTTTATCATGAAATTGTATGTTGTGTGTACTCATTAGAATCACCTCATCGAGGCGATTCTAATGAGTACACTCAACATACAATAATTGTGAAGGAAATAAACAAAAATCCCTAAATTATCGCTATTTGCTTCCTGATCTGGCACCATGATTAACCCTTAGTGGTTCGAACTACCCATGTCTCGAACAATTTTCTATGGTCCCAAAGATGTTCGAGCCATTGAAGTTCGACTGTATTTGTCATATGATGGCATAATTACTCAAAGAAACAGAACAGGGACATTTCCTAGAGGCCCTGTCATGTCTTTTCTCTTCGCGTGTGATGATTGTCTATCATCAGATATGCTGTTATCAAAATTTGGTATAGAGGATTTTCCAAGGCATTTCGATTTCATTGATGATTGAAGTTCAAGTGCCCACTTGAGAAAACACAAATTTATCATTTTCTTGTTCAGATGTTAAAGTGGATACGTGGATTTCTCTCTGATCTGAACAAAGGGAGTAAATTCTTCTACTCTTTTCAAGAAAGGGGCAAAATCAATTTAGTCAGAGTTACCTCCCGTGGCAATGCATCTATTCCCGCTATAAATAATTTACTGGCACATGTGGAACAAGGCATCAAGGGTGCATACAAAATCACCATGCAATCACATTTTATCATAATTCTCAGGTCAGCTTTTATCTACATCGGGCCGTTATCGGTCCGACAGGAATCCTGTCGGCCGATAACGGTCTGTTTTAGATTAAAACAAAAAGCGAACTTGGAAATTGTATATATGCTGAGCATCAAAAGAAACGTCTGCGAAACATGAAATGAACAACAGAAGACCGTCAATTATCTTTTTCATTTCATTCTCAAATCTAAACCACGTTAAGGGAGAAAGATCACCTGAATTGAACACTGTCTTTTAATTTGTGAAAACGTTTCAGAAAGTGTATAAATCAAAAGATACCAGATAAATTACAGCTTAAAAAACGAGAAACCTTTAAAACCATATGTTTTGTATCATGCAATCATATACATTTTTCTTAGTTCGAAATACACAAAAACTCATTTATAGTGTATTTCGAACTAATAAAATGTACATTATTACATGGGAGATTGTTGGCAGAATTTTGCTTCTGGAAATACAGAGGGAAAAAGTTAGATACTAGAGAAGGGCAAATAGGAATTCCACTGTTATATCGACTGAAATTTCGATGAACAGACACTGCGAAATGATAAACCATAGCTTCCCAAACCTGTCACTTGCCCAAGCTAAAATAGAGAACAGTAGTGACCCGGTTACATGACTCTGCCAGTTCCCTATTTTTCTCTCAGTAGTCGGACAAACAGACACGGGCAATCAGTGCAGACCCGGATCAGACGCCACAGAAGGGAAGAACCGTACAGGCGGGCTGACAAAACAATGTAGCCCTCACAGAGGTGCTTCTAATGACATGATTTGTAGAGAAACAAATAAGATATTATTGAGCCAGCGCAACACAAAACCAACAAAACGATATGTGCGCCCAGAGAAGACTAAGATCAGCCTGGGCATCTACTCAGTCTGATCAGAGTCTTTGCTGTGCACTCAATGGGTAGTTAATGACCCAACCTTTCTTCCGCTGTGCGCTCGACCCAAGCTTTCTTCTTGCGGACAGCGAAGACTCTAATCAGACTGGGCTTATGCCCAGGCTGATATGAGTCTCCGCTGGGCGCACATGCCGGTTTTGTTGTGCGCTGGCTCAATTTTATCTTGATAACCCTATTATCAAGAGTTATGATAGTCTTGTCATTTTCATGATATTATATGGTAAATATTTTATTTTTAGTTATTAATCAAATTAAGACAGAATTATGCACTAAAAGTAAAATTTAATACAAGACATAAAAAAAAAAAAAAAAAAAAAAAAAAACGCCACCGAAAAGCTGGTTTAAAATTGGTAAAATTATGAAAACCCGCCCAGTAATGTAGAACCTGCACAACCCTGTTTTCACAATATATTATGAAGGTAAATGGAGTCAATATAAGATATTGCAATAGACATGTTCATGTGATTGTTAGTTTTACATAAAAACATACATGCATCTTGTTGTAGACTGGCTCCAGTCTCCAGTGACTAAATATTTTTTTCAGATAATTATGTTTGATAATCCACTAAAATAAATAAAAAAAAAATAGCATGACTTTAAAGGCTGGTCTCTAGTGACCAACCTTTATAGTCATGACATTATTTTGGTTTTATTTTAGTGGATAATAAAATAGATCATAAGAAAAAAAAAGTTGGTCACTGGAGAGTGGATCCAGTCTAATCTTGTTGATACATAATGGAATTGTCTCGGTGAGAACGAGAGTACCTTTTATTTCGGATATACAACAAAAACGTCTTATGAATACCCACTTTCTCTGGACTGTGCTCCATATAAATTAATATAAAAGACGTTTTCAATACAGAATTTTAGGTCAAGTCCAATAATATATATGAAACAGTTACAGATGGAAAAGCCATATGGCGCTTACATTACACACAGTACTTTTGAATCAATTGATCTGCTAAACAAATACTGTATTTTATCAAATTGGCGTAAAATGTAAGTACATATATGTATGGCCAGTCTATCGACGTGTAAACTCGGACTCCATTATATTCAGCGAAAATATAACAGTTTTTTTTTTTACGCTCAGCATGCTGGGTAAAAAAAAATCAGAAGACGGCATTTTGAAATTGTTTTCTTATTTTTCACAGAAAACAGTTGAAATTTCATGCAAGGTGTCTCCATTATTACCTCCAATAAAGACAATTAGCATTGCATGCGTGGTAACAATTTCAGCCGAGACGACATTTAGAAATATTTTGCTTCTCTGAGAAAACAAGTTTTGACATTTCATGAAAATTGTCTGAGACAATTTGCATGAAATGTCAAATCCTGTTTTCTAGGAAAAATAAGCAAAGATATTTCAAAATGTCATCTGCCGAATTAGCCCAGAGTGTGGTAAAGGTAAATGTTGAAGAATGAAACAAACACGTTTCTAACAATAGAAAAAAGCAGGTTGTCCACTCAATCATTACATAAACAGACTCCCATGTAAATAACATTCAGAAATTAACATAAAAATACCATAAGTTTCGTTACCAGAACCGCCATTTTAAATCCTAACAATAGCCTATAGCACCGGTGGTGGAAATAACAAAACATTCTGAAAATCAGGCTTTTTCACAAAGAGTTTAACGGCCTTCTCTGGGCGTCTAATCAAGGTTCAATAAATATCTGCGGACATTCAACTGGGGTGACTGACCGCTCTTGACCACTCACTGACCTTGTCTTTACACAAAATAAAATAACTTTGAACAATCATATGTTTCAGAGCATTTCTGGAACTGGATCCAATTGGGGTAGAATTGTGGTGATGCTAGTGTGGTGCAGGACTGTTTATGAATTTGAGGATATAAAATGACCCATATCAAGGTAAACGCAATTGAAACGTAAGGGTGTTTTTTTTTTTTTGTTTTTTTTCTTAACAATATTGTGCTTTGATGGTGACGTGCATTAACTATGCACCACCAATAAAAACACAGAAATACAATGAAACAGAAAAATTATCGGACGCTAAAAAAAAAAACAAAAAAACAAAAAAACTACGTTCTCACAAACTTGGAGCAATAAGAAATCCAGTACAAATCATTTTGCAAAAAGGCGCACAATAGCCAAAATGGTTGGAAAATTGACTTTTTAACTAACAAATATCCTGCAAATTTATTAACGGGCATCCATTTCAGTCTTGACTATTCAAACCCTGAAAGCGCCAGTCAACTGCAGCAGATGATATTTTAAAATATTTTATTTCAATTATTTTTCAGAAAAAATAAGATTTGACATTTCATGTGAATCGTCTGCCTAGCAGACGATTCACAAGAAAGGTCAAGACATATTTTCTCTGAAAAATAATAATAAAAATATTAGACTCTCATCTGCTTCGATTTTGCTTGGCGCTTTAAAAGTTAATGCGCATAAAATTTAAGTGGGCATTTTTATGCGTTGGACACAACGACGGTTTTCTAAAACCTGCATGTAAAACAGAAATATAAAGAAAATGTTACGTAAAATACTAATGATAAAACTGTTTATATTACCGTATTTTTATCTTCACTTAAAAATTCGGTCTGCTCAGTTTCGTGTTTTCTGCAATTACATGTACGTTGCATTTTGGCGGCGTCTTCCAGAATTGCGCATTTTCATTTTGACAATATCAGTAGCCTGCGAAATGCCGATTTACGGAGTAACTTGCAGTATTTTTAACAAATAATTTGTTTCATAAAATGATGTATAAATTTCTTAATACAATGGCATGTTGAAAAAGCTTACATTTAAAATTCATTTCTGCCTCTTCAAAGATGCACATGCAAAATATAGACTTATTCTAACGTGACCTGAATGATCTTACTTGAGCAAAGCGACCTTTCGACAAGTGCACTATTAAGCATTGTTCATCAAAGTTATAAAAAATACAAACAAAACTTATTTCTTACATGTTTTTGTCGTGCCATAGTGTCCGCTGTCTTCTTAAGCCTGCGAAATGATATGTTAATACCGCCAAAATTATTCACAAATTACCTCCCTTCCTAAGACATAGACAGAAATGAAGCCCGTAAGATGGCGCAAAAGGGAAGGAGACAGCATAATGTGATAGGTGGTAATTTCTTATCCAAAATGGCGGTTAATTTATGAACTTAAACTTGTTAGCGTGTTTAATGATGGCAAAATGAACATCGCACCTATCAGAGACATAACATTTCTTCGGATTTACGACAAAGGACATGTTTTACTCACTTTTGAGCGAAGGTAAGTAAAGTTTGTTCCTGCTTCGAAACATAATATTAATATTATTCAAAGTGATAAATAATAAATTTTCGCGCATATATATTATTTTGAATTCTGTCGGCGAAAACAGCGAACAAGATGTTAAGTTACATGGTTGGTACAATTTTGGCAGTAGGGGACATAAATTGCATATAAGGGATAAAAGACGCATTAGCTTGTACATCGAAATACACCTGCACTAGTTCAGTACCCGCAATATATAAGTGAATTCATTGATAGGTCTTGGCACGCTTACAAAGAACAAAAGTAAAAGTATTTCTGGTTAAACATACAATTGTTAATTTTCAATGTCCCATACTATCTTATTTTGTTGTAATTATTTTGCTATTCAGCCTACATCTTTCTGTTTTGATTAAGAAAAAAAATGTATTTTAGCTTCTTGATTTGTTTAAAAAATTCCTCGGTTATTCGCTGGTATCATCTCGAGGGTGTTATAGATGACATGGACATTTTGAAATATGTAAAAATATCATTTTTTTTTTTTTTTTTTTTTTTGATTGCAAACAATGATTCTTACCCGCTATTCTCGCGCAATTTAATGTTAACTTTTAATGGTTTACATACCATTATGCCGTCGATTTTAGAACAATTCATATTGTTTGCAGTCCCGTTTTCCGGCCATTTGTTTACATGGGGAAAACAAACCCAGCAGACACACAACGTCCCAACAACGTCGTTTTAACGTCGCTGTGACGTTGCAGAGACGTTGTAACGACTTTGCTGCGACGTTGTGTGTTTGCTGGGAAACCCGTTGATCTGAAGTCATGTCATAACAACGTCGTCCTGTGTGTTTGCAGGGTACATGCGTTCAATCAACTTGGGATCAGTGCCGATCAATGTCGGCATAGCAATGTCTGCGACATTGCGGGTACAAGGCTCTTTTAACGTACGTCCATTAACGTTATCTGGGTGCCTGGAGACTGTAAGAGCAGCTCACTAGCCCCTGATCAGATCACATGATTGCATGAACAGATCTGGATCTACGCTGTTTGTGTATGTCCTTCAGTGTTTGTCTTCTAACCTAACTAGCATTCTTTATAAATCTTTAGCGGGTCGTTATCGGCCCGTCAGCTACCCTGACGGACCGATGACGGCCCGCTATAGATTTATAAGGAATTCTACCTTTTAAATGTATTTCGAGCAATAGAATAATTGGCTAAGCAAACCCATAAGAGATCATCATCTTATTCATGCATTTTCTTTGTAGGATGCATGTGAGGGTAGCCCCCGCGGGGAAGCCGCTCTGGACTCAGTAATGACATCATCAGTGTCATTACGAAAACATGCCTATTCAAATATTCAATTGTACTGAAACTTTTATCACCAAAAAAAATGAAAATTTTCAGATGAAAACTCTGATATTTTCATATTTCTGCTCAAAACATAGTTTGTGGGTACTCGTTAGAACCGCCTCGGTTCTAACGAGTACCCACAATCTATGTCTTTGGGGAAAAATAAGAAAAATAATGTATACCCCTGTAAACCCCAGTTTCACTATATAAAAGTGGGTTTTAAGAGGGTCAAAATTATATAGGTATGTTTTCGTGATGAGACCAGATCAAACGCCACAGAACGCGGAGTCTGATCAGGTTCTATTTTCTTTGTCACTCATCCAACCGTTATTAATATGTTGTAAAATGAACTTGTCAAAACTTGTCAAGACTCTAGTGACCAGCCTTTATAGTCATGGTATTTTTTTGGTTTGATTTTAGTGGACTGTCAAACAGAAATTTGAGAAAAAATATTTAATCACTTGAGACTGGAGCCAGTCTACAGGGACTCTACCAGTTTTTTTTTTTTTTGTTTTTTTTTCACATAAACTCGTTACACAAATTTCAGCTTTTTTGGTGGACTGCATGTTGTTTCGAAATTATAAACTCTGGGTGTGGCATGGTGTACAGGAGGGTGGGGTACGATTGATACCAACTCAGTAGGCACACGACGTTGTAACAAAGTCGTTTCGACGTTGAAACAACGTCGTTCTAACGAGTAAACTAGTTTTAACGTGCAAACAACGTCATTTCAACAACGTTGTTTTAAAGCTGTGTGCCCCACTGGATTGCTAATCAGTTTCCGTCACGAAAACATGCCTATATAATGTTGACCCCATTAAACCCCACTTTTATATAGTAAAGCTGGGTTTACAGGGGTATACATTATTTTTCTTATTTCTGCTCAAAAACGTAGATTGTGGGTACTCGTTAGAACCGCCTCGCCGAGGCGGTTCTAACGAGTACCCATAATCTATGTTTTGAGCAGAAATGTGAAACATATCGGAGTTTTTTTATCCGAAAATTTTCAGTTTTTGGTGGTGAAATTGTCTATATATTTGAATAGGCGTTTTTTCGTAATGCAAACGCCGTAAATTTGACCTTAAAATTTGCTCCTCTTCTGGCAGCAATTATCAGTTGAATTTTATTCAATACTTACATTGTTTGCTTCTAAAATGGGACTTGACATTTGTTTAAAATATTTTACAAGATTTTGTGAATGAAATGTCAGTCTATATTTCCGTGATACAACTGATAGGGCAGTGGCAATTTTGCTTTAGAGGAACTTATAACTTATAGGGAACGCAACTTTATAAAATTGTTTTGCCATCCTTCTGAAACGGGTTCTACTCTAAAGGAAAGAATCTGCTCCCACAAGGAGCATTTTTTTTCCCTTTCAGTGGATTTTCAGATGGAACGTTACGTATAGTGCAAATTCTTTCCCACAGGGAGCAAATTCTTTCTTTAAGAGTAGACCCATTTTCAGATGGAACGTTACGTATCGTGCAAATTCTTTCCCACAGGGAGCAAATTCTTTGCTTTTAGCGTAGACCCATTTTCAGAAGGAACGTTACGTGTTGCGCAAAATCTTTCCCACAGAGAGCAAATTCTTTCTTTTTAGTCGACCCATTTTCAGAAAGAACCTTACGTATTGTGCAAATTCATTCCTACAGGAAGCAAATTCTTTCCTTTTAATGTAGATCCATTTTCAAAAGGACTGTTATGTCTTTTTTTTGCAAATTCTTTCCTTTTATATTAGATCCTTTTGAGAAGGAGTTTGGTGAGCAGAAAAGCAAACACAAAGTCACGGGAGTTACCTGCCTTGTAAAACATGGCGGAAAATCCAACAAGTGTATATTTTCCCCTCATATCCTGTACCCTTTCCAAAACTTGCTGTCAAGTCGTTTTGTCACCCATCTCACTACAGTGAACCCTCGTTACAACGACACCATTTGTTCCCAAAGACGTTGCCATTAAAATGAATTTGCTATTGTACGGTATATTTAATCAGCAAATTAGTATGTGAGGAAGGTCTTATTTTCTTGTTATTTCCTCATAGAACATATGTTTTGGATATTTGTTAGAATCGCCTCAGTGAGGCGATTCTAACAAATATCCAAAACATACATTTCTTTGAAATATTAAATACAAAATTCTTGCATAATTTGTGACTAATTGTTACCTCTTAAGCGAAGTTTCGTGACAGTCAAATTGTCATTATAACGAATTTTGTCGTTGTATCGAGTGTCGGTATAAAGAGGGTTGTCTGTATTTACCTTAGTTGAGTTTATGATTTGCATATGATTAGCACTTGCATATGATTAGGTATGCTAAGTAAGTTCCGTCCCAAGACATCCACTCTTACAAAGAACCTCTACAAAACCACTAAAGGGATTTGAACCTTAATTTGGTAGAAATAGAATATTTCAATTTGCAAAGGTTTATGCCCATAGTACAATGTGATGTGCCCCTGCCTAATATTGCTGGACGAGTGAAAAACAGTATAGACCATGATCAGACGCCGCATTCTGCGGCGTCTAATCAGGGTCTACACTGTTTTTGCTCATTCTATTTGTCCGAATGTGCTTCTGTGTCTGTCTGATCTGGGTCTGCATTGTTTTGCACAATCTGTTTTTTCCGAATACTTAAGGTATACAGGTACATATATGAAATTAAAAAAAATAGAAACATGCCTCCCTATTATACAACATCTCATGATGCCTTGATGAAATTAGTTCTGAAAGCGATATACCCTGGAAAAATATTTTTGACAACGAATGGTAGGCAGTTTTCACGGAAACTGATTATTACCAGAATATTGATTTCGCCCGAACGGAATGATGTTCGGGGACGTTTCTTGCAAACTCAAACGGTTATTGATAACGTCTCATATGATCTCAAAGTAGAGAGTAGCCGGTATTCTCGCGTTGACCAGACTTGATGTTAGGTTGGCTAAATATTATATCAATATTTATTGATTTTTGTAAGAGCGAATAATTAATATGAATGCCGTACACATTGCCATATCTTTGTTACAAACCAGCATACAAAAGGAAGCCCAATGCTTAGATGCGATCATTCGCTCTCGTCCGCCGAAAACTGTCATAACAGATCGAAAAGCTTGCAAACGTTCACGAATACCAACAAACGCTTTGCTCAAAACATAGATTATGGGTACTTGTTAGAACCGCCTCGGCGAGGCGGTTCTAACGAGTACCCACAATCTATGTTTTTGAGCAGAAATAAGAAAATTAATGTATATCCCTGTAAACCCCAGGTTTACTATATAAAAGTGGGAGTCAATGCTATATGCGTGTTTTCGTGATGTTTTATTGAGGCTCAGCGCAGAAAATGCCTTGTACATATATTTAACAAGACAAGTACATACCTTCGCGGTCTGCACACGACTTCAGGAAGTTTTCATTGTGTCAGTCTCATCTGTATATCTCTAGATAAAGAGAAGATACCGGGTATATATTTTGGTTATTTTTCTACGATAACATATTTTGTGGGTACTCATTAAAACGCCTTGGTAACGTTGAATCAGCATTGAAACGACATTGCTGGGTATTTTTGGGCACATAAAAACTCATACCTTTACATTTTACAGTGTGCGGCCACTGGACTGATCGAGGTCATCTCGGGATCCTATGATAAGTATATAGTGAAGTGCTGCCTTGGTCTGGTGTTATGGAGGTTATCTGGGGTCCCGTGTATTACGAGGTAAGTAAACAGTCATGGCTAATCTAGCCGGACATTACACAAATAATCCTGAAACAAGGTGCAATGACTTATTGAGTACCATATGTACGATTATAAATGACAGAGATGTTGTTTGTCGGTTGACCAACCTTCTATTCAAAGTTGATCAAAGGTGCTGAGTAAAGGGTTCAAGGTTTCAACGGAACAGAATGGAATAGAATATCTTTCGCGAACACCATTATGAATCCGAGGCAAAATTGGTGGACATAAAAACTAAAACACTGTTTCTTTAATGTAATTTATGTTTACTATATCCACTGATTAAATACAGGAATTTCGATAAAACATGGTAATAACAAAAATAACCCTTCTACTTAAGTTGGCCTGTCCAAAGAGTTAAGGTAGACGAGTCCACTCGGCAGAAATGGGTTAATAGGTGAGATTTCGATCACTTTAATGATACCATCGTTTTGATCTGCAAAGTTCTTCCGCTTACAATAGCTGTGTCACAGGCCTAAATATACGGAAATTCCTGGCATGGCAAAGAGTGCTCACAGCACTCTTTAGACTGGCACCAGTCTCCAGTGACTAAATATTTTTTTTCTTATCATCATGTTTTTTTTCTTATAATCATGTTTGATAATCCAATAAAATAAAATCAAAATAATATCATGACTATAAAGGCTGGTCACTTGACCAGCCTTTATAGTAATGATATTATTTTGGTTTTATTTTGGTAAATTATCAAACAGGATTATAAGAAAAAAAGATTTAGTGATGGAGCCGGTCTAAACACTCCTTTGGAACGTCACTAGGCAGTAATGAATATGTACAATAAGGCGTTAGTGCGTCCAAATATTTAAGGTAATTACGGTACCGAAATTTACCGTAGTTACTGAATTGGTGTACTTGGTGTAATTTACGGAACCATTATTCTTCTGTTCTGTTCTACAGTACGGGTTACCGTGTCCGTTTGAACTTATTTCCTAGAAAAAATAACATGAATTTGTCATCTGCTAAATATGCCCAGAGTGTTCTAGGGGTCAAAAGATTGAGTGTGCGACCAAAAAGCGCGCATTTGTCTGTGTTTACCTATTTCGGGTACGGTCCCAAGTTTTTTTTTCCCGTATGTCGGTTGACAGATAAAAACAGAGGTTACTAGTAATGTATGTAAAATGCAGGTATTTTCCTCCCTCTTCTGGCACCAGTGTATATGGTATATGTCAGTGCTGAACCTAAGTGACCTCTTAATCCTTGTCCAGTTGTAATGTTGAGCTGATATGAACCATACCATCATTAAACGTACATTCCGACATATGCGAAGATTCAGATCAGCGCTCGCATTCGTGCTGTCTGATCAGAATCTTCACTGAGTGCACTTTGGATAGCCAGGGATACTAAGTGTCTTCATGCGGACAACGAAGCCTCTTATCAGACTGCGCGGATTCACAGGCTGATTTGAGTCTCCGTTTGGGGCACATATCTAACGTTGCGGCTAATATTGTAAGGCAATGAGCCCAGCGATACGAAAAAGGAAAGTATACACGAATCATCAAGACTTGACCGACCAACACATCTGCACAATTTGATCACGGACTAAGCTTCAAATTGAACCTGAACAGAGTGTACGTATCTTGGCTTTATTGTTGTCAGATCCCTTTGTCTGTGGCAAGGCCAGTATAATCTTGCAGAGATAAAGTGTTATGTACGTTTGCGAATGGTAGATAAAGTGTACACCAGTTACATACAACATACTTATAAATTACCAACTGGCCATCTAGTACATGTATCTTCCTCCCTGTTTCTCAAATCTGCCCATTCGATCCAAGAAAAAAAATATACTTGTTAAAAGCATTTCCGATTATATACATGTGATCTTGTCACCGATATTTATAGACACTTAAACATTTGGCTTTATATTAGTCTCATAACCAGCTACGGCCGATGGAAATATCAAACAGAAACTAAAGCATTTTTTCTCAGTTAGTCAGTCTTCAGCTCATAATGTCTGTCTGCAAATAAGCTGCCAGTAAGCAAGCAAATCAGCCAAGGATTCTCTAAACTCATTTTAGATTGAATAAACTCCCCCACACTATATATACTGGAAGACTCCAGTTTCAGTTTTAAGTATGTCAGACTATGTGATTTAGATATTCCTAGAGAAAAAATGATTGAACTGTTTGCAAACAGTGGAGACCCTTATCAGACGCCGCAATGCGGCGTCTGATCTGGGTCTGCACTGTTTGCCAATTACCCTTTTACGGGTCTCCAGACTAAAATGGTTGAGGGGATTGGATAACAAATTTTGTGAATTCCTGTTTGCTTTCCTGCACCCAAATATCCTTCTGAAGGTGGGGGGTCTACTCTCGAAAGAAAATAATTCATATCCAAGGGGACAGCCCAGAGACTAGATGCTAGTGGGCAACTTCTTCCGAATATTTGGATTTTTTCTTATTTCTCCAGAAAACGTGTGTCGGCGAGGAGTTTCTAATGAGAACCCATAAAATAAGGAATCTATTTACTTAGATGAAAAAAAAAAAAAAGCCTTCTCCAGAAGAACTTCCAGATACAACGTCGGAAAAAAAAACATACATGACCAGCTATTTAACTACCTTCTGAATGCTGAGGCCTTAAAGGGGCTGGCTGGATGGCAAACAGTGATGGCCCCTTACTTCTCAACAGCTAGAGCCATAAAATGTTTTGATGTCTGAAAATTTACGGTAATTATTGTATATTTCTTCTGAATTTTACTGTTTGTACGCGATGTGGGCCGCACCGTGCGAAAACATGTCTGCGGGCATATGCGGACAGCGAAGGCCCAGATCAGACTGCGCATCCGCGCAGTCTGATCAGGTCCATCGCTATCCGCTAACAGAATCGTTAGCTATCCGCTAACAAAATCGTTAGTCTATAGAATGTATCATTGGGGAGTAAATGCCCGGATGTGCCTTTGCGCATGCGCGGAATGAATCTGCATCTGTGCGTTTTGCGCATGTCCGAAGACAGAGTTTCGCTTTGCGCGGCTCATGTAATGTGGGATTTCCCGTGTCACGAACCGTCTAATTTATCTGGTCCGTATCCAAAAACCAATGTGGCAGTGAGTTTACAAAGTACACACGGTCACTTGTTTATAAATGAACCTCTAACCAACTAGGTAAACAAGATACATGTATAATACATGTAAACATATATAATACATGTCAAATTGGAGTCAGGTCTGGTAGGATTCGCTTCTCTTCAGTACATAGTTTACATGGTTGAGGGAAAAATGAGGGGAAATGAGTACATTTTCAGGGAGGCAACCTTGTTATAATTGTTTTTGCATTCCTTCTAGAAAAAGGAGCTTGGGAGCAAATTCCTTCCTTTTAGGAAATAACCTTTCGCCACAGTACTGTGAAAGTCACTAAAGTTTTCTCCCTTGTAAGAATGAAGGAAATAAGAAAATATGACAAGTATCCAGTTATCTTCGATGCATTTCCTATCGATGATCGTCAGAATAAACATGTTCATGTCAAAGTTTTATCTGAATTTGAATTTGATACATATATTAAGAGGGCGTTTAAGTGGGTACTTTTTATCATCTAATCCTAAAACTGCATCGTAATATGAGCAACGTCCGGCATGAGCAACTTCCGTTTGCTTTCAATTTTATGTCTGTTTCAGTATACAAATGGATAACTATGATTTGTTAATAATACTTGTTATAATAAGCAATCGTATAGAGGTTCTATACATAACTATTTCAGCCTGAAACTGCTGTTGCAAACAGTGTAGATTCAGATGAGACGGCTCGTAACGAGCCGTCTCATCTTCATCTACACTGTTTGCCAGGTTGTTCTTTACCTTTTAGCAGCAGTGGATGGAAGAGTCCACTTCAGAAACTGAGGGGTGAAAGGGTTAAATTAAACAGCATGGAAGGTCTGTGCACAAGTTCCATTTCATTCCTTTTGTCTTATAAATTTACGTAATGTTTGTTGTTTTTGTTACTGTCAGTAACTTACATGTACATGTACAATTTGATTACATGTACACTTTTCCTCTTACCTTTTTTTTTGAAGATACAAGAAATGCCAAATTTATTTTTAGATGAAAAACCGAAATCTGAGCAGCTTTAGCTTGTGACACAAACCACAGTCAGATGCACATCTGCACGGTAGACTACGATGCTAACATCAGATAGATGAAGGAGGTTCATTGTCATCAGGAAGTCACTGTCGCCGAGACTTCCGGTTCAAGGTATGCCTACAGAACCGTAATCGAGTATGCCCAAATAAGGTCGATAACCCGAAACGACAATGTGTATTCAGTCACCATATTATCAGTCATCAACGCACTGTTTACAGTTATAGATGCTCATTTGAAATTAATCTTTTCTTCCACAAGCCATGTGAGTATGCAGTAAATCATTTCAGCAAAAATCAAAATCCCGAACCGCGTCGCTGTTTATGTTGGTTTCATGTTTATTGTACAGCTCTGCTCTTTGTTTTTGCAAGATGTTAAAACAAGTATAAGCTTTCATAGAAAACTTGGACTACACACAGGTACTTATTCTTACAAAATCAGTACTTAGAAAGAAAACACTCAGATCACCTCATTTGGCAACATTGATTTATCAAGCCATATTTTCAGCTGTGAGGAAAACAATAAACAGTAATATTTATAGTCCAATATATGGCCTACTGTTATAAATCACTATTTTAAATTCATCATAAAGGGAATGCTGTTTAATTGACACTTAGCACGTTCTTGTCAGATTCAGCAGACGACAACTTGATTTTCCTAGAAAATAGATTTGAGATTTCGTGTCTCCTTTGGAGACAATTTGCATAAAATCTAAAATCCTGTTTTTCTGGGAAAATATTTCAAAATGTCGTCTGCTGATTTTTTTTTTGTCAGCAGGCTAAAGTTAATTTTTGTCAAATGTGTGTGCACATCTGAGCAGTTTAAGATTTAGCACTCCAGGAAAAAATTCAGCAGACCACATTATAAAATATTTTTCTTATTTTCCCCAGAAAACAGGACTGACATTTCATGCAAATTGTCTCCACTCTAGACAATTTGAATGAAATATCAAACCTGTTTTCGAGGAACAATAAGAAAAGAAATGTCTTCTGATTTGCCCAGATAGTGGTAAAGGTTAAGCAGAAAAAAACAGGAAGTATAGCTTGATGACGTCAGTGCTGGTCCTATTGTCCATGAGAAGTGACACCTCAGGGACAGAATCAATTGATTTCATCTTGTCACTCATCTAGACTTGTCTCTCAGGTTTTTGATAATCAGTATGCCTTTAATACAAGTTCAGAGTTGATGCAGAGACAGCAAAGAGTTATGTACGGCGCCAAAATTAGTTTAGTTTCTTTTTTTGTAAGTGTGCATTAAAACATATGATTAATCAGTATGAGAGTATCAAAACAGTTTTGTAATATCATCAAATCACAAGAAAGTAACCGCTCTATCAGTGTGCTTATTATATTAAGCATACGGACTGACATGCCTGCGTCTGCGGCATCTGATCAAGTTCTACGCTGTTTGCCTCTCATCAAGCATATATTAGTAGAATCAACAGGTAGTATAAAGCATTGGACTTGTTAAATTTTAAGTATGGTACAGAGATAAGAGTTTAGCTCCATATACAGAATAACAGGAACAGCTTTTTGTGCAAAAATGCCAGACAATTTTCGTCTGAATGTTACCCACTTTGTCTAGAGGTACACGTATTTTACTTATTACTATCTCAGCTATTGTCAAGGTATAAATAACTTTGGTGGTCATTCAGGGTCCATTTTCCATTTATTCCTTTCGCCCGTGTGTTTCTGAAGTAGACTCTTCCAGCTTTGAATTTAGATATATTCATTGTTGCAAATGGGGTATTCAAAAATCAAAAATCGAACCATTACGAAACCATACCTATTCAAATATATTGAAAATTTTACAACGAAAAAAAAAAAGAAAATTTCTTAGATAAAAGATTCCGATATTTTTCATATTTCTTCTCAAAACATAGATTGTAGGTACTCATTACAACCGCCTCGGCGAGGCGGTTCTAACGAGTACCCATAATCTATTAGTAAACTAAGAAAAATAATGTATACCCCTGTAAACCACAGTTTTACTATATAAATGTGGGGTTTAAGGGGGTCAAAATTATATAGGTATGTTTTCGTGATGGGCAAGCAGTGTAGATCATATTGAGAGGGTTCGTTATGAGTGGTCTCATCTGAATCTACGCTGTTTGCAATGATTTATGGTTTAGTCTGCAGGGTTGAAAGATTTTGAAGTGTTATACCTAAAAAAATGCCTTAACTGGTTCCAGGAGAGAGTAAATTGGGATCAGTTAAACCCTAAGGCTGTCCAAAATTGACCTCCCATATCCTTCATTCCTTCCTTTAGAAAAAAAAACAAAAAAAAAACAGAAAAAAACTTGTTTACAACTCTGTTAGGGGCAGATCATAACAGACCAATTAACAAAGCGAAGAAAAATTATGTCTGTTAAGTTTTGCTATATTAAATGTCCTATTGACCTATGGATGCAATTCTGAATTCAGTCTTTGACCACTGCAATAAACTTTGATGAAGTTATGACCATTAGATGTAAACTTATCTGACTAATGGCTTCCGTTTATGAAGGAAAACGTGGGGTTTAAGGACATCCAACGGGTTTTTATAGAAGGTTCAGCAAGTTAAATCATTTGAAGACCTTCTAACATGACCACAAAGCCTCGGGAGTGTGTCCAGATAAATATTTCTCTATTCTACACAAGATATATGACAACATATTTCGTTTCATGGAGAAGTAGCTGAATGAAATAAGGTGCCTTGTCTGGACCGTTTAACCGGATGAAGCTAATTTCATATGTAGTACATTAACTTAGTTCAACCACTATAAATTATTATACAATGCCCAGTTGTTCAAAGCGTCGTTAGCTTAACGAGCTCGTTAGTGGTCAAAATATTGATTGATTGTGTTGGGGTTTAACGACACGTCAACCCTTGAGGGTCATTTTGTGTCGTCTCCCAGAGAAAGGGAGAAAAGAGATAGAAGAGAGAGTAGAGGAGATGAAAGAGAGGGACAGGGAAGAAAGAGGAACAGGAATGAAAATGAAGAAACAGAAGAAATAAAAACATTCCCCCTCTACCCTTACCCACTACAAGGATAGCAGGCCTTGCCCAACAATTTGTTCTAGTAATTACAATACCATGTTCACAGGTATTTTTGCTGAAAAAAAAAATGTGAGTAGCTTTTGCAAATGCAAAAGCTACTCACATTTTTTTTCAGCAAAAATATTAGCGTATTATGCCATATTTAATGATCCAAGTTTTAACGACATCGTTAGTTTTGAACAACTGGGTCCTGGTAATTGCTTTCTTAACCCAAAATATTCGGACAGACTGAACATGTTTTTTCAGCAAAAATATACGCCATATTTAATGATCAAAGTTTAACGATGCGGTAACTAACGACATTGTTAGTTTTGAACAATTGGGTCTTGGTAATTGCTGTCTTAACCCGAAGTATTCGGACAGACTGAACATTTTTTTCAGCAAAAATATACGCCAAAGTTTTAACGATGCGGTAACTAACGACATCGTTGGTTTTGAACAACTGGGTCCTGGTAAATACTGTCTTAAAGTATTCGAGACAGACTGAACGAACATTGTAGATGCAGATCAGATGCTGCAGAATGCACAAGACCAGAGCCTTCTGTTTTTGTCGATCATGAAGCAGTTTTAGACACATCAACAGATAGTAAAATGTTCAATTTTTTGGACAATTATGATAAGGAGCTGAGGTGTCCGAATAATTAGGATAAATACAATAGCTCCAGAGACCTGGTGCCAGTCTGTGTTTCTGTAGCCAGTCAATACTGACCAGCAAGAGTCCAAGATAATTAAAGGCTAAGACTGATAATCCTGGAATATTGATGTGAAATCCAATTCCAAACTATCTAGGACTACCGTGTTTAACCTAAATATTGGGACACCTGAACTACTTACCATACGTGTCTTAAAGTTTCAACAAGTCAGTTTAATTACCTGTTGATTCGTCTTAAAACTGCTGGATGGTGGCGAACTATGTAGACTGATCAGACACCGCATTCTACGGCGTCTGACCTGGGTGAACACGGTTTGATCGAGTATGTCTTTTCGAATATTTGGAGTAAATAAGCCAATTCTCTGATAAATGTCAATTTTGCATGGTCCCAGTAATTGTGGTATTTTTATTTGAACTTGGAGTGGCCTTGCTGCTAACGAGTCTTTTGAAGTATGTAGATGTGTGGAATCGTTCCCATACTTGAATGAAAGACTGACTCATCACGAAAACATGCCTTTATAATTTTGACCCCCTTAAACCCCACTTTTATACAGTAAAACTGTGGTTTACAGGGGTGTACATTATTTTTCTTATTTCTGCTTCAAAGCATAGATTGTGGGTACTCGTTAGAACCGCCTCGACACACAGATTCTGGGTACTCGTCAGAACCGCCTCGTTGAGGCGGTTCTAACGAGTTCCCAATCTATGTTTTGAGCAGAAATATGAAAAATATCAGAATGTTTTATCTGAAAATTTTCAATTTTTTGGTGGTAAAATTTTCAGTATATTTGAATAGGCATGTTTTCGTAATGCATGGCACCTGCTAGAGCGAAATGAGGGAATGAGGAAAAACTAACAACATATTGTAATTTCAGCTTGCCCAGCGAACACACACTACATAGCATCGAAACAACACCTAGTAGGCAGGTCCGCGACGTCACCTAGAAAAGACGGTGCTGCGATGTTTTTTGCGTTATTACCGAGGCAAGAAAAATTCAGGCTTCGCTCTTTGCATGTACGAAAAAAATATATATTTTCCCCAATGGATGTATGTCACTAGATCGCACATTTATGCTTGGGGATTCTTTTTTCACTACCGTCAAAAACTTGGATTAAAAAAAAGAAAATTCACTGTCGTCAAAACTTGAATTATGAAAAAAAAAAGAAGAAAAATCGCGTTTAATACGCTGATGTCTACAAGAATAAGAAAAATAACAAAATAATACTTTTGAAGTTTTCGTTTTTAATCAAAACCATGTTTGAGAGTTAAATTCCCATCTTTTTTTGTTTTTTGTTTATTTTATAATTTGGCCATAAGATGATAAGTTTATTTTAAAAACCGAAAAATTTGACACAGTCATATAAAATGTAGACACAATTTAGTTTCCTGTCATGTAGTTTCGAATGGCGTACAAGAAAGCAGGTTTTACTATGCTGTTGACCTTTTATGACTGGCCGAGTTTCTTAAAAATCAAAAACATAAAAAGGATGGTCAGTTTTAATATAAAAATCATGGGCTTTGAAGATTGCTATCTCTGAAAGAAGTGATGATGTTAGCCTTTACCCTCTCTGGGTTAATTCAGCAGACGACATATTGATGATATTTTTCCTATTTTTCCCAGTCAATAGACTTTAAATTTCATGCAAATTGTCTCTTTAAGAGACAATCTGCTTGAAATGTCTAAGCTTATTTTCTGGGAAAAATAAGAAAAATGTTTTAATAAATCGTCTGCTGAAAATTTTACCCAGCATGCTGAGCGTTAATGGCCGTTTTACGATTCATCAACTCACTTGACACACAATGCAATCTTGAATTTGTATTCATAGTCATAGTCCTATCCCGACCATTTGTGTTTTTCTCGTTTGAAGAGCTTGGATGCATCTGACCTGTTGCAACACGCAGCGACCTTCACCTTAGTCATGCGCCATTAATATTCCTCCGCTGTTAAGAGGGCAAGATGACCCAATGATTGTTTTAACTTTCCGCATCCATGCATTTAAAGAAAGTACACTCATGTAAAGTCAGAGTTAAGAAGAATGAATACAGAGAATTTAAGTTAATGTATATGTCTTATATATTCCTTTTAATAGCCAGGTGCTGTGAAGATAAACACACGTTTTAACCCTTAGTATGCTGGTATAAACATCACGAAAACATGCCTATATAATTTTGACCCCCTCAAACCCCACTTTTATATAGTAAAACTGGGGTTTACAGGGGGATACATTATTTTTCTTATTTCTGCTCAAAACATAGATTGTGGGTACTCGTTAGAACCGCCTCGACTAAATTTACTTCTAATAGAATCTGTTATTCAAATCTTTGTATCTATCCAAACTTACAAAACAAAAAAACAAAAAACAAAAAAGAAAAAAAAAACAAAAAAAAAAAAAAAAAAAAACTAATGATGATAGCAAAAGAAATATAGATTTATACAAGTTGTAAGCTTTTTTTTCCTGAATTCTATCTGCTTACTGACTCGTATCTGCAATTGTATCATGTTCCCAGCGGACACACAACGTTGAAACAACGTTGAATCAACGTTGTTTCAAGGTTGTGTGCCTGCTGGGGGATTTGTTACAAGAATGTAACCAAAATACTGTTTAAAACATTCTAAATACCACATCCATAAATGCGAAATGCGAAGCTTTTGATGATCTGGTCTGGTCGAATATCTAGGATAAAAGTAGGGTAGTAAAACTAACAAAGTAAAATGTATGTCTGATACGCGTGATGGCGTTCTCGTTTGTGATAATTTGACCACTGATATTTCTTTTTGGTTTTAGGTCGTGATGGGCCTCTGGGGACAGTACAAGATGGAATATAGGTAATAGATCTAGTCAGAACTCTAGATAAGGGTATCCAATTAAATATTTCTCTTCGTTTTTCACGAAAACATGTGTTATAGGTACTCATTAGAAGCGCCTCGATGAGGCGCTTCTAATGAGTACCGACAACATATGTTATCATGAAGAAATAAAACAAATCAATATATTTGGGTTTAAAAACTATTTCTCGCGAGCTATGTAGAAAAGCATGTAAACAAACACTGTCATCATGACGTATTCTTACGTCATTTACATATAGTAATTACTCGGGCGCCATTTTTAACGCTTAACTTGCTGGATAAACATTTCAGCAGACGACACATTTGAAATATGTTTTCTTATTTTACCCAGAAAATAGGATTTGACATTTCCTACAAATTGTCTGAAAACAATTTGCGTGAAATGTCAAAGTCTATTTTCTGTGAAAAAAAATGACGAAAACTATCAATTTGTAGTCTTCTGAATCAGAGTGTGGTATTAAAAGTTAAGTAGCAAAGAAATATGTGTATTATTTTCTGTATTATTTTCCCTATTTATACACACCATGCGTAAAGGGCCCTTATAGCTTATGCGAAGACCAAGATCAATCATTTACAGTCAAGAGGCCTTCCCAGGGGTTTACGAAAACAAGGGAATAGTGGTAAATATTTCAAGGGAACAAGGGAAAAGACTAATTTTGGGGAACAGGGAACAAAGACATTTTGAAAATCACTTTTAGGGAACAAGGGAACATGGCCGATTATTTAAAGGGAACAAGGGATCATGGGGCTTCAGTCAGACTTGTGTTAAGCAAGCACCTAAGGGAAAGCCAAACAATGGGCTGCTTTAGACAGGTGCTTGCTTAATACAGGTAAACTGACACCTATTTGGCTTTTATGGAAAACAAAAAATCTTGATTCTAAATAATAGAGGTGATTGCTTTATACAGGTGGCCTTCAAGACAGGTTTGATCTTATATTCTACAGTATACAAATATTCTGTGAGTGGACAGCGAATGCCTTGATCGGACTGTGTGAATGCGCAGGTTGATCTGGGCCTACGTAGTCTGAATTTGACATGGTGACCCTTTTTCAGGGTTGCACATACATGTAAGGACCCATGCATGTGGTACTGCTTTCCTATGATCATAACCAAATATTCCTCAATTTCTCAGTATTATTTAGTGAAAATTCCAGGGCTAAAGTGGCACATCTAAACCCATTTATGCCGAATGCTCTTCTGGACAGGTCCATTTCCAGTAGGAGGGGCGTCTGGCTAGTTTCATTGTTACCATATTTAATAGAAAGTCATGTTTCAGTGCAAACAGTTTAGACCCTGGTCAGACGCCGCAGAGAGCGGCGTCTGACCAGGGTCTACACTGTTTGCACTGAAACATGAATCTGGTCTAGGTCTACACTGTTTGCCTATGTCCCTCCTGTGGGACGCTAGGCATAAATGGGTTAAGCCCTATATCCAATTATTGTTTTTTTTTTTCTTATTTTTCCACAAAAACGGACGTTGTGGGTACTCATTAGAAGCGCATCGCAGAAACGTTTGTAATGAGTACCCAAAATATGTGTTTTTATTTTGTATATGTGTACAGAATTAAGAAAAAATAACAATATTTTTTAATCGAATCGATTGCCTTATCTGAAGGAAAACATTTTACCTAAGTGTGTCAACGTAATGATTTAAAATGTGGCTGTGTTTCCATGGTTTGTAATTGCTTCCACGCGGCTTTGACATGGCAAATGCAGTCACTAAAATTGACCACATCCAGCCATAAAATTAATAATGGCATATTATGAACTTTTCCATGAACTTTTCATATTCAATATTTATCCCAGTTTACAGAAGGGCATGTCACTTACATAGCGTTAAAACATAGCTCCAGATAAATTGCTTTTTTCAACCCCAAAAAACGTTTTGTTTTTCATATTTCTCCTTGAAAACATATATTGTAGGAACTCGTTCGAAGCTCTATTTTCTGCGGGGAAACAAACAAAAAAATCATCAGGTTGTCATCTGCTAACAGCTAATCATGCATAGCACTAGTTAAGGCGTTTTTTTTTTTTTTTCAGTCCAAAAGTATTGATATTTTTCTTATTTATCCACGAAAACATATATTGTGGGTACTCATTAGAAGCGCCTTGTCGAGGCGCTTCTAATGAGTACACACAACGTATGTTTTCGTGGAGAAATAAGAAAAATGTTTACCGGATACCCTCCCTTATCTAGACCTATGTAATGTGTTCAAATAAGTAGGGACATTATGGAAGAAAAGTACAGAGCTTAAAATTACCCTTAGTATTTTGTCAGACAAGTCTGAGCAAACGATGTATACTGCAGATATACATGTACATCATATTGCGTCTAGTTTGATCAGGACCTACATCTATAATGTGCGCTGTTTGCCATTCCGTTGCAACATCGTCGACACATTATTAAGAAATTAAAAGGGTTTGTTCACATTTAGGGTATGTAATGTTAAGAGTTTGTATTGTAGCCAGAACGGAAGTTTTGTTACGCATATCTAGGAAAAAGTCTCCCTAGTAGTACTTCTAAAATAGGGCTCCTCTTAAAAGGAAATAATTTTCTCCCAATGGGAGCAAATTCTTTTCTTTAAGAGTAGCCCCTATTTTGGAAGTGATAAATCTTATTGAAAAGAAGCAAAATTAGCAATGTTAGTTGATGTCTCTTTATTGCAAATAATATGTTTTATTACGTAGTTACGCACATTTGAAATTAGCCTTGCCAAAGGCTTAGAAATATACATATATATTTTTTGGCTTACTGAGCTCTGTGGCTAGTCTATAGATAATATGGTCTGGATTTCTAACAATATATTTCAGAGACAACCACAGAAGAAAAGTTCACCCATAGACTAGCTAAACATTGAATCAGAAAGTAGAATGTAAATAAAAAAAAATAATAATAATAAGTAAACAAAAAGTGACAAACATACTTATATATTAGCCTAGTAGCTAGGCTAATTTGAAATTTGCGTTAAGGCCGCTAGGCCTATGGTTAAGGTGTTCCAATATTAAGGATAAGTATGGTAATGAGTTAAGGTGTCAGAATATTTAGAGTATATATGGTAAGAAGTAAATGTTTAGGGTAAATAACTAACAGAACCTACAGTAACAAGCTATGTATATATTGTTTTGTTCGGACTGTTTACGCAGCCTGTCCTGTCTGAGTCCTGGATATTTTAGCATCCTAATTCTGGGTGTTCACTGCATATGCAATAAGTGAAGATCTTGATCAGATTGCGCATGCGCGAAATATAATCAAAATCTTCACTCTTCAATTACCCCTTTTTGGTAGACATAAGCTTACTCCTACCTCGGACATAGCTGTACTACTAATGATGACACACTGACACAGTGAGACAGGGATCCTTAACATATGCCCGAACAGAGAAGTCCCTGATCAGTTCGCTCAGCGGAGCGCATTGAGAAACTGTCATCCTTTTCAACCCTGAGATTCTCTAATAGACTCTTCAATCTCTGCATTTGGACACAGTCAAAGAGTTAAATTTGTAAATCAAGAACAGAATGCTAACAGTGTAGATACTGATGAGACGGCTCAAGACGAGCGGTCTCATCTGGATCTAAACTGTATGCAAAAGTACCTGTCTTTGTCTGCAGGGCCGAAAGAGATGATTTTCTCATTGAGCACTGATAAGCGAAATAGTGTTTTCGATGCTTATGGGGACTGGGAAGGCTCATACCAGCCTGCGCATCCGCTTGCAGAATTCTTGGCATCCGCAAGGATAGCGAATGACCGGATGTGAGGATGCGGGCGTGTAGAATAACTTTACATTTGCGCATATGTTCAACTGAACGTTTTAGCTAACATACATCATTTTTTTTTCTAACACAGTATATGGGCCGCGCAATGCGAAAACGGGTCTTCGGGCATATGCGGACAGCGAAGGTCCAGATCAGACTGCGCAACCGCGCAGTCTGATCAGGGCCTTCGCTGTCCGTTAACAGAATCCACGGATACACTAGAATGTATGAATGGAGGGCAAAAGGCCCGCGCGAAACGTTGGGCATGCGCAGGATGATCTTAATTTGCGCTTTTTGCGCACGTTTGAAGGCACTTTTTAATTTGACACGGCCCATATTATGTAGGAAAAGACATGCAGGCTGCATATATGTTTTCAGCAAACGAAATCTTACCTTTTCCTTTTGTTTGTTTAGGTTTACTGGGACCGGATGTTGACATGGACGACGACGACGATGATGAGGTACTGCCACAAGACAGCGTCGAGGAAGCGTCGACGTTAGTTATATCCTGAGAGTTCGGAGAACTCAGCCTCAAGCCCATGCCAATAGGCAGGCCTGGATTACCAATGGGCCCAACTTCAGCCCCATTCATATGCCCAGTTTGTGTGATCACGCCGTTTACAGGGCTCCCCGAAGAACTTCCTATATGCCCCATGTGGGCCATGGTCAGCATATTGGTGTCCCGAGTCAGTTCAGAGTACATCTTTCACGGGAAGAGAATTCCAGCTTACGACCTTGGAGCACTTATTGTCTGAAATCCTTGTGTACTAAATGGAGCAACTAATACACACGGCCTTCGCGAACATTGCTTACACATTGCCCAGCTCCGGCCACATATAATCCTTTTGGTCAGATATTCATGGTGAAAATCCCAGTTGTCCGATAAAATAAACCTCAAATTGTCAAAAGAATTTTACACATGTGTTGTGCGTTTCGTGTCACAGTAACAAATGGTCAGTTTCAGCAGAAGTCGCTTGACCACTAGTGTAATGGTCAGCCATTACGCTATTGGTCAAGTCCATTTCTGACCTAGGTAAGGTGGGAGGATTGACCACTAGTCACGTGGTTTTGTTTATCATGTCGGCGCATGGAGATCGCCAGAGTGAACGCAAACGTGTTTATACCAGTAACGAACGAGTAAATATTATTTGAACTTTGGAAAGAATAAATAAGAGAATTATTTTAATGAATTTTCATGAATTGTTGTTTTTCGCTATTTCAAATATATGTAATTTCGCATTAGCAGGTCAAATATTAGCAAAACAGATGTACTCCACCACCCCCTTTCACAACCCCAACAACGTAGGACCTGGCTGTCCATTTGAATCGTCTCAAACAAATTAACAGCGGCTATTTCCAGGATCAAAAGAACTATGGCATGAGAAAATGGCTCTAATCATACAAGTGAACAATGAAGACCCAGATCAGACTGCGCATTCGCGCAGTTTGATCAGGTCCTTCATTATCCGCTTACAGAATTCTTTGATATTGTATTGACGAAGAGAGAAAGCATTAATCAAAATGACCTAATTACGCAGACTGATCTGTGTCTTCGCTAGGCATGCAGGTAATAAAGTACATTTTCCTAAGTTGTGGTTTAAATACGAAAATGTATCATATAGGTAGAAAACCGAGCTGTCCCATTGGAAAAAGAGTATTATAAGGGTATGTGCGGACAATGGAGATCCAGTCCAGCCTGATTAGACTGTGCAGATGTTCAAGATGATTTGGAGATTTCCTTCTTGCGCATGCAGCGAAAACACTAACTTTCGCTCGACGCGGCCCTCAGATGGTAGTAATTTCTTACACGCAAAACCAAAGCGAATACTCGACTAGGTTGCGCATTGGCGCAGGCTGGTTATGCATGACGACTATTTTGCGTTGCTATATGTATTCCACAGTATAATGGTACTGTAAAGATCTTAATTATTGGGACAAGCAGCCCTGAACAAACAGTGTAGACCCAGATCAGACGCCGCTGAACGCGGCGTCTGATCAGGGTCTACAATATTTGCCAGTCATCCAGGACTTGTAGGCACATCAATAGGCAGTCAAATAGAATCTGTTCAAACATTTTTACAAGCAAGGTAAAGAGTTAAGGTGTCCCACTATTTAGAGCAAATATGATTTTTCGACGAGGTTGGTCTGATCTTTGCTATGCGCATGCCAGTCCTGCACCTCCGCATACAGTCATCATTGTCTTTAGCATCCGTTGAGTCTGTGAGTGGACAGTGAAGATCCTAATCAGATGTGTGGATGCAGCTAGGCTAGGTTTACGCTGTTCGTATCCCCCGAAGACCTTTTCGCATGGCGCGGAAAATCATGAACCATATTCACCCAAAATATTCGGACACCAAAACTCCTTACCATACTTGTCCTGAAATTTGAATGTCCATTTTTCAGCCTATTGAGATTGACTGTTATTTAGTGGAAAACAGTGCAGACACTGATCAAACGCCGCATTCTTTGTCTGTTTGCTAAGGCCTCTACTAGACAACAATAATGAAATTACGCCGTTTCAACGTTGATTCAACGTCTAGGACGTTGAATCAACGTTGAAACAGCTTTATTTCAACGTTATATGCCAGCTGGGTACTTTGGGTAAATACGGTAGTGATGTTCGTGCTCTGAAGCATTAACCTTTAAACTAATTAATTTATATTTAATTTACATACTTTAACGCATACTTCATCATAAAACATATTTTCCTCTCAAAATTGGGGTTGGCAAGACAATTTTATTTCTTTATCCTACACAAGATCCCCTTAGTTTAAAGTAAATGGACTGTTCCAGTGTTAGTTAAGGACAGCTAAGAGTAAGCCGCGATACGCAATGTCATTGGCAAATAACAAAGCACTTGACTGGCAGATGGGCGGAGCGTAGTATCAGCTGACCGACTTGTGTGCAAAAGATTTTGCGTAATGTTATACAACGTCATAACGCGCGAGGATAATAATACCTCATTGATTTTGATCGCTTAGTAACTGTGATGTTACATAATGGCCGGGGGCATTATTGGATGTATATTGACTGTTTGTGTTTATAGGTCAAACAGGGCGAAAGAAGAAGGTAAATAGACTGTCTGGACTTACAGAATAATTTACTTAGACCGGATTAGTCCGTCTTTTACCACTAGGTATTTCATTGCGTCAACCGAAAGATAGGTAATTTTTGTACAAGCCGCATTTCGATGTCTGTCATCTGTAGACATTTTTGGAAATGATATAAAATGCATGTATAAATTAGTACGTTGGCATTAGCATGACCTAGTGATAGACATATCAATGCTCTCCTATCGATGACACAACTACTTTACATTGTTAATTCTTTCACATCACGAAAACACGCCTATATAATTTTGACCCCCTTAAACCCCACTTTTATATAGTAAAACTGGGGTTTATAGGGGTAAACATTATTTTTCTTATTTCTGCTCAAAACATAGATTGTGGTTACTCGTTAGAACCGCCTCGCCGAAGCGATTCTAACGAGTACCCACAAACTGTGTTTTGAGAAAAATATGAAAAATATCAGATTTTTTTATCTGAAAATTTTCCTTTTTTTAGTTGTAAAATTTTGAATATATTTGAATAGGCGTGTTTTCGTAATGATCCCTGAGTTTCTGCAATGGCCGCTCCCATCTTTTTTTTTTTTTCGAACATTTCAATTGTTGTAAATAAGTAATCAGTCAAAAAATCTAGGACGAAACAGCAAGCAGTGAAGATCCCGATGAGCCGGCTCTGTCTGCATAAGTATTATGAAAACATGCCTATATAATTTAGACCCCCTTAAACCCCACTTTTATATAGTAAAACTGGGGTTTACAGGGGTATGTATTATTTTTCTTATTTCTGCTCAAAAACATAGATTGTGGGTACTCTTTAGAGGCGGTTCTAACGAGTACCCACAATCTATGTTTTGAGCAGAAATATGAAAAATATCAGATTTTTTGTTTATCTGGAAATATTATGTTTTTGGAGGTAAAATTTTCTATATATTTGAATAGGCGTGTTTTCGTAATGTATATGTTTTGGTCTAGCGGGCTGGAAGAGTTAAACACCGTGCACCAACAAGTTAGGACACAGTTTTTTTTATTATTCATTTTAGATTTACGGGATCTAGCCTACGCTATGATTTTAGCTCTTCCAGAAAAATAAAATTTGCAATTCAAATTTTAGTTTTACTTTATTTCCCTACCCTTCGAATCTGGGGCTGAAATATTGCATTTTCACATGTAATTTTGTTTAAACATTATTTTATTTGATCGACCCAAGTTTTTTCATATCTTTATTTTTATTCTTCCCTGCCGACAGTAACTTTTTTTTTAGAAATCTCCCGTAAACCTAAAGATAAAACACTCTGGCCTAATAGACAAGTCAGCGTGGAACAAAAGACAAATACCGGCAAAAGATTTCCTACATTACATGTTTGTGATCCCATTAACCCAATCCCAATAATCCCAGTTTGTGACGGGCACTCATTTTAAAATATATTTCAAGCGAGAGCTTGATGCTTGGAAGAAGGAAAAAAAAAAAACGGCAAAAAATTTGGCAGCCTGGGTTTTAACATGTTATCACCAAATATAAGCTACAATATCAACAATGTGACATTCAAACAACTCGCAAAAGGGTTCCTCTCCTAAAAGTACATGAATGACTTATTAGTTAAACTGTTTGTTACAATATGACAGAAAGGACCGTGTTAAACTGTTTGTTACAATATAGCAGAATGGACGTGATATACAATTCAAGGACGTTTTTATACGCCTTCAAAACAATTTATAAGTCGTGAGGTAAGAAAATATAGTTTTTGCCATGCATCCAACAAAAGCACAAAACAGCCAGAGCGTCATCACATTGTCATTAGAGTATCCGGGGACGGCTTTAGGGATAGCCAATGACACACCTAGGTAGCATTCTTTATTAATCTACAACGGGCCGTTATCGGCCCGTCAGCTACCCTGAAGAGCCGATAACGGCCCGCTATAGATTTATGTAGAATGCTTACTGGGCATGATTTTCATTCGGGAAGTAAATACTATTATCAGACAGCACAGTTTGCTCTGAGACTTCCGGACACACAAATGATTTTCTCACGTTAAGGCTCACATAAAAATAATGGCATACTATTGATTGATTGTGTTGGGGTTTAACGACACGTCAACCCTTGTGGGTCAGTTTGTGTCTCCCAGAGAAAGAGAGAAAAGAGATAGAAGATATAGTAGAGGAGATGAAAGAGTAGGACAGTTAAGAAAGAGGAACAGGAATGAAAGTGAAAAAAAAAAAAAACAGAAGAAATAAAAACATTCCCCCTCAACCTTGTACTTGCTAGAAGGATAGCAGGCCTTGCCCAGCCAATATCAGTTGGATGCCCCGGTGACGAAAGATACACGACACCTTCGCCACACCCGACTACCCCCAATTACATATTAAAAGGTCACATTCTCTCGAAGGCACAACATAAAAATGTAGAATAAGTACACGCCATACATATTGCAGCTGGCAGGAGAAAATATAAAAACAGAATATATACATATGTACATATTGCAGCTGGGACGAGACAACATAAAAGAAGGAATGTATACGCTTCATATACACTGCAGTTTATAGGAGACTACATAAAATGATTGAATATAGCCATGTTATACATATTGCAGCTGGAAGATGGAAGAAGACAACATAAAATGACAGAATATATACATGTTAGTCATATTGCAGTTGGTAGGAGACAACATAAAATGATAGAATATATACATTTCATAGATATGAAAGGATATATACATGTTATTCATATTGTAGCTGGAAGAAGACAATATAAAATGCTAGAATATATACATATTATACATATTGCAGCTGGAAAAAGAAAACATAAAATAAAAGAAAAAAATACATGTTATGCTATTGCACTTGGTAGGAGACAACATAAAATGACAGAATATATACATGTTATACATATTGCAGTTGGTAGGAGACAACATAAAATGACAGAATATATACATGTTATACATATTGCAGTTGGTAGGAGACAACATAAAATGACAGAATATATACGCGTTATACATATTGCAGTTGGTAGGAGACAACATAAAATGACAGAATATATACATGTTATACATATTGCAGTTGGTAGGAGACAACATAAAATGACAGAATATATACATGTTATACATATTGCAGTTGGTAGGAGACAACATAAAATGACAGAATATATACATGTTATACATATTGCAGTTGGTAGGAGACAACATAAAATGACAGAATATATACATGTTATACATATTGCAGCTGGAAGAAGACAACATAAAATGATAGAATATATACATGTTATACATTTTGCAGTTGATAGGAGACAACATAAAATGATAAAATATATATATATGTTATACATATTGCAGCTGGAAGAAGACAACATAAAATGATAGAATATATACATGTTATACATTTTGCAGTAGATAGGAGACAACATAAAATGATAAAATATATATATATGTTATACATATTGCAGCTGGAAGAAGACAACATAAAATGATAGAATATATACATGTTATACATTTTGCAGTAGATAGGAGACAACATAAAATGATAAAATATATATATATGTTATACATATTGCAGCTGGAAGAAGACAACATAAAATGATAGAATATATACATGTTATACATTTTGCAGTTGATAGGAGACAACATAAAATGATAATATATATATATATGTTATACATATTGCAGCTGGAAGAAGACAACATAAAATGATAGAATATATACATGTTATACATTTTGCAGTTGATAGGAGACAACATAAAATGATAATATATATATATGTTATATATATTGCAGCTGGAAGAAGACAACATAAAATGACAGAATATATACGTGTTATACATATTGCAGTTGGTAGGAGACAACATAAAATGATAAAATATATATATGTTATACATATTGCAGTTGGAAGGAGACAACATAAAATGATAGAATATATACGTGTTATACATATTGTAGCTGAAAAGAAACAACATAGAATGATAGTATATATGTTATACATATTGCAGCTGGAAGGAATGAACATAAAAGGATAAAAATATATCGCGTCTCGAGCGTCATGTAGGCGATCAGTCAAGAGGAACAAAGAGCATATATATAAATCAAATATTTGGGAGAGAAAACGGGGAAAGAAATTCATGAAAACTTACGTGAAGCTTGTGGTGGATATGCAGCTTCGTTTAATACAGTGTATAGGTGGTTGAAGCGTTGAATACTTGACACTTCCTAGTTCTTTTGAAAATCGAATACCGCTTAAGCTGGCGCTAGGGGACGTATGCAGCCTCGCAACGGCAGTGTTGCATATGAAGAGACTCAATCAAACCGAGTCTCCGATTTTCGTGATTTTGTGTGTTCTTTGTTTTCAAAGGCAATCCTTTTTGACTTTTATTTCACTAGGCGCTTCTAATGTGTACCTACAACTTATGTTTTCTTGGGGAAATAAGAAAATATTTATATCTTTGCGATAATATTCGACCTAATTACCGCATTGTGCGCTTAGGGTTTTCAAAATTACTGGGAACACTCAGTTGTGGTAAAATATGTATCTACCTAGTAAGGGTATTTTGTAAAAAAAAGATCCGGAAAGGACTTATTTGATAATGATTATTCGATTTTTTTTTCTGATTTTCTCCTTAAAGGCATATTTTATGGGCACTCATTTGAATTGCATCGTCAAGTCGATGCAATTCAAATGAGTACCTAGAACATATGCCTTTATGAAGAAGTAGACAAAAAGTACACTGGCGGTAATCTGAAGACTGCGGAATTCTTTGTCTGTGCCCTTATAGGGGTATGTGCTGTAATTAGGTCGAATACGGCATGAAATACAAGATGCGTGCAGTGAGAGGGCTCTTCGAAGATATGCAAACTGCACAAATCGTCATATCCTTCACTTAAGAAAGCAACCCTGAAGGAGACTCATGCCTTGATATATTATATAGGATCAAATAATCCTGTAAACGGATAGCGGTCTGTCCATGGCTAATGTTGTCTGCATATGCTTTCAATGTGGCTCATGCCTTTCCAACAATATACTTTGGATACACCTTGGACCACGGGCCTCTAAACACATGTATACGGCACTCCCAGGGGTTTGGGGGAACATGGGGAACAATAGTTTTTTTCAGGGGAACAGGGGAACAAAGACCTTAAAATAAGAGGAACAGGAGAACAAAGGAAATTTGGAGAACAGGGAAAATAGAAAAAGAAGATTTTGTTTTTAGGTAACAAAGGAACAATGTCATATTTCGAGGGAAACAAGGGAACAGGTAACCCTTGGGAGGGCCTCATATATTAGATATTTAGTCAGCCCTCTTTATACCGACACTCGATACAACGACAAAATTCGTTATAATGACAGTTTGAATGTCACGAAACCTCCGCTATAGAGGTGACAGTTAATGAGAAATTGTGCAGGAATATTGCATTAAAACTTCAAGCAACATATGATTTGGATATTTGTTAGAATCGCCTCACTGAGGCGATTCTAACAAATATCCAAAACATATATTCCATGAGGAAATAAGAATAAAACAAGGCCTTTCTTATATAACAGCCTGTCCATTAAGGATTCTTTACAACAGCAAATTGATTTTAATGGTAACTTCTTTGAAAACAAATGCTGTCGTTGTAACGAGGGTTCACTGTATAAGAAACTTATAAAAATAGTATAGCAAAGAAGATGTCCAGGAAGAGAGACATATAGTTGTTTCATAGGATGATATACCAATGACACTAGGAGGAGTCGAAAACAAACCATGACTGACCACACACATGTCACAAACCGATGGAAAGCAAAGAAAGCAGCGCTCTCTTTCCCAGTGAGGTAATCATAATGCCGAAAAGGACCATCTGGACTCACCATTTTGACACAGCCAGGACAAAACACAAAAAGTCCCACAGCTAGCAGCCAAAAGGTTCCACAAATGAGCCAGCTCTTGGCAAAGCAAACAAAATGTATGTGCACCTTGCGAAGACTCAGATCAGCCTGGACATCCGGCAAGTCTGATCAGAGTCTTCGCTGTGCGCTCGGTTGGTAGCTAAGGACCCAAGCTTTCTTAGTACGGGCTGCTAAAACTCTGATCAGACTGGAGGGATGACCAAGCTAATCTGAGTCTTCGCTGGGCACACATGCCATTTTGTTGGTTCTGTCATAAGGTGTTTCATTAATACAGTCAGCCCTCTTTATACCGGCACTCGATACAACGACGAAAATCGTCATATTGACGATTTGAATATCACGAAACCTCCGCTCTTGAGGTGACAGTTAATGTTAATTATGCAAGAATATTGCATTAAAATTTCAAGCAACATATGTTTTGGATATTTGTTAGAATCGCCTCACTGAGGCGATTCTAACATATATCCAAAACATATTCTATGAGGAAATAAGAATAAACACGGTCTTTCTTACATAACATTCTGTCTAGTAAGGATTCTTTACAACAGCAAATTCATTTTTATGGCAACATCTTTGGGAACAAATGCTGTCGTTGTAACGAGGGTTCACTGTAACAAATAAAATGAACCACCGTCTGAGAACGGTCAGTAGTAAAAACTACCGAATGCGCGGGGGAAGGGGTCTGGGATTAAATCAATTTTACTATTATCAAATTTTCACCCTAGGGCATATCGTATTTAACATGTATTCGGAAGACAGGCTTGAGAAAACAGTGTAGCATAACGCTGCATCTCATCAGGGTCTACGCTGTTTGTCACTCTTCGAGCAATAAAAAGACACAACATCGGGTAGTAAATTATACTTGTTCAAATTTCAGAATAAGTATGGTAATGAATTGAAATATCCGAATACTTAGAGTAAATACGGTAAATTTATTACGCTGCCCATTTTAGTGAAAATCGTATTATTACGAATGCATACCTATTCAACTATATTGAAAATATCATCACCAAAAACTGAAAGTTATCAGAAAAAGTTCTGATATTTTTCATATTTCTGCTCAAAAATATAGATTGTGGGCATTCGTTAGAACCACCTCACCGAGGCGGTTCTAACGAGTGCCCACAATCTATGTTTTTAAGCAGAAATAAGACAACTAATGTATACCCCTGTAAACCCCTGTTTTACTATATAAAAGTGGGGTTTATGGGGGTCAAAATTATATTTTATGTTTTCCTGATGAAAACTCGTTTGAGAAATAAGAAAGTTACGAGCTTTAAATACCTAGTAAATGTCATTGAGCGAGTAACAGACGTCATAACCACATAAACAAATGCGAAAAATAATAATAAAATAAAAATAATCAAAAATAAACCTTATCTTCAGCAATATCTAAATGTACATTATGCAAATCCGTTCATTTGGAGACATACTGCCATCTAGCTCATATTATATTTCTGAAGCTAGGATCGTTTGAAAATGCAGAACATGTGAAATCAAGGCATAATAAGCATGTTTTCGTGATGATATACGGGTACGGAGTGGTCGGTCATTATATCCACCCACCCCCGCAAATTGTTTTGTCACTGACCGTTCCAATGGAGCATTATTCATTACACATTCGAGTATTATCATTTTTTTTCAGTCATAAAATATTAGTTTGATAATCCTTAGTAGCTACATACATTACACATTAACTTCCGTGCCTCTATTTTGATGAAAACCCTCATTTTAGACAGGACAGGAAAATTCCTGATTTTCATAATAAGAGTTAATCTGATGTTAGTGGCAAATATCAATACAAAGAAAAGCCACTAAAACATCAGAGAAGACTCGGATTAATGGCTTGTGTACTGTCTACCTTGGTTTGTTTGCTCTTTCTCTTTACATCACGCAAACATGCCTATATAATTTTGACTCCCTTAAACCCAACTTTTATATAGTAAAACTGGGGTTTTGAGGGGTATACATTATTTTTCTTATTTCTGCTCAAAAACATTGATAGTGGGTACTCGTTAGAACCGCCTCGTCGAGGCGGTTCTAACGGGTACCCACAATCTATGTTTTGAGCAGAAATATGGAAAATATAAGAATTTTTTATCTGAAAACTTTCGTTTTTTGGTGGTAAAATTTTCAATATATTTAAATAGGCATTTCGTAATGTTGTCCTTGGTAGGCTATAATCTGTGATTGTGGCTCTGCCTGGACATCTTCTTTTATACTTTTGTGTTTTCTTTACCATGCCGGGTTAGCACAATACATGACCAGGATTTTAGCATAAATTCTGAGACTAACCTTTAATTTGAGTCGTCAAGGAACATTGTGAGGGGCAGAATTTAGCCAAATACTATATTAGAAGCCTATGGAAAAATAGTTAGGCTCTTGGTCCCTGTATGCTACATGCTAGACTGGCGCCAGTCTCCAGTGACAATATATTTTGTCTCTATTTTTCTTTGATAATCCACTAAACTAAAGCCAAAAGATATCATGACTATAAAGGCTGGTCACTAGTGACTTTGGTTTTATTTTAGTGGATTATGAAACAGATAATAAGAAAAAAATTAGTCACTGGAGACTGAAGCCAGTCTAGCTACAAGCTAGCTTTCAAGTAAACGCAGTGACTTATACCAGCTGTGACAGTTTTAGGAAAGGAAAGGTGTCTGTAGACTGCCACAGCACCAGGTATATTGGTGTCAGTATATTTCATATGGTTTCTTCATATGGTTACAGCGTAATTAGAAACGCCTGTACCTTGTCGTAACTTTCTGATTTTTATTTTATCAAAACGTGTAACCATTTGTACATTGGACAATGTGCACTTACTTCCAGGACACACACACACACACACACACACACACACACACACACACACACACACACACACACGTCTTCAATACATGTAGTCGGAAATCAATAACTAGCTATCCGCTCTGTTTCCCTCTCTCCGCACACTACTCGCGAAGTTGGGATTGAAATTGTCTCCCGGCAGCCGTTGTTAGTGTTATGAAAGGTAACTGTCAGTAAGTTTGAGAAAATGGTGTATGAGTCGTGTTTGAATAACAAATGTCATGATAAGCCTGGTTATCCAGGTACACTGATAAGCGTCTTCATTATTCGCCATTAGATTCCACATTATGAAAACACGCCTATTCAAATACATTGAAAATTGTACAACCAAAACAGGAAAATTTTCAGAAAACAAATTCTGATATTTTTTCATATTTCTGCTCTAAACCTAGATTGTGGGTACTCGTTAGAACCGCCTCGGCGAGGCGGTTCTAACGAATACCCACAATCTATGTTTTTGAACAGAAATAAGAAAAATAATGTATGCCCCTGTAAACCTCTGTTTTACTATATGAAAGTGGGGTTTAAAGGGTCAAAATTATATGGGTATGTTTTCGTGATGATAATATCTGATATCATGTAAGTCTTGTAAGCAGAAAGTATTAAACTTGAACGAAATGTTCCTTCGTAAGACTGATCCGTGCCTTTGGTTATTTCATACCTCGAAGGTCCTTTTTCAAATAGTGGCATTCAAATGTTTCCTCGCCCATTCATCTCCTGAGAGGGGTAATCGCTTAGCATGCTGGGGAAAAGTCAGCAGACGACATTTTGAAACATTTTTTTATATTTCTTGGAAATAGGATTTGACATTTCTTGCAAATGGTCTCCATTTGGAGACCATTTGCATAAAATGCCAAATCCTGTTTTCTGGTAAAAGTAAGAAAATATCAAGTTGCTGTCTGCTGAATTTGTCCATGGAAGGGTAAAGGTTAATGACGCTATAATTACAAGATCATTATGAATTAAACGCTTGTTCGGTGATAGTGCCAAGCTCTGAAACTCTACCAGAAAGCGTTTGTTGACACAATTATCTCAGGTTAATGTCGTAAATGTGCGATATTTGATTTAATACCGCTTTGTGGCAGTTATTTCAGGATGCCATTTAAGTGTATTGTGTGATTTAATGGCATGACGTCTGTTTCTGAACGCATCCCAGAGGGACAGTCTCTTTACATGTCTATGAATCCCGATTTTTTTTTTCTTCCAAGCTATATTTCAGGTTTTGATGCCACCAAGAAGAAGAGAAGAGGCGGATGACGACAACTACGATGACGATGTTGAAATCGATGACGACGACGCTTTTCTTTTGGTGCCACCAAGAAGAGAAGAAGCGGTTGACGACAACAAGAGTGACAATGACGTTGAGGATAGTGCTAATGAAGACGACGACGTTTTCTAATAACAAAAATACATAGAAAAACATTCTTTACAAGAACAGTGCTATAAAATGACTTTATGTAGTCTTTATACAACAACAAACATTACGTAAATAGGTTTATGCAATGTATATACATGTTCATCAATACTATATAGTGAAAATAGGGGTTTACAGCGTATACATTTTAAGCGAATTTATTTTTTTTGTAGCTCACCGAAAACATGTTACAGGTTCGCATTAAATGCATGTACATGAGATGCATAAAGAACTGTTTCCATTATACATTTTAAAAGAAAGAAAGAAAGAAAGAAAGAAAGAAAGAGAGAAAGCCGTGAGAACAACGTCGGATGGACAATAACCAGAAACCCTATCTGTAGTATGCAATTAACAGCACTTACAAATTATTGGAGATAATTTCAGTGAAAATCAGTCTCCACATAGTGATCTGTTTCTTCCTGATTTAATGATTTTGTTAATGCAATTTGAAATAGCCGCTGAGAGACGGGCTCCGTTACTAGGGATTGTCTTTGTGTCTGAAGGGTCAAACTGACCTGGACAGAGTTTGCGGCGGTTTTGCTAATGATTTAAGGGACACATCCTTTTGTGTGCATTAATGCCAGATATGATTTGTAGAGATGGCTTGGTTTAAAGATATTATTAGACCGATCCGGAAGAAGACAACCAATTATGTGTTTAATTGGGGAATGATATTGTTTACCTTCTATATCAGTAAACAATAACAAAAACACAGTATATGATACACATACAGTAAAACATCAATGACTCGAACACCGATGGCTCATTAACCATGGCTGAATGGAACTCGTTTCTGAGTCCCTAGGAAATTCTTCCGATGTCTCAAGAAAACAAATACTTGGAGATATTTTCACGAAAACATACCTATGTAATTTGGACCCTTTAAACCCAAATTTTATATAGTAAAACTGGGGTTTACACGGATATACATTATTTTTCTTATTTTGCTAAAAGCATAGGTTGTAGGTACTTGTTAGAATCGCCTCGCCGAGGCGATTCTAACGAGTATCCACAATCTATGTTTTGAGCAGATATATGAAAAATATCAGAATTTTTTATCTGAAAATTTTCCTTTTTTGGTTGTAAAATTTCAATGTATTTGAATAGGCTTGGTTTCGTAATGTAGAGAATTTACTTATTTTATCAAAATTCATTATTTTATAGAACCTCGTAAAGACATCCGTAAATTATACCAATTTGCCTCCTGACTTGACGCTATGATTAACCCTCAGTGGCTCAAACTACCCATTTCTAGAACATATTTCCATGATCCCAATGATGTTCGAGCCATTGGAGTTCGACTGTAGTAACTCTAAGAAATGTGCCCTTATGGAGAAATTATCATTACGAAAACACGCCAATCCAAATATATAGAAAATTTCACCTTCAAAAACTGAAAATTTTCAGATAAAAAACTCTGATATTTTTCGTATTTCTGTTCGAAACATAAATTGTGGATACTCGTTAGAACCACCTCGGCGAGGCGGTTCTAACGAGTACCCATAATCTATGTTTATGAGCAGAAATAAGAAAAAATAATTTATACCCCTGTAAACCCCAGTTTTACTACATAAAAGTGGGGTTTAAGGGGGTCAAAATTATACAGGCCTGTTTTCGTGATGACAATTTCAGAAGAGACATTTCTGTCGAAATGTTTTACCTCGCTTCTGAAAAGGGCCTATTCTAAAAGGAAAGAATTTGTTCCTCTTGGGACAAAATTCTTTTCGTTTAGAGTAGACACTTTTTTCGAAGGGGCTTTGTTAGCTGGAAAGCAAACAGGGAGTCACAAAAGTTGTCTCCCATGTACATAATGGTGAAAAATCTACCAAGTATGTCAAGCCGCCCTATGACACATGATGAAGGCACAGAAGCACTTATTTCGACAATGCATCAGTCGCTATGTACGTCAGTATGTTTTACCTAGTCTGTCTCCAGACTCTATCTTTTCTATCATTTTCTTCTTTTCTTTTCAAAGATATACAATCTAATACAGTTTATATGATTTAACCAGTTATGTCCCTTAGTGGAAACTGTAGTAAAACTGTGAAATGGGATTAGAGAAAAAAAAAATTGCTACAGCTACAGCAAGGGCAACAGCCTGCGTCATCAATATGGTATATGCACATAGCTGCGACAGTAACATGTGCTCAGATTTATGGCAATATCACGAAGAGTGTATAATGCAACAAAAATCACTAAGGGCACCAAATATGTCCTTTTAGTTCTATTTTTTTCATCACAAATGCAAAATCCATACATAATTCTAGTTACTGTAGATACTCCGTCCAATCATGCTTAATTACTGGCGGTTTTGTATATCAACATGGATTGCCGAAGTGTCTGAATTTTCATTGAGTTTCAGAAGCCCATTTTTTCGAAAGACTGAAAGTCCATATTACAATAAATTTTGTGCACTAAGTTAATATTCTGAATTTCACGAAAGCCTAGTTTGTTCAGCAAGATTCCGAAGAACTAGTTACTGACGAAATTATGTGTCTTCATCATAATTATGACGTAGGTTGTAAGGGGTGTACTGGAAGTGATAAAGATTGACACACACACACACACACACACACACACACACACACACACACACACACACCGACAAGTGCAGAAACGACTGGAGCCAGTCTATGTTTTACCGTATGCAATGATTCTGTAAGAGGGCAAAGAATGCCTCGATCAGACTGATCGAGGCATTCTTTGCCCGAATATGACACATTGACCATTTCGCATGTTGACATGTTGCCTTTTCCAGGTTCCTCCCATGCAATCAGCGCATGCGCCTTTCAAAATGATCTGCAGTGTCCGAAATTTGAGTAGTGGGACAGTGATGGCTTGTGTCGTCTCCAAGAGAAAGGGAGAAAAGAGACAGATGATCTAATAGAAGAGAGGTATTAAAGAGAGAAATAGTCAGAAATATAAAAGTACAGTCAAGTGAATGACAGTGTAGAAACAAAAGAAATGTTATAGGCTCCATATTTCCAAAATAGACATTTTCTTTATACAAGAAATTAATAAATTGATATATGGTATTAATATAACCATAACATGTGGCATCCGACAGCCTGTAAAATTTCAGTAAGTCTCTCGTTTTTGAACTGAAGGAAAACTGAAATGATCTTTTATCGTATCGGCAACATTAATTCAGAAATAATTTCATTTTTGCTCCAGTTCAAGAATGGAAGACTAACTGAAATTCTACAGGCTGTCAGATACCACATTTTACTATTGTCTTAATACCATATATCAATTTACTAAACCTTTCTTGGATAATAAAATGTGAATTTTTAGACGAATATGGAACCTTTAGCATGCCTCCTTCCCCCACCTGCTACAAGCACAGCAGGACCTTAACACCACCCACCACCTCAGGTATAGGTAGGTACAGTAGTAACTATGGGCTATGAGATAATTACAGTAAAATTTCGCTATTAGACCACTATAAAGACCACCTTTGGTACTGTCCAAAAATGGTCTTATTAGCGGGGCGGTCTTCATATTGAATGTAGAACATCCCAGTACGCATTCTACATAAATCTATAGCGGGCCGTTATCGGCCCGTCAGGGTAGCTGACGGGCCGATAACGACCCGCTGTAGATTTATAAAGAATGCTAGCTGGGATAGTACCACATAATGTGCCTTTTTTCAACCAAAATGTTCTGATCTATTTTCTTATTTCTCCACAAAATATATGTTGTGGTACTCATTAGAAGCGCCTCGCCAAGGCACTTCTGATGAGTACCCACAACATATTTTTGTCGAGAAATAAGAAAAAATATTATGCGGCTACCCCGTTTCATCGGGAGCTTTTCTTGACCAAGAAAACCCCAGCAAAAGCTGGTCTTAATAGCGAAGTGGTCTTCTTTCCGAGTGGTCTTAATAGCGATTTTTTTTGTAGTTACATTACCTTGCATTTATTTAGCAAAAAGCGCTTGTGGATTGTCTTATGAGATATCAATAACAGCCAGATGGAAAGTGCTATTTTGCAGTTCACCTTTCAATATGCATATTCTGAATATTGTCTAAACGAAAATATACATGTCCTGATCAGCCTGCGCATGCGCGTTTCGCACGGACAATAACAATGGTTTTCTCGTGACTCATTTGAATTACTGTAGTGGCTGGTCAGCTAGTTCTAGACTGGATTTTAAGCAATTTTCCAAACTGTGTGCATAACTACTTTTGCAGGCGAATTAGCCTTTACCACTCTCTGAGCAAATTTAGCAGACGACATATTGATAATATTTTTCTTATTTTTCTCAGAAAAATAGAATATGATATTTCATGAAAATTGTCTTCGACAATTTGCATGAAATATCATATCCTATTTTGGAAAATCGGAAAACAATATCAGAAAATGTCGTCTGCTGAATTTTTTACCCAGCACGCTGTTCATTAATTTGAGCTCTTGACCTTCAACTGTCCTTTCATTGTTCGGTAAATTACAAAGACGTGCGATACTGATATTACTGCGCTGTCCACTGATTATAGTTTTATTTGAAATATTTTTTCTCTTGTTTCAACTGTATATAGTGATGGGTGGTCATTAGACTCTAGGAAAGAAAGAAAGAAAGAAAGAAAGATAGATAGATAGATAGATAGATAGATAGATAGATAGATAGATAGATAGATAGATAGATAGATAGATGGGTGAGTGGGTGGGTGGGTCGATGGATGGATGGATGGATTGATGGGTGGGTGGGTATATGGATAGATAGATAGATAGATAGATAGATAGATAGATAGATAGATAGATAGATAGATAGATAGATAGATAGATGGATGGATGGATGGATGGGTGAGTGGGTGGGTGGGCAGATGGATGGATGGATGGATGTATTGATGGGTGGGAGGGTGGGTGTAAGGATAGATAGATAGATAGATAGATAGATAGATAGATAGATAGATAGATAGATAGATAGATAGATAGATATCGACCGACCGACCGACCGACAGATCGACCGATCTTTCTTGCACTTCACTGTTGGCTCAGGCTTGTGTTTTTTTATTTCCTGTTTAGGTGTATTGAATTGTTTGGTCGAGAAGCAAACATTGTAGACCCTGATCAGATGCCATATTCCGCAATGCTTGATCTTGGTTATTGTATGCCCGTCCGTTATTCATTCCAGTGTAGCCTTTTCTTCATGAATCTGACTGAAACTCTGCATGCACACAGATATCAGGAAGACTAGGTTAGGATTATTATCCAGAGGCGGATCTAGGATGATTTCTGAAGGGGTTCGAGTTGCTTAAGTGACCGTACGTACTCTACGTATTCGGAAGGACGGGCCTGAGCAAACAGTGTATACCCTGATCAGACGCCGCAGAACGCGGCGTCTGATCAGGGCTACACGTTTTGCCACTCATCCTGCTATTTTACACACATTCATAAGAAGTTCATGTAAACTGGATTGTTGAAGAGAAACTAGGGTAAAAAGTAAGGGGATATGAATATTTAGGGTAAATACGGTATCCCAAATTTATCAAATTTATCCAGCATTTCCCATGAAAATGAAATTTTGAATCAAAGGGGGTTCAGTCCAACCCCACGAACCCCCTCTGAATCCGCCCCTGTTATCCCTTAATCGTGACCAATCATCTCGTTTTATGGGGGACTGAAATGCCAAGCTTAAAGGGGAACGCATCTGAAACGAAAGTGCTTGACGAACGAGGCATTTAGGTGCAAACTGGATCAAAATCGGACGAATAGAAAGAAAGTTATTAAGGAGTCACAATTTCTAAATAGGTATCATGGCCGCCGCCCTTTTGAATATTCAGTGAGACTATATGACGTCACAGAGCCTTGATTAAATATGCAAAACCTATATGATAGTTACAGCTATATTTATTTCCATATTTGTGTATATAGTTTCGTCAGCAAACATGGATTGATTTTGCTTGAAACCTGCACTGTTTTCTGCAGGAAAGAAACTTTCATATAATAATTTGGAATGTCTTGAGCCTCCAAATGGCAGTGCCCTTGATAATATCTTTGAAGTCTTTGAATATCATTAACATTCTAAGTTTTCATTTGATCTTAATGAAATTTGCATCCAAATTCATGATTTGTCAAGAGCCTTCATTTCTGTTACATTTTTTGTCAACATTACCTTTTTATTGACCGCCGCTCTTAATATAGCTTTGGATTTTTACATTAGGTAGACTATTCGATTAGTTCACTAAGGACGTTTTATATTTGCCGGGACGTCGGTTTGTGCTGATCCCGAAAAAAACAACAAAACACACACACACACACACACACTCTAAAACAAACTGTGTTATAAGCAGATTAATGTCTATTTTATTTTCATTTCAATCAAGAAATTTCATAAAGCTTAATAAAAGCAAACATTAACTCTTTCGGTGCTAAATTTCAGACGACATTTGTCGTCTGTTTTTCTTTTTTAACAAACTATTGCTTGAAAAGAAGTTAATACGTAAAGTTGAAAGACTGAATGTCAAACAGCGTAGATCCAGATGAGACGGCTCATATGAGCCGTCTCATCTGGATCTATGCTGTTTGCAAAAGCCTATCAAAGCTAAAGAATCACATTGTTGTTCGATCTTACCGGTTACTTTGAAAATTCATTTAACTTTAGTATATCCTTGTCCCATATATCTCTAAGTAATCAAGAACAAAATTTGCGCCGGTCTACGTCTAAACATTACGAAAACACGCCTATTCAAATATATAGAAAATTTCACCTCCAAAAACTGAAAACTTCCAGATAAAAAATCCGATATTTTTTTCTAATTTCAGCACAAAACATAGATTGTGGGTACTCGTTAGAACCGCCTCGTCGAGGCGGTTCTAACGAGTACCCACAATCTATGCTTTTGAGCAGAAATAAGAAAAATAATGTATACCCCTGAAAACCCCAGTTTTACTATATAAAAGTGGGGTTCAAAGGTGTCAATATTATATAGGTATGTTTCTGTGATGTATTTTTGTCTTGTTCTCTAATAAGAAAGATAGAAACAAATGCAATCTGCTAGCTAAATTTTAAAGGGTAAATTTCAGTACTGAAGCAGAACCCATTAAGCATTCTTTATAAATCTATAGCGGGCCATTATCGGTCCGTCAGCGTAGCTGACGGGCCGATAACGGCCCGCTATAGATTTTTAAAGAATGCTATTTAGGAAGTATGTTCGTTTTCTTGTAAAAAAGAGTTCCAGCGGCGGGGTGAGGGGAGCACACATTACTGTCATGTAGAAATGAGGAAAATATGAAAATAAAATACATCTGCCCCTCGGCTATAACTCACCATACCAATATTTCACCATGCGGGCATTAAATTGGCGCCATTTCTATTAAAATATCTTATTTATGTCACTGGCTCCTTTCACGTGATCTGTAAATGAAAAACATGATTCATAAACAGTGAAGCGTTACAATATGAGAGAAGAAAATGTGGTTTTATATTTTATATTACTAAGAGGTGCTTCATCCTGTCAAAATCTCGGGGTCAGCGCACTGGGCATAACAAGAAGACTCGCAAAATTATTGTTATAGCTATATTCAATTTTTGCACTTGACCCACAAGGTCATCCTATACCCAAATGACCATTCATCAATTTAAAGTGGTTTGGATGTTTACAATTTTTTTGGATGTTTAGTTGGTCACATGCATTCCTGTCCAGTTCTTATTTAATCCTTAAAGCGCTCAGCATATTTGTGACAGACGACATTGTAAAACTGATTTTCATTTTTTTTTTTTTTTTTCGAAGAAAATAAGATTTGGCATTTCATGTGAATCGTCTGCCTAGCAAGTCTTATTCTCTCTGAGATATATATGTATATAAAACATATTTCAAAGTGTCGTCTGCTATATTTGCGCCTTTAGGGTTAACGTGGGTCTGCGCACAAAAAAACATAAAGTCGACTCTCGTTATCTCGAAGTCCAAGGGACGTTAAAATTTCGAGATATCTATGCCTCGACATATCAGATTTGCAGACTTGAGGAAAAATAAATCAAATAACCACATTTCACTAATGAATATGTAACCTTTGTTTATTGTCTGTTTGCTTGTATTATGTTTTCCACCACCTGTGAGTGGCCTGAGAATTTGTTCTTAAATAAGTTCTGTTCTGTTCTGTAATTTGCCTCCTGAAGTTAGATAGATTGAAAATTTTGTGGAAAAGAGGAGAAATTGCTCTTTAGGAGCGATTTCTCCTCTTTTCCACAATAGTTTATTACCCGTTGTTAGATTTTCAAATAGGTATTATCAAATCCATTGATGGTTTTGCAGCAAGAAATGTGAGTAGAAGCAAAAGCTATCACGTTTTCTTTTTCAGCAAAAATATCTATTTATTTGTCATATTTCAAGATAAGAAAAAATAATGTCACCTTGGCTAACAACATCGTTAAGTTTTGAACAACCGGGCCAAACTAAGCGCCCGAGAACATGAAGGCAGCGGCGACCGGGTTTATGTACATGCATTCGTACAGCCTTGCTTTCATGGATCATCTATGTTTCTGTACAGGTTTGCTTTCATGGATCACCCATGTTTTTGTACAGCCTTATTTTCATGGCTCACCCATAGCTCGTTAATTGTTGTAGCTGAGGTATTTTCAAATCCATTGATATTTTTGCAGCAAAAAAAATGAGTAGCTTTTGCAATGCACGTTTTTTGTGTGTGTTTTTTTTTAAGCAAAAATATCAATGTATTCGCCATATTTCAAGATAAAACAATTTAATGTCACGTTTGCTAACAACTTCGTTGTCTTGAACAACTGGGCAAAATTTTTTAACGCTACTAAGCACCCGTGAACATGAAGGCAGCGGCGACCGTGTTATGTACATGCGTTCGTATAGCCTTCATGGATTATCCAAGTTTTTGTACAGCTTTGCTTTCATGGATCACCCATGTTTTTGTACAGCCTTATTTTCATGGATCACCCATATTTTTGTACAGCCTTGCCTATCTACTATCAACATTAGGGCCATGTCGATCACAAAGTGCCTGCCTGTCCACTTTTTAATCAACTCAGGGCACGATGAGTATGATCTGCAGGATAGGTAGACTAAAAGATGAGCTACAAGGTAAGTGTACTAATGGCCTGAAAATTATCTCGACCCGAGCGGGATTCGAACACGATCTTTCGCCTGCGAGTCAAAGGCACTAACCTCTAGGCCACCAAGCCCACGTTCCTGGGCTCATTTCTTTTGTATTTTATGAGTGTAATTTTGTCAGGGTGACAAATGTTTATTTGCCATACGTGACTTGACTCTAACACATGGTCCAATGTTAACAATCATCTTTTTCTTAAGTGCTAACCAAACAAAGAAATCCCAGCATTTGATGAAATTTTGAAAATGATATTCTGTACAGAAAGGAACAAGTGTACATATAATATTGATCTTAAAGGGACAGATACACTTTTAAGGAAGACAACTCATTCAAAACGGTTTTAATCCCTTCTGAAAAGCCTTCTGAAAAGAGGACTACTCTAAAAGGAAAGAATTTGCTCCCCTTGGGAGCAAATTCTTTCCTTTTAGAGTAGTCCCCTTTTCAGAAGGGAATTCGGATACAGGAAAGCAAACTCAAAGTCCAAAAAGTTGCCTCCCTTGAAAAAAATGGTGGAAACTCTATCAAGTTTGTTCCTTTAAACTGGCTTAATGGTAAACTATACACACCTAAAACCAAACCATTGTCCGGTCATCTTCTTTTGTAATGGACAAGTTTAAGAAAGAAAGGCAGACAGAAAGAAAGACAGAAAGAAAGGCTGAGTGAGTGACTGACTGACCGACTGACTAAAGAAAGAAAGAAAGAAATGAAATATTTTTTTGTTTATTTCACTTGAAATTTGTATTTATCTATTTATCTTTCTTCATACATTTCCTTTGGGTTTCCGCTTTCCTTGAGATGTCAGTTTCCAGGACACCTACTTATATGAAACGCGCCAAAATAAAATTAACGCGTATGAACATTTCACGTGTACATCTTTACCTGTTTTGAGAAAGCTGTTCAAACGCAATCGGAACGGAAAGAAGCCATGCTTTGAGCATATGAACTAATAAAATACCGACTCTTTGGAACAGCTAATTAAAATTCAGTGGGTCCTTTTAAACTCCCGGCTGTTTCTGAAGTCAGGACCCCTGCTTAGCCCCTGATCAGCAGGTGTGAGGGAATCTTTCTCTTGTACTTCAACCATGTAATTTGCTTTATATTTCCGTGTCTATGATTCAGGGCCATCGTCTCACCGAACAATGGCCGTCACCTTTTGTAAACATTAAGCGACAGAATGTTGCTTTTTCAAGCCGCGGTGAAGAACCATCTGTCCTGTTTACAAGAGACCCAAATATCTTAATTAGCAAAACTTCCAAACCATTAATTGGTTATATTACGGACTTTGTAAGGATATTTAAGGGTGCTAAAAGTTCAATTTTCGTTTTGAATTGTCTCTGTTTGAGTTACATTTCTTCAAACGGAATTATTGGTCAAACGCAGTCAACATACTTTTATTTTCAAATTTAAAAAATCTGATTTGCATTGACTTGAACGAATTATGATTTCAGCTTTCAAATGTTATTGAAAAACAAACAAAAAAAAAAAAAAAAAAAAAAAAAAAAAAAACGAAAAATAAATAAATACATATATGGTTCCCTGTATTAATTAACGATTTACTGCCTATCCTACAAAAACTGGGACACAGACAAACGACGTAGATCCAGATCAGACGCCGCAGAATGCGGCGTCTGATCTGGGTCTAAACTGTTTGCATTAAACATAAGAATTTGGTCTCCCTTTGCAAAATGGTTGCAAAGTCTTTCAGATGTCCTTTCACTTAAAAGGGAGGTGAAAAAAATTGCTTAACATTATGAAAACAACCATATTCAAATATACTGAAAATTTTACCACCAAAAAATGAAAAATTTCAGATAAAAATTCTGATATTTTTCATATTTCTGCTCAAAAAGTAGATTGTGGGTACTCGTTAGAACGCCACTGTAAACCCGTTTTACAATATAAAAAGTGGATTTTAAGGGGAGGGGGGAGGATGCGGGGGGTGGGGAGGATGCGGGGGTCAACATTATATAGGCATGTTTTCGTGATGGTTATAGCAAATTGCTAATAGCATACCCTGATCCACTGCAATCTGATTTTGGCCCACCGTCTGCAAAGGCCCCATTGCATTTAAGAGTCAATGTAATTACAATTTTCAAGAAAAAATGTTTATTTACGAAAGAGATTTCGTTTTACAGACACATAATTTAACATTACGAAAACATGCCTATACAAATATACTGAAAATTTTACCAGCGAAAAAGGAAAATTTTCAGATATAAAATTCTAATAATTTTCATAATTCTGCTCAAAACATAGATTGTTGGTACTCGTTAGAACCGCCTCGATGAGGCGGTTCTAATAAGTACCCACAATCCATGTTTTTGAGCAGAAATAAGAAAAATAATGAATATCCCTGTAAACGCCAGTTTTATTATATAAAAGTGGGGTTTAAGGGGGTCAAACTTATATAGGCATGTTTTCGTGATGAGAAGTTGAAAGTCGTCATTCAGATAGTCCACACAGATTTACCGTCACAAATCCACGTAACTTAAGTGCCAATGACAACAACACCAGCAGACGACGACCTATATGATGATGATTATTATCCTAATTATTATTATTATTATTACAATGAATTATTAATATTATTATTTTCGTATCATGTCAGTCCTTATTTTCTCAATAAATAAATAAATAAATAAATAAAAACAAAACTTAAAAAAATGAAATAAAATAAAATAAATACAAAACAAATGCTTTGGAATGTTACAATTTTAGGATGGTGCGTCCATATTTAATAATAGGGTTGATGTTTGCTGGGACACTTTATGTGCAATTAGCATGAACACATTTTTATTAAAAAAAAACAACAGAACAAAATATGCAACACATTTCTGTTATTTAGATCAGATATATTTAAGATTGATGTCTTTTTATTTCCATATGTCTGTTATCTTGGGTCAGACTGACCATATTATTCAATACGGTTCCTGCAAAATAAATTTTGCCCTTTCCTAATTAATTCTGGTTCCTAATTTCTTATCGTCAGGTTGGAGTATGAATCGCAATGACGAGAACCAGCCTTATTTCTAATTTAACTGATTTAAGGCACCATTAGACGTAATGGACATTATTTCGGCAGGGTTCGTTACAGCAGTAGAACTGGGGCGGAAAGATGGAAGGAAATGTAACTTCAAACGGCGTGGAATGGAATTTGCAGACAGGGGTCCAAGGTTGATGATTAAGCACGTTCTTGACCGCATTAGACGTTGATTCTCTTCTACTTCTTATTCCCCAGCAAAAGATACCGCGTTTTTCTTTGGCTAAATCAGCGCCGTCTGTTTAAAATGCTTGGATACCACATCTAGATTTAAAATGTCATTCCGGGCAGTCTGTCGTCTAAGGCAAAATCACCATATAGAAAGTTTGGTAAAAATTATTGGAGACATTTATTTGTGACAGTAGTAAGACTCTTTAGATCCTTGGCTCCCGGGGGAGGGGGTGGGTAACTTCCTATATATGGCATAGTATAGATGTGCGTGCCGAATGCCCCTTTTTTCAGCGCTGCCAGGTATATGATTAGCCCCCTTTTTCAACAAAATATGACTGTCCCGATTTTTCTTGATTCGTATGTGAAAGGTCCCACATTTCTGACACCCCGGTATATGCGTATATTTTTCACTCAGAGATTTTTCGAGGCTGCTAGTTCCGAGTTCTCTTGGTATTCAATGAATTGACTGCTATATTTGTCTAACAATAAATGGGCATAAAAATTAAAGGGCAATATATGAATAGGTCAACACTTCGGACGACCAAGTATATGAATGGGTCCGTTTTTTTAAAGGCCAGGTATATGAATGGGACTGGTTTCGAAATACTGGCTCGCACACCCGTACCACAATTACCCCCAAGTTACACCCCCACCCCCCCCCCCCCCCGAACTCCCAACCCTTGGCTACCCTTAGTGTTCCCTTCGAAGACCGATCGGAATACGCGGATGTGCAGGTTGATCTGAGTCTTCGCAGGGCGCACAAGCAGTCTTGTAGGAAATGTTGTGCCCAGCTCATCTGATATAAACCAGGGCCCAGTTGTTCAAAGCGTCGTTAGCTTAGCGAGCTCGTTAAAAGTCAAAATGTTAACTGTTCTAGTAAGTACAGTATCTAATTCACAGGCATTTTTGCTGAAAAAATGTGAGTAACTTTTGCAAATGCACATTTTTTTAGCAAAAATAATAGCGTATATGCCTTATTTAATGATCAAAGTTTTAACGATACGTTAACTAACGACATCGTACTGGGCCCTGAGATTACTATTGCATAAACTTCCCAGTGCAGTTCATGTAATCTTACACAAAAAGTGTGTCAGAAATATTACAGAAGATGCCCAGTAAGGGCCACAATCACAAATGACAGTAAGAGAAAGAACAAACATTTCCTTCTTTCTTTCTTTCTTTCTTTCTTTCTTTTCTGAATTCTTTCGTTCGTTCTGTCTAAAATGGTAAAATGTGCATTGCTTTCTTTGTTTCTTCCTTCCTTCCTTCTTTCATTCCTTCCTTCCTTTCTTTTTCTTTTTCCTTCTGTCTGTCTTTCTTTCTAAAATTGTAAAATGTGCATTTCTTTCTTTCTAAATTCTTCCTTCCTTATTTCCTTTCTTCCTTTCTTTCTTCGTTCCTTGCTTCTTTCGTTTCTTTCTTTTTTCTTTCTTTCCATACATCTTTCGTTCATTCTTTCATTCTTTCTAAAATGGTAAAATGTGCATTTCTTTCTTTGCTTCTTTTTTCTTACATTCTTCCTTTCTTCGCTTCTTTCGTTCGTTCTTTCTAAAGCAGTCAGATTTGCATTTCTTTCTTTCTTTATTTATTTTCTTTTCTTTTCATTTCATTCTTTCTTTTCTTTCTTTCTTCTTTCTTTCTTTTTTCTTTTTTACTTTCTTTCTTTCTTTCTCATTGTGCACTGAAGTAGCAGTGTCCAGTGCGTTATGCCAGTGTAATAAGATATTGCGATAAACTAAGGGCTAATCCTAGTTTATTTCTTGCTCTGGCTGTGTGTCAGATCTGATTAAACGTCAGGAAAATTTATGGACGACTGCTGACCTGTTCCGATCACTTCTCCTATCGTTTCATCAGTTACAAGAAGAATTAGCTTTCACAAAAAGCTTGGTCTACGCTTAGCACACATTGTGTGCTAAGCGTAGACCAAGCTTGTTTGTGAAAGCTAATACTTGGTTAAAGCAGTTCATGGAAACAGCATTGGACCAGTCCATGACCTTTCATAAAATGCTTCCGGAGCAATAACAAATACAGGGGCGTAGACAACCAGACAATTTAACCCACTACCGCTCAGTGAACTCTTCGACCTGTCTCTTTGGGCAGGTCCATTTTCAATTTAAAGGGAGTCTGAGTTGTTTTATTATTATTATTTTCTTTACACATATTCTTATGTAATATGCAAAATGCAAACAGTGTGGATCCTGATCAGACGCCGCGTTTGGGTCTACGCTATTTGTCTATGACCCTTTATAGGTTATTCGCAATTACTGAGATAATATTGCGATTCGTTTAGCAAATATAGTTTATATAACTGGTATCCCAAGAGAAATTGATATAATAGGTCTAGTGTTATTATATACAAAAAGGAAGTAGACAAGAGGAAAATAAGAAAAAAAAAAAAAAAAAAGGAAATTAGACGAGAAAAGGAAAGATAAAGCAGAAGTCCCAGAAAATTTCCTACACACGAATATTTAAAAATACAAAATAGGAAGTAGACAAGAGCGAAGAAAGAAAGAATAATGAAAAAGCAAGAAAGAAAGAAAGAAAAAAATGAAAGACAGAAAGCAGAAAATATATAACTGAAGTACAAGAAAGCCTATCTTCTATACGCGAATATATGAACAATTATCAAAACCAGCTGATATTTCCGTTAAAATAAAAATGTTTAGTCAGAACTCACTTAAACTTCAAAGCAGGTGCTCTTAGCGAATTCGCGGAGAATGAAAAGTTTTGATACGGTCAGAAAACAGAGACAGCCGTCGGAAGGTCAATAAAAATGCCCCCTAACATGTGTTAGTAACTAGAAGCCTGGTAACATATGGCAAAGTCAAAATCAATTAAGATTTTATGTGTTACTTTGACCATTGAAGGTGTAAATTTGTAAAAATAGGAAGGAATGCAGAGTTTCATTGCTAATGCTTTAGGTCAGTAGTTCGCATGCAGTTAAATAAAACGAAAAAATAAGCTCCGACTATATTCTTACACTTTAACTCTTGACGGGGCAATATTTTCAACAAAAGAATATGGATATTTTTCTTATTTCTGCACGAAAACATGTTGTGAGGGGCGCTTCTAAAGAGAACCCACAACATATGTTTTCGAGGAGAAATAAGAAAAATAATTACCTCGCGTCCCTCATACCTAGAGCCATATATCACATGTTCACTCGGGGTAAGTTCGAAACCACAAAAAAATATTTGCGACTCAGGCAATCAAATAAATAGACCTAATGTCATTTGTAATCCTTATCCGAAAATTCTCTGGAAACTTATTAGCAATGTTTTCCTATATCAATACTGATTGTCACGTTCACAACCGTTGAGTATTTCTTTATTGCATTGTAGCTGGGGTAATTCCTGTAATTCAGTTCACTTTATTCGGGAACCTCTATGTCTAGATACATATGTACGTTGTATTGAACATTTCAATCGAACCATAAGGTGAAATTTAAATAAAAATATGATATGGTTATTGGGAAACTAGAAGATCCTCTTTCTTTCTTTCTTTGGCATACTTTGACCTACAGATATATGCATGGCACCAGTTATTTCATATCGCATATGAGTTATATTATTCTCTCTCTCTCTCTCTCTCCCTCTCTCTCTCTCTCTCTCTCTCTCTCTCTCTCTCTCTCTCTCTCTCTCTCTCTCTCGTTTACTTGTAAACTGACACGACGCAAGAAAAACACAATAAAACATGGTTTAATAATGTTCAACATAAATACGGCCTTGACATTTCCGAACAATATGACTTCCAGATAATATTCTTGCAGCTAGTGCAAAGATAATGACCATTCGGTGCGGAATACGCAAAATCGTAGTTTACACTTTTAGACAGTGAAGATACAGAAAAGCCAGCCCATCCGCACAGTAGTATTGGGATTTTTCACGTGTTAGTCGTATGATACGAAAGTGCGGTTGGGGCAGTTACATAACAATTACTTTCACTAAACCGGACGGATGCGCAGACTAGCCAATTCATTCATGTCCAAAGTTACCTTGTGATGGAGCACGGTTCATTTATCAGAAAGATAATTTAATGACAGCCTGACGAGCAATATGATACATTCGACCTGGTCAAGATCTGTTAAAACATTTCTTGAATGTTTTTCTTAAATGATAGGATTTATTGCTTTTGTGACTGGTTTCTTGAGTAAACCGTATTTTACCCATAAATATTCAGACAGACAAGCCTGTGCAAACAGTGTAGACCAAGATCAAACTGTTTCTTGACCTAGGTCCGCAATGTCTGCCATTCCATCAAAAGGATTTTGACACCTTCGCAGGCAATCGAGTTGCTTGTTTAAATTTAATGATAAGTGTGGTAATGAGTCCAAATATTTGGGATAATAAGGGTATGTATTTGAGGGACGACCAGAGGTCACCTGCATAAAAACGCCATTACATGTTGGATAAAGTTTCGAGCCCGTTATTTGCGTGGCATACACAGGTTCGACTGTCGGTTAATCGGTTTACCAGAAACCTACTACTGGAATGGGTACACTTTAAGGGAAACCAATCTGGCATGGAAATAGTTATCTGCCTTTTCATTGAGAGCCAGAATCTGCTTCCTCTGGGGCAAAGTTCCTTTGAACATTAGCGCCCATTTTTGAGTGGATTTATGAATACTTGGGTAGTCAATTTCGAAAGAAGTTGTTTCCTTTTGACAAAATGGCAGGAAACTATCGCGGTCTATCCAAATATTGTGTTTGTAGCTCAATATAATTTCTGTACCGTTTTGGGTTGCCAAACCGCCACCAGATTTAAGATACCACATTCGACAATTCGTTTTCCTGTTAATACTTACCTAATAACTAGATAACAAATAGTTCCCTGCTAAAGCTGACGACGCTTAATTCTATATTGTAACATGTTAGCGTTATAAACTCTAAATAGCGAATGAATAAACAAAACGAAAGAAAACTTCAAACGTTTGAGGAAATAAGATTTTAATCATACTGAGTATAAAATCGGCGGACTTATATGAATACGCCAGTAAAATGTGCCAAACCTACAGCGTTGGGTAAAAAGCGTAACCCGACCCACGGTCCTACTACACACGGAAAAGAACTTTTTCCGCCGGAAAGAACAGTAAATTGACTATCAGGTGCCGAAAAGAACATTATGAATATGGTATTACAATTTACATATACATGTAACTTTTGACAATGAAAATGAGATTTGAACACCGAAAATGAAAAGTATTTGAGAAAAAGTCAATGGCACATGCCTGGCTTTCTGCTCCTACATTATGTTTTTTAGTAACATTGATTGATTGGGTTGGGGTTTAACGATACATCGATCCTTGTGGGTCATTTTGTGTCGTCTCCCAGTGAATTTGTTTGTGTTGAGGTTTTACGGCCCAGTCAACCCAATGGGGTCATGTCGAGCGCGGTCAGTTTACCTAACCACACGTTTACTGGGCAGGCTTAGTCCTCTTAGCGGTTAACCAGTATTGTGCACATTCTTTAGCCAGAAACTTACAACTGCCCTTCTTGAATGTCTCCCAGTGAAAGGGAGAAAAGAGATAGAAGAGATAGTAGAGGAGATGAAAGAGAGGGACAGGGAAGAAAGGAAAATGTATGACAGAGAAGAAACAGAAGAAATAAAAACATTCCCCCTCAACCCTTACCTGCTGCAAGGCCAGCAAACCTTGCCCAATTGTAGGCCAATATCAGTTGGACTCCCCGGTGACGTAAGATACACGACACCTTTGCCTCACCCAACCATCCAATTTTACAAACAAATTTGTATACTGTTTATATGTGGCCTTGATAATTTCAGCCAAATCAGTTCTAGCGACCTATAGAATTTCAGGCAACCGTCCCCAGCAGAACTCTCAGTGCGCTGAATTGTTTCTTTCTTTATTTGTATAGTTGTTTAAAAGGGCCAGGGGTCAGTATTTAATCCTTTCCCCAAGCTGCTAGAGAAAGGGAACCGTAAAATGCAAAACTGCTGCATTTGTATTGATTGTGTTGGGGGTTAACGACTCGTCAACCCTTGTGGGTCATTTTGTGTCGCTCCCAGAGAAAGGGAGAAAAGAGATAGAAGAGATAGTAGAGGAGATGAAAGAGAGTAACAGGGAAGAAAGAGGAACAGGAATGAAAGTGAAGAAACAGAAGTAAAACATTACCCTCTACCCTTACCCGCTATAAGGGTAGCAGACCTTGCCCAACTGTTAGCCAATATCAGTTGGACGCCCCAGTGACGTAAGATACACGACACCTTCACACCACCCTACCCCTCTCCCCCACCCCACCCCTGCTGCATTTGTAGTTTATATATGCCTTAGAGGTTGTACGTGTGTCGGTAATGTCTGATCATAACTATCACAATTGGTTGCGATGCATGTGCTTTTGTGTGATTGTAGATGGTTGGTAAGTCCGATATTTGCTCTGAAGAAGTTTGTCAGAAGCTGTGCAGCATCCCAGCTAGCTTTTTTTTTTTTTTTTTTTTTTATAAATCTATAGCGGGCCGCTATCGGCCCGTCAGCTACCCTGACGGGCCGATAACGGCCCGCTATAGATTTATGTAGACTGCTTACTGGGATAGATCTAAAGACAATATCTTAGCTAGAGATACATGCACTTCTGTAACTCTAGGTGTGCACTTCTCTGATGTCTGTTGGTTCTGTTTATGAGACTCCAGACGCAAGCTGTCAGGGTACTTTAGTCGTTTTTGTTTCCAATGATGATGTTGCAGTTGTCAGTCTTGTGAAGTATTCTGCAAGTTTCGTTGCATCTTTAATTCATTCGAAGTAGGTTTTGGTTATGGTTTTGGACAAGTCATCAACAAAGACAAGCCCCTTTACAATTATTATCTGTATCAAGGTTTTAGCCTGTATTCATCTTAGATTTAACAAGTTGCCACCAAAGCGCTGTCTGATAGGCAGAACGTTATTGCAATACCAAACAGTATCGGTAAGCAAGGCACAAATCGTCATGCTGTCAGGAATGCTGCTAACATAGAGCTTTATATCACTCCGTTGGCCGTCCAGAAGTGGTCAGAGAATTCACCATAATTCTAGACCCGGTCAAGCATTCCAACTTCTGAACCATGGCTATTCACCGGTGTAACCAGATTTTGCAATAATGTTCCTTAAAAAGATATAAGTAAAGAAAATGCCACAATCACAAAGCACAGACTTCCCGATGAACCAAAAGAAGAAGAACATGAGGAACCATCACGAAAACATGCCTATATAATGTTGATCTCCTAAAACCCACTTTTATATCGTAAAACTGGGGTTTACTGGGGTATACATTATTTTTCTTATTTCTGCTCAAAGACATAGATTGTGGGTACTCGTTAGAACCGCTTCGCCGAGGTAATTCAAACGAGTACCAACATGCGCTTTTATAAAGAAGCAGATAAAAATACACGGCTGTAATCTGAAGACTATGAAATGCTTGACTGTGCGCTTATAGGGGTATGTGTGGCAATTAGGTCGAATATGGTACTTTCCGGAAATAGAGTAAGGAGTTACGGTGTCAGTCTATTTATGAACATTACGGTACTTATTGGGAGACAGCTGGGCCCAGACAGACCTCTTGGCTCATTTTTACACAGGTCCAGATAAGGCACCATTTTCAACAAACAGTATTGATATTTTTATCTTATTTCTGTTAGAAGCTGAGACGACAGCATACGTTTTGTGTGTGTGTGTGTGTATGTGTGTGTGTGTAGAAATAAGTAAAGTATTGTCTGGATTGTGCCTACCGTCTTCAGCTTCGAGAAACACCCACTAAGACACAAAGATAACAATCTTCAAGAAACACCCGCTAAGACACAAAGACAACAGATTTTTCTAGCTGCTGTACGTAATTCTAAATTAACAGTGCACAAATTAACATGCAGTTGACTAGTTCAATATAATTGAGTTATTTTAGAAGATTAATGCAATACATCAGCCATTGACAGACCAAAGTCTTTAATTTTCGCAAATTAGTCGTCTCCTAAATATGGCTGTCCTTGGTGGTATTAGCTGGACAGATGGAGGGTCACTGAATCACGCCTTCATTAACCTTTACCACTCCCAGGGCTTATTCAGCAGACGAAACATTCAGTGATGATATGTTTTTCTTATTTTTCATAGAAAAACAGGATTTGACATTTCATGCAACTTGTCTCTGAGCATTGGAGACAATTTACACGAAATGTCAAATTCTTTTTCCTGGGCAAATAAGAAAAAATAATACAAAATGTCGCCTGCTGAAAATTTACCCAGACAACTAAGCGTAAAGATGGTCGATAAATAAGAAGTTCGCGTTTCTTGGGTAGCATAGCTGTTTATTTAGTATTAGTTTTAATTGCCCTTATTCGGTTTCTACTGTCCTTTCGGCATTATTTCGCAAGACGTGTTCATTTGGCGTTTTATTTTAAAGAAAACGTTTTGTTTTGATTGATCATATCAGAAGTCATTTGTCTTTTAAGTTTCTGTGTTTTGTTCTTGAATATTTACCCTGAAATAAAACCATTTAGGGCCAAAACTAATCTGACCTATGCAGTTTCCATACTAAAGTGGTCTTTAGGAATTTTTATCTTAGAAACCATATTATTTTTTTTTCTGTACTGACTTCTAGTGACTGATGTTTCACAATAACAGAGTGACGGACGGAAGGGAAAACCCACTATCGTGTGGGGGATATAATGAAGAATTAGCACGCTCGACAGTCGTTTCTTCCTTGAATAAGCTTCCTGCAGATTTTCAACAGGTCATTCAGTTAAACTCTTCTTTTTTGGTTTTGGTTATTTCGTCTTTTGCTATAACTTTGCAATATTGTCTTTTCATTGTTTCTTCCTCATCTCTCCTTCTTTCGTCACCCTGGGAAGACTCTGCTTCATGTTTATGGCCTTTTCTGGTAACTTCATTACATTTTTGCTTAATTCTTTGTGGAATTGGCTAGCTTGTTTCCTGACAAATAGCTTAACCTTTCCGGCCCATCAGACCAATACGGATACCTTTGCTAACAGCGTAGATCCTGATGAGACGGCTCGTAACGAGCCGCCTCATCAGGATCTACACTGTTTGCCATTCAGTTTTTGACTTTAGACTAATACCCCTATTTTAACCAATGGACGTTCAAATTCAGGCGCGGAAGAGTCAATTTCAGGAACTCGGGGATGAAAGGGTAACGTGTTCAGATTGAATCTCTAGTTTTATAAAAATTAACGAAACATTAATTATTGAAAAACAAATTCTAGCTAATATCCTTGGGATCATAGAGCCAATTCTAGCATATGAAGAGACTTAATAAAACCGAGTCTCCGAATTTCGTTCTTTTGTGGTGCGTTCTTTGAGTCCAAAGACAACTTTTTGGATTTTATATTAAAACAAATAAGAGTAAAATTCAAATTAATGGGAATGGACACATTATCAGAGGAAGTAAATCTATTAAAATTATTTTGTTTCCCTTCTGAAAAGGGGTTTACTCTAAAATGAAAGAATTTGCTCCCAATGGTAGCAAATTCTTTCTTTTTACAGTAGACCAATTTTCACTTTTCCAAAGGGATAGGGTATGCATGAACGCGAACAAGAAGTTACAAATTAAACTTGTAAACAATGGCGGAAAATTTGGCAAACCCAGTCCCTCTTAAAGTGAAACAGGTTATTTATATTATAAAGTTGAATATTCAGGTTATTTATATTATAAAGTTGAATATTCAGGTTATATATATTATAAAGTTGAATATTAGGTTATTTATATTATAAAGTTGAATATTCAGGTTATTTATATTATAAAGTTGAATATTCTTCCTATGTTAGTATCATGTAGGTAATGGTTGACTGATGCTACAAAAAGGTAAGATCATGAAATGTTCTTAACCCATTTATGCCTAATGTCCCATAAAAGGGACACTGGCAAACAGTGTAGATCCAGATCAGACGCCGCAGAACGCGGCGTCTGATCAGGGTCTACACGGGTTGCATTATGTTCAGAAATTTCTACAAAACGTGGTAATAATAAAAACTAACCAGACATCCCCTAAATAAGAAATGAACCTGTCCAAAGAGTTGCGGTAGAAGAGTCCACTCGGCATAGATGGGTAAAAACATAAGGCAAAAACTGTTGGTATACCAAAAACAGATGTATAGACAACTAAATGTAGAACACATTTCATTCATGTTTGTAAAAAGTTGGCAGTTTTATTTGGGGCGATATGACGTAACTACTCGATGCAGGTGACACCACTGAAACTATCACGTGACCTTAAGATGAATAGAAATGGCAAGAGTTAAATTTTTAATTGATCGGTTTGACCAAAAGTTGCCAAAAGGATACAGCTTAGCACAACTTTGTGTCAGAATTTCATTGAAACTTTCAATTCTGCTCATTAAACATTTTCTAAAGAAATTTTGGCTTCGCGTCTCGTATTAAAAGATCTCGGGCACAATTAGGCCGAAGCATCACGGGAGATTTTACTGCTGAATTATTATAGCCTTCCCAGCGTTCATTGTACCCTTCCCAAGTTGCATTGTTACTTTAATTGTCACGCATTCAATGACTGTCAACGATACAAAGTTAGCTTTGGACAGTTGTGATTTTCTATTTATTTTCTCTTTCAAAGACCTGGGAATAAAATTACTTCATTGCACTGCTCAGACAAATAAATTGTCACAAACAGTGGTCGTTTTATGCTGTTTTTGTTGAAATGCCCATGACCTGATTTTGTCAATTTTCCCGCCTTTTGTTGATTAAGGTCATATTGCTTACCGAATCACTGGATAGTGTAGAACGTACATATGTATGAACATACAACAGAAAAGCTGACCTAACTGTGCGTATGTACAGGTTGATCTAAATCTACTCTTTCACATGTGCTCAAAAATCTTTTCTGATGATTTGGTACTTGAAAACCGTATTATACCATTGGCTTAATCATTTCTATTGACAAAATAATTATGAAGCAAATGCGTTGGACCACAAGTTCTCTCAACATTATTTCGGAATCTCGAACCTCAATAGCTCGAATCCGGATGGTTCGTTTACCATGGCTAATTCGAACTCGTTTTTGAGTCCCTACGAAATTCTTCCGATAGCTTCACAAAACAAATATTTAAGGAAATTTTCTTACTCGTATTTTATCATCGAGGCGATTCTAATGAGTACACTCAACATACCATTATTGTATAGAAGATCGAAAATACTTCCCTAAATTATCACCATTTGCATCTTGACCTGGCACCATGATTAACCTTCAGTGGCTCGAACTACCCATGTCTCGAACAAGTTTCCATGGTCCCAACGATGTTCGAGCGATTGAAGGTCGACTCTATGCTGTACTTGTGATGCTATTGTTGCTGACAATATTCATTAAGGTTTTTGGTCCATGACTCCAACGATGTTCGAGCCATTGAGGTTCGAGTTTATGATATAACTAATGCTTGCTGAATCGTAGGTAGATTACAGAGGCAGTTTTATGCGGGTATAAGCACCGGCGTTCATAATGATCTTTTCCTACATTTGCAAAATGCCCTAACATTTCAGTATCGCTTGATTGTGTTTGTCTGTAGTTTAGCTATATGGTATTTTATCATTGAAGCCTTTGTGTCTCGTACATATTTTTATATTTTAATTTTAAGGCCACCAGGTTAGACTGGATAGTTTTATCTAAAAGTGTTACATCCTTAAATATTGTATGTTTATAACTAACTAACTAACTAACTAAATAAATAAATAAACGCAATATTAATTGCTCGACTATTTGATATGTTTGCCGCCACCCTCCCCCCTCCAATCAGCAGAATGGATATAATTCAGTCATATTCAGTAAAACATAATGATGTTCTTACTTGGAGCTATCTAGGTCAGTTCAGATAAGATGCATATTCAAATTGAGCCGGATACAGCATTTCCTACAAGGCTGCATGTGCGTCCAGCGAAGACAGATCAACCTGCGCATCCGCGTAGTCTGATCGGAGTCTTCGCAAGACACTCTGTTGGAAGCCAAGGAGTCAAAGAGTCTTCAGGCGGACAACGAAGACTCTGATCAGCCTGCGCGGACGCGCAGGCTGATCCGAGTCATCGTTGGGCGCACAAGCAATTCTAATCTGTAATGTGTCCTTTGTTTCCAAAGGCAATCTTTTTGACGTTTATTTTGTAGGAAATGCTGTGCCCTGGATCGTTCATATTTTTCGGGTTTTCTTCCTAGTAATTACTTTTTAAACAAAAATAGAAACAAGAACGTGTTCACTATGTATGATTCCTTCATTCGGGTAATAAGTTGCATTCGATTATCTTTGTTCTTTGTTTCCAAAGTCGACCTTTCAGATTTTTATTTTAATTCACTGAAAATCGTGTTAAGTGCCGTGTGGCGGCCGTAAAGCGTCTCACCGTACTTCAACATTTGAGTTCCTTTGGTATCATTGAGTCCTTGGAAACAAAGAACACACAAACGATCGAAAATTGGAGACTCGGTTTTATTAAGCCATTTAAGCTTTGCGTCCCATAAGAGGGACTTAGGCAAACAGTGAAGACCCAGGGACTAAGGCAAACAGTGTAGACCCAGATCCGGAAACTGCACAGCTGTGTATGAACAGACTTAACCCTTTTATGCCGAGTGGACTCTTCTACCAAAACTCTTTGGGTCAGGTTCATTTCTAATATAGGGGGTGTCTGGGTAGATTTTATTATTACCATGCTTTGTAGAAATTGCTGAACTTAATGCAAACAGTGTCGACTCTGATCAGACGCCGCGTTCTGCGGCGTCTGATCTCGGTCTACACTGTTTGCCTATGTCCCTCTTATGGGACGCTAGGCTTAATGGGTTAATAAAACCGAGTCTGCGATTTTCGATCTTTTTTGTGTTCTTTGTTTCCAAGGTCAACCTTTTAGAATTTCAATAATTGAACTAATTGTTTGGTTTGCAATAGTTATGCAATAAAACTATACGAGATATTGGTGCGGGTGTTTCCGGGGGTGCAAGTAATATATAAGGGAGACTGCTAGAGGCCTGTCATTGCAATCTTACTATGTTAAGTTTTATTGTGGCCGTCTTGGTTTCTAATGGATTATTTGTGGGCAAAGTCATGTACATTTCCATTGTCCAGCTACTTTACACCAGAACAGACAATTACCCAAGGAAAACGGCGGAGGACAATTTTAATCGAATAATCGTTTCCCAATACAGGTGACATCTTCAACACAATTAGCTATTCAATTCCCGGGTCATCCAGATCTGAGTTGGAAAACATCAATTTTGAACCGCTTGTTGAAGAATTATAGCAGGCTTTTATTGACGGAATATGTGTCAGCTTGATCATAAGTTGGCTTGGTTATATTACAGTGCCAGTTTGCATAGATAGGACGCAGCCATTGATCATGAAATATTTTCTACGGTCATTCTCTCCTTTCTGCTGATTCAAGAAAGGCAGTTGTCAGTTTCTGGCGAAAGAATGTGCACAATACTGGTTAACCGCTTAGAGGACTAAGCCTGCCCAGTAAACGTGTGGTTAGGTAAACTGACCGCGCTTGACATGACCCCACTGGGTTGACTGGGCCGTAAAACCTCAACACAAACAAGCCGTACGAGTCTATGTCAAAATTACTTAAAGATCAACCATCGCAATACTTTTGGACCAAATCCCTCTGAGAGAAAGGCCACGGTTGTATATAATGTAAGACATAGACATGTTGTAAAATGGGCTATAGTGTACAGTCGAGTCTCGTTATCTCGAAGTCCAAGGGACGCCCTTAAATACTTTGAGATATCCGTACCTCGACATATCAGATTTGCAGAATTGAGGAAAAAATAAATCAAACAACCACAGTTCACAAATGAATATGTAATTTGACTCCTGAAGTTAGAGATATATTGAAAATATTGTGAAAAAGAGGAGAAATTGCTTAGGAGCAATTTCTCCTCTTTTCCACAATATTGTGTACCTTGTTGTTAGATTTCCACGTTTAACCAGGAACTAGATTTTCACTTCGACATAAGCAGTTATTCGAGATAAGCGAAGTCGAGATAACGAGAGTCGACTGTAGTTTATATTGTCTGATCCTTTGTGATCGTTGAGGTCATTCCGGGATGTTTGAAAATTTTATCATATAAGGGTCAGTGATGAGGCCTGGTTGGTCGAAGCCAGCTGGACTGGTCCAGAAACTGTGAGTATGTTCATTGCTCTCAGAGGTCATTTCGTTTAGAATCTATTGCTCAAACCTTTGAAAAAGTATGGTAAAGAGATAAGTGGTCAAAAATACCCATCAACCTTCAGTACGGAACTAAAACTTATAACTTTTGCAGTAAGTAATATTGTACTAAATATATACAGTCGTACCTCAATAGCTGGAACCCGGATGGTTCGTTTACCATGGCTGATTCGAACCTGTTTTTGAGTCCCTAAGAAATTCTTCCGATAGCTCCAGAAAACATATATTTAAGGAAATTTTCTTATTTTATCGTGAAATTGTATGTTAAATGTACTCATTAGAATCGCCTCATCGAGGCGATTCTAATGAGTACGCTCAACATAGCATTATTGTATAGAAAATCGAAAAGACTTCTCTAAACCATCGACATTTGCTTTCTGACCTGGCATCATGATTTACCCTCAATGGCTCGAACTACCCATGTCTCAAACAAATTTACATGGTCCCAACGATTTCGAGCCATTGGAGTTCGACTGTATGCTGTACTACTTGTGATGCTATTGTTTCTGCTACGAGTAATATTCATTTAGAGTTCTGGTAATAAATGCTAAGATAGTCGCTTTAGGATCACCAAGCACACTGTCGTCATCTTGATAGGCTGGTGATATATTATGTTGAAAATTTGACCAGAATAAAATTCTCTCTAAGTTGACTGAAGTTTTTGCAAACATTTGTTTGTTTTTTTTTGTTGTTTTTTTTGTTCGTTCGTTTGTTTGTTTGTTTCTTTCTTTCTTTCTTTCTTTCTTTCTTTCTTTCTTGCTCTTCTTCCTTAATTTCCTTCCTTCCTCTCTTCCTTCCTTCTTTTCTGTCTGTCTTTCTTTCTGTAGAGATATATTTGACTTTTGACCAGTATAAGAAATTATCAGAATTTCAGACTTTGTTCGGGTATTACAAATACCCTCTCTCTTTTTATTTGTTTGTTTGTTTCCTCGTACATAAATAGATTGGGTTTTTGACTAGTAAAACATTTGATGGGAATGGGTTTCATTCTTTCTTTCTTTTCTTTCTTTCTTCATTTCCTTCATTTCTTCCTTTCTGTCTTCCTTTCTTTCTGTATAAATATAATATATTATATGGGACGTTTGACCAGTGTAAGAAATTATCTGAATTTCTGACTTTTTTCGAGTTTTACAAATACCTTCTCTCTTTTTGCGTGTTTGTTTTCTTTCCTTCTACATAAATAGGTTGGGTTTTTGACCAATAAAACATTTGATCGGAATGGATGCAAGAGAGACATCCTCTTTCATTTCTTTCTTTCTTTTTCTTTTTCTTTCTTTCTTTCTTTCTTTCTTTCTTTCTTTCTTTCTTTCTTTCTTCATTTCCTTCCTTTCTGTCTTCCTTTCTTTCTGTATAAATATAACATCTTATATTGGACGTTTGACCAATGTAAGAAGTTCTGAATTTCTGACTTTTTCTCGGGTTTTACAAACACTTTCTCTCTTTTTGCGTGTTTATTTTTTTCCTCCTATATAAATAGGTTGGGTTTTTGACCAGTAAAAGATTTGATCGGAATGGATGCAAGAGAGACATCATCTATCTATCTATCTATCTATCTATCTATCTATCTATCTATCTATCTATCTATCTATCTATCTATCTATCTATCTATCTTTCTTTGCATAAAGATAATTCCATATCCTTCTCTGACAATGAATGTTAACAATGCAGCAAGATACCCAGCTAGCATTCTACATAAATCTATAGCGGGCCGTTATCGGCCCGTCAGCTACTCTGACGGGCCGATAACGGCCCGCTATAGATTTTTGTAGAATGCTTACTGGGTATATGCCTAAACACTCATGTGTTACCATGCAATCATTATTCCGTCTCGTTAATGGTCAAACTGACCGCTACGGACATTATGGTCAATCATGATGGACAGCCTTGCCTCTCTGATCAATAATTAATCTCATATCTTGTCAGCTCGGGTTACCGTCTTATTTCTGAAAATTTCAAACACAAACGAATGGCCTTGGAGGTTAATGGAAAATGCAGGGTACAGAAAGAGAAATGAACATGTGGGCGTATGGGGTGACTATGTGTGGGCGAAGGCCATCCTATTATATTACTTTAAGTTTTTTGTTGTTTTTTTTTTCAGTTTAACGGCCCAGTCAACACTAGTAAGGTCATATCGTGCCGGTATTACTCTAAGGGGACTGGATGACTTTGGTAGATTATTCACAATAGTTTTACAGGGGAGACAACTTTTGATACTTCCTGTTTACTTTCCGGCACACCAGACCCATCTGAAAAGGGGTCTACTCTAAAAGAAAAGAATTTGCTCCTAATACCACGGGGAGCAAATTCTTTCCTTTTAGTGCAGACCCATTTTCATACGAAGACAAAACTGTTATGTTTCCTACTGAGTTGTCTACTCTAAAAGAGGGAGCAAATCCATTCCTTGTACAGTCACCCCTTTTCAGGAGATAGCAAAATTGTTACAGTGAACTGTTACAACGACAGCGTTTGTTCCCGAACATGTTGCCGTTAAAATGAATTAGCTGTTGTAAAGAATCCTAAAGGGACAGAATTATGATATGTAAGGACGACCTTGTTTTATTCTTGTTTGCTCATAGAACATATGTTTTGGATATTTGCTAGAATTGCCTCAGTGAGGCGATTCTAACATATATCCAAAACATATATTGCTTGAAGTTTTAATACAATATTCTTGCATAATTTCTCATTAACTGTCATCTCTTGAGCGAAGGTTTCGTGACATTCAAATTGTCATTATAAAGAGTTTTGACGTTGTATCGAGTGTCGGTATAAAGAAGGTTGACTGTACAATGTTCACAGTAGGGTTTCTGTTCACCTTGAACCATTCTATCTTAAAAACTTCAGATACACTACGAATAGACTGACTCCAGTCTCCAGTGACTAAATATTTTATTCTTATGGTGCTGTTTGATAATGCACTGAAATAAATAAATAAAAAAACAAACAAAAAAAAAAAAAAAAAAAAAAAAAAAAAAAAAAACAAAAAAAAAAACAGCTAGTTACCAGCCTTTATAGTCATGATATTATTTTGGTTTTATTAAAAGTGGCCAGTCTTTATAGTCATGGCATTATTTTGGTTTTATTTTGGTGGAGTATAAGAAAAAAATAGTCACTGGAGACTGGAGCCAGTCTACGGATCTCCTGCTTGATACAGACTGTTTTAACTTTATTTATTTATTTATTTATTGTCCTTTTTTACACATACGGTCAGGTATCCAGATAATATTTACAGAAGGTAACTTGACACACCTGAAAGATTATGACGTCATTTTTCAAGGGGAGGCAAGTTTTGCGGCTTCTACAGTTGCCTCCTTACTATCTGAACGTTTTTAAAAATGGTTGCTACTCTAAAGGAAAGAATTTGCTCTCAGAGGGAGTGTATGTATGTATGTATGTATGTATGTATGTATGTAAGTATGTATGTATGTATGTATGGTATGTATGTATGTATGTATGTATGTATGTATGTATGTAGGTATGTATGTATGTATGTATGTATGTATGTATGTATGTATGTATGTATGTATTGTATGTATGGTATGTATGTATGTATGTATCTGAGTGTGTGTGTGTGTGCGTGCGTGCGTGCGCGTGCGCGCGTGCGTGCAGTCGAACTTCAATGGCTCGTACATCTTTTTGACAGTGGAAATTTGTTCTGGATAAGGGTAGTTCGTCGAGCCACTGAGTGTTATTATTTTGGTTCTAATTTAGTGGATTATGAAAAACTTTTATAAGAATAAATATTTAGTCACTGGAGACTGGAGCCAGTCTACGAGGGGAGGTATGTTTTATTTTAATTTCATTCTAAAGTTCTGCCGCTCTACAGTCATCAAAAGGAATGCTGTATTCATTAACATTTTACAGTACGGCCTGGTCAGCTTGACCTTGGAAAAAATTTTCTCCCTGGAATTATCTGCATGAGGCGGAGTAAAATGGCTGTGAACCGTAGAGTTACAGCGAGCCACAGACACGCGCCAAAAGAAACTATTTGATTTAATCACATTTTATTTCATATGCTAGACATTTCCCTTGTCAAGATATTACCCTATAAATATTCAATAACATTAGAGATAATTCAACTGTAAAGAAAGATGCCGTGTCTCATAAAATGTAAACGTATACCATTATGAAAACAAGCCTATTCAAAATATACTGAAAATTTTACCATCAAAAAATGAAAAAAAATCAGATAAAAATTCTTATATTTTTCATACTTCTGCTCTAAACATAGAATGTGGGTACTCGTTAGAACCGCCTCAGCGACGCGGTTCTAACGAGTACCCACAATCTATGTTTTTGATCGCTAGGCGGTTCTGACGAGTACCCACAATCTATGTTTTTGAGCAGAAATAAGAAAAATAATATATACCCCTGTAAACCCCAGTTTTACTATATAAAAATGGGGTTTTAGGGGGTCAAAATTATATAGGCGTGTTTTTGTGATGCAAAACTAATACATGTAAAATAAAAGAAACAGGAAAAAAAGAAAAAAAAAAAAAAAAAAAAAAACGAACAAGAACATCGATGTGTAGGGGTTGGGGCACCCGAATCAAAGTCCCACTCTCAATCGGCATCCGAATCAATGTCCCACTCTCATTCGGCATCCGAATCAATGTCCCACTCTCAATCGGCATCCGAATCAATGTCCCACTCTCAATCAACACTAAAATAAACCACTGTTGGACTTGACAGACCTGGAATTCAGAATTCAGCTAAACAGCCAATGCTCGCATAATGTTGAAATATGTTTTTGTTTTCTTTTTTATTTGTACATAAATAAATAAATAAATAAATAAATAAATAAATAAATAAATAAATAATTAAATAAATAAATAAAAAAAATAAATAAATAAATTGGATCCTCACCTCAGGCTCATTACAACGATAGCATTTGTTTCCAAAACAGTGCTCTTGTTATCTAAAACTCCAAGGGACCATAAATTTTAGTTTGAGTTAAGAATATTTTGAGATAACAGCAGTTCAAATGTAAAGAATATATAAAGCAAAACAAAAGCAAAATTATTAAAAGTTTAGTTTGGCTTAAGCAGTAGTTTGAGTTATCAGTGTTTGAGATAGCGAGAGTCAAGTGTATTGAAAATATTGTGGAAAAGAGGAAAAATTGCTCCTTAGAAGCAAGTGCTCCACTTTTCCACAATATTTTGTTACCTGTTGTTAGATTTCCATGTTAAAACATGGACTAGATTTTCACTTCGAGATAAGAGGTTATTCAGGATAACCGAGGTTGAGATAACGTGAGTCAAATGTATGCTGCCGTTCAAATGAATTTGCTGTCGTAAAGAATGTTTAGACGCAGCAGAATGCTGTGTAAGAGAGGGCTTGCTTTATTCTTATTTCCTCACAAAATGGCTGTTTGTTACCGTCGTCTCAGTGAGGTTATTCTAACAAATATCTAAACATAGGTTTCGAAGTATCAAATACAACATTCTTGCATAATTTCTCATGAATTGTCAACACTTGAGTGAAGGTTTCGTGCCAATCAATTTATCATTATAACGAATTTTGTCGTTGTATCCTGTGGCATTATAAAAAGGGTTGACGTTAAATAAATTGTGCTTATTGAAACATAAATGATATTTCAAGAACTTGATTTTGGAGACCAGCTACCCTGGCTAAAGCATATATCAATCACATTGACAAACTTAACATTTATGATATGTTGCTTAGCAACATAATTCTGTAAATCAAAATAAAGTACTTAAGAAGATAATGATGGCCATTAAACCGCAGCTGTGTTGTTTTAAGTCTGAAAAGTTAATGATCTAGGCATATTATCAGGTATATGTGGCCATAAATTATACTGGTGATATGTTCTGACGAAAGAATGATTGGTTGGAGCAGATTTCAAAATCTGACAGAATCGATTTCAGAGGTCAACAGGTGGCTTGTTGTCCAACAAGACTGCCACAACGTCGGGCCATCCAAAGACAAATTCAATCACGTCAACTTCCCAATACGTTTTACCCCACCCCATCATAACACTACCCCGATTCGCCGCTTAACTATATAAGGTGGTAATTTGGGGATTGGGAGGCCGTATCTGAATACATGATATATTTCTTTGACTGTTGTCTAAAAGCCCCAGCCATTCATATATTAAAGAAACATTTTGTTATAAACAGTCCACTGAAATCGGGCGGAGCCTAACTTTGCACAAGCACATAAGAGATGTTCCAAAGTTGAAGCTTAAAGTTTGTAATCTGCTGGCTGTACGTACATTAAGTAGACAGCGTTACAACAATCTCATTTTGCGCAGAAAATAAGAGATTTCATTCAAATTGCCTGCTTATGAAATGCCCAGCTTGCATTCTTTATAAATCTATTGCGGGCCGTTATCGGCCCGTCAGCTACCCTGACGGGCCGATAACAGCCCACTATAGAGTTATAAAGATTGCTAGCTGGGACAGAAAGTCTTCTCTTTTGTGATAAGAAAAATTCAATAAGTTATATCTGGTGATTTAGCCAGTAGAAAGGTAAAGCTTAAATGTATTAGAGAACATATCTTATGATTTCTAAAAGCAGTTTGGTATATTCCAAGGCTCAGGTTGAAAATATGAATCAAGGTCAAGCTTTAATATGCAGTTCTCGTACATACGAATATTTATTTTACAAACACCGAAACATTTTAATTATATTAACCCTTGTCATGCTGAACAAATTAAGACGCCACGCCCACTTCTAATTTTCGTCCAATCAGATTACTTGATTTAGGTTTTTGATACAAATTCACATACTAAATCACAAACAGTGCAGATCCAGATCAGTTGGCTTCTTCAGAAGCCAACTCATCTGGATCTACACTGTGTTCAAGGCAGGATAAATCCGGGTTCAGCAGGACAAGGGTTAATATCATGCTAACTTTATTTCCACAAAGTGACTAAAATCTGTTGTATGAATGAAAGCAAACACTAATCAAAGCACTTAGAGCACTGGTGGGTCGATTGTCTCCGAGTGTGGGCTGGGGAAATGGTCCTGAACGAGGACAAGACTGTTTCATTTCACCATTAACTTCCTGTAATTTAAGCAAACAATCGAACTCAAACAGTGCACACCCTGATTAGACGCCGCGGGCGTCTGAACTGGGTCTGCACTGTTTGCCAATGTCCCAGTCCAGGTTTTACAGATAACCCTCTTTACACGGCTCTCTGACAGCGACAAGAATAGTGCGGCTATAAATAACCGTTACCTTGATTTCGTCTAACGTACGGTTTGATTACATTGGCCAATGATAATCACGTGTACAACTACCTTAAGGAAATTTTGGCGTTTGTATACTATGGCTCGATTGTAAACAATCGACCCCCAAATACACTTAGTCCTTTGAGACCACTGAGACCATCATCACGAAAACATACCTATATAATTTTGACCCCCTTTAAATTCCACTTTTATATAGTAAAACTAGGGTTTACAGGGGTATACATAATTTTCTTATTTCTGCACAAAAACATAGATTGTGGGTACTCGTTAGAACCACCTCGAGCGGAAATATGAAAAATATCAGAATTTTTCTAAAATCTTTCAGTTTTTTGGTGTTGAAATTTTCAATATATTTGAATAGGTGTGTTTTCATAATGTTTTGCTAGAACAGAACAGGCAATATACAGGAGGCCCCAGAGAAGAAATCATGGAGGATAGATAAAATTATGTTCACCACTGACTTGACTCAATGGGTTGATCAATGTTGCATTTTGTTAGTTTGTTTAAGTTTTACGGTCCGTCGTGTCGACCTTGGTTAGTTAACCTACTCACATTGTTCCTTAGCAGGGCTAGTTCTCTAAGAGGTTAACAAGTACTTGTGCACATACTTTCATCAGTAACTGATAACTGCCCTTCTCAGGTTGTTCTTGTATCAGTCCCTTCTTGAATCAGCGGATAGAGCAGAATGACCGTAGGAATGATTTCATGGTCAATCTTCACGAAACTCACGTGGCCGAGCTGGGGTTCGAAACTGAGACCTTGTATCTGCGGTCGGATACGCTACCAACCGCGTTATTGATGCCGACATGTTGAATTTTACCTTACTGTTAATTCATAACAGTTTACGGTCGACTCTCGTTATCTCGAAGTCCAAGGCACTCTCTGAAAAACTTCGAGATATCCGTACCTCGAGATATCAGATTTGCAGTGAGAAAAAATAAATCGAACAACTCCATTCCTAAAATGAATATGTAATTTGACTCCTGCAGTTAGACATACATTGAAAATATTGAGGAAAAGAGGAGAAATTGCTTCTACTTTGGAGCAATTTCTCCTCTTTTCCACAATATTATGTTACCGCTTGTCAGATTTCCATATTGAAACAGGGACCATATTTTCATTTCGAGATAAGCGGTTATTCGAGATGAGCGAATTCGAGAAAACGAGAGTCAGCTGTATTTTCTGGGGCTACCTGTGTGTTGCCCAAGAAATAGTTAAATAACGTTCTGTAAGACCATTCTGAGACGACGATTATATTTTGCCATGTGGTACATGTATATTAAAATCACCCTGAAAGTCCACTTTGGAAATAAACTTGGGTGCAGTTTTAATTTGCAGGACAAACTGTTTCTTGATAATATTACTCAGGTAGCGGAGGTCACCAAGTCCTTATTTTATCCTCCTAAATCTATTGACACATCTCTTATCACCAGTCTCGTCCAATAATAGCACAATAACTAATAGATACATTGTTGGCCGTGCAAAGCCAAGAAAGAGGAGCCAATGCGAATAAACGAGGAGCGAGAACCCTGATTAGTTGCACTTGTGCGCAACGATAAGCCTGCATGTGTGCAGTCTGATCAGGGCATCCTCTGTTCGCCTGAAGGAAGCATATATATGACTATGATCAGACGACTTTTACAATGTAGGCTTAGTTGGGTTTTCGCTGTTGGCAATGCGCTGAGTCCCTTTTTACATGACATGGTACAGTTAAGTCCCTGAAAGGTCCACATATACAGTACGTAATATTGTACAATAAACCTGGGAAATGAGGTTTAACCTTTACCATCCTCTTGGCTAATTCAGTAGGTGACAAATTGACAATTTTTAGGTTATTTTTCCCAGAAAACAGGATTTAACATTTCATGCAAATTGTTTCCAGTGGAAATAATTTGTATGAAATGTCAAATCCTGTTTTCTGGAAAATATTAGAAAAAAATATTTCAATATGTCATCAGCAGAAAAATTTGCTAAAAAGTGCCAAGTGTTAAGTTTGAGGCTGTTAGTTTTTACAACAATGAGGTAAGGATATGTCCCAGACATATTGACCTTTTATTAATCAGAAGGTCAAAGTTAATACGCTACAATGTACATATAAGGGGTATTGCATAAGGTAATGCAATTACTTGGCAATTTTATTATGTATAAATCTTGAAAGATAATGACTACTTATGCTGTCAGATGTAGCTTTCAAACTTTGAATACAGTTATATGAATTTAATAATAAGAGAGAAAAGACGTTAACGGGCCTGCGTCCAATGTCTATCCCAGTGTCCCCCGTATTACATTCTGAAAAAGGGGTCAAGATTATTTGCAAATTTCACAAATTTGCAATTTTACAGCATCTTTTTGATTTGATAGTTACTTCTTGCATAAATCAGTCTTAATGGCATAATTAAGAGAATCTTCCTCATCTCCATACAATATGGTGAAAATTCCATGGCTTACATATGTATCCTTTAGACTGAGGGTATCAAAATCGTGTTCTTATTTCTCAATAATCACATATGTTGTTGGTACCTATTAAAAAAGCCTCTGCGATGCGCTTCTAATGAGTAAACATATGCTTTCGCGGAGAAATAATAAACATGATATATCATTTTTATTAAAACGTCATGTCTACAGCTATGATTAAGAAATAAACATTTGCGCCACCACGTGACAAAGCCAACAAAATGGATGTGCGCCCAGCGAAGACTCAGATCAGCCTGGGCATTCGCCCAGCCTGGTCAGAACCTTCGCTGTACGCTCAATGGTTGGCTGGGGAGCCAAGCTTTCTTTTTGCGGGCAGTGAAGACTCTGAGCAGACTGGGCGAATGCCCAGGCTGATCTGTGCCTTCGCTGGGCGCACATTCCATTTTGTTGATTTTGTCATGGGGTGACTCAGTCAGCCCTGCCCGACGCCCTAATTCGCAGTTGTTTGCATGGCATCTTGTAGACATTCTTTTCAGTATTCGGACAGATCTCCCTGAGAAAACAATGTGGACCTTAAGTTGTTTGATCAGTGTCTACACTGGTTGCATTCACAGTCTGCCACAATATTTTAGACAGCTCATTAAGTAATCAAATGGGCATATTCAGTTTTAAGGTAGCTACCGTGTAGGAATCAAGATGTCTGAATATTCAGCGTGAATATGGTATGTTTTTGGGTCGATTGTTTACAATCGATCCAAAGTATACATACACCAAAATTTCCTTAAGGTTGTTGTCCACATGTTTATTATTGACCAATGCAATGAAACCGCTCGTGTGTACAAGATCCAGGTAACGGTTATTTATAGCCGCGCTAGTCTTGTCGTTATGATGCAGACCCAGATTAGACGCCACAGAAAGCGGCGTCACCTCGCAAAAACGGCTTCTGTTCAGAGTCTGCACTGTTTGGTTTAAATTACAGGAAGTTAAGCGCTAAATGAAACAGTTTAAAGTCACAGTTCAGGACTTTTTTCAACCTACACTCAGAGACAATCGGCCCACCAGTGCTGTCAGTGCTTTGATTGACGAATAGGTATGACTTTTACAACATTCTTATCATCTTTACTGTGGGCAAAACATTAATTTTACCTGTAGAAGAACTGTGTGTGAAACTGAGACCAGACGACTCAACTACTAAAGCGGGGCGTAGTGTAACGCCGAATCAACTAAACACCACGAAAACATGCCTATATAATTTTGACCCCCTTAAACCCCACTTTTATATAGTATAACTGGGGTTTACAGGGATATACATTATTTTTCTTATTTCTGCTCAAAACATAGATTTTGGGTACTCGTACCCACAATCTATGTATTGAGCAGAAATATGAAAAATATCAGAATTTTTTATCTGAAAATTTTCAGTTTTTGGAGATAAAATTTTCTATATATTTGAATAGGCGTGTTTTCGTAATGAAACTCAGCGCATGTAATTTGGGCATACCAAGACGTCGGGACATGGCTTAACCCAACTCTGGTCATTGGCCAGTAGACCCTCTTAGTGATCTCTTGAACAAATAAGTTGACAGGTCCGTTAATAAACCGTATTACACCATTTCTGCGTAGTTACAGTCACCCGAAAACTCATAACAAAAGGTGTTCAAATATTGCCATGGGTGCCAGACGATTATGTCACGACTGTTTCAACATTACGCCATAAAAGTCTGTACCCGATTGGTTTTTCGATACACTGTTATGCAGATTTCTATCCACCCTAGTTGTAAAGTGCCACGCAAAAAAGACCCCGTGCAATGCTAAATGCTATATGCGAACAGAGAAGGCCGAAACCAGCATAAGCATCTGCAATTTCAGGGCCTTCTTCGTTCTTGTTCATTTTCTACAGTATCCAGTAATTCTGTGAGCAGGCAATGAAATTCCTGTTCCTGCAGGTAAACCTGATCCTTTGTTGCCCACAAAAGCATAAGGACATTTTTCGAGAGGTTTATATGAGACACCTTGTAACCAAGGTCGTTGATTTTATCACGTCCAGAGAAAAATAATTGATCGAACGAGAACTGAAACACCATGATAATACTGCACATTACCACCCCTAAGGTGTAGGCTGCTATTATTTGTGTAAGAATGCCTACTGCTCTCAACTAGCATTTTTTTTTTATAAATCTGTAGCGGGCCGTTCTCGGCCCGTCAGCTACCCTGACAGGCCGATAACGGCCCGCTATAGATTTATAAAGAATGCTTACTGAGCAATTACTTGTGTGAGAATGCCAACTCCACCCACTCCCAACTCTCCTCTCTCCCGACCCCAGGGTGCCTGCTGTTCCGGGTACCATCTTAAGCACCATATTGGAAATGTGTCTTCAGTGCGTATCCGGACAGCAGCTCTGATAAGATTGCATAGATGTTACGCGATAAACTGCATGCAGCATAATCAAAGGTGTATCCAGAACGGAATTATTTTTACGCACACCCAGGAAAAATCTTGAAAAAATGCTCCTTAGTATTGCTCCAAAAAATAGGGACTACTCTTAAAGGAAAGAATTTGCTCCCGGAGGGAGAAAATTCTTTCCTTTTGGAGTAGTCCCTACTTTTGAAGCGAGGCTGACGTAGGATTAACCCTTGTCATGCTGAATAAATTAAGATGCCACGCCCACTTCTACTTGTCAGCCAATCAGATTCAATGATCCAGATTGTTTATATAAATTCACATACGGAATGACAAACAGTGTAGCTCCAGATCAGTTGGCTTCGTCAGAAGCCAACTGATCTGGATCTACACTGTTTGCAAAGGCAAGGTATATCCGGGGTCAGCATGACAATGGCTAAGGACAGGTTGGTCATCCATAAAACTTGGTTTAAGCTCACCCCACCCCATCAAGTTTAAAGTTGACTGTTCCAAGGCGGTACTTCCTTAGCAGTTCCTCTTTGCTTTTCCATTCTATCTTCGTTTATTGGATCTGTTTTCGACAAAACTGTTTTGCGCACTCATATAATTATGATTTATAATTTTGTTTGTTTGTTATTTTGTAGTTTACTATTCTGTATTTAACCTAAGTATTGGGACCCCTTAACTGGTTTTCTATACTTGTAATGCTGGACTAGGGAAAAACATGCAAACCTTGATCAGGTGCCGCGTTCTGTGGCATGTGACCTGGATCTGCACTGTTTGCTCAGGGCTGTCTGTCTCAATGCTTAGGTTTATCTTTTTCTGCCTTTTATGGGCGCATCTCTGTGATGTGATTTGCAAACAAAATCGAGTTGAGTTGAGTTGAGTTAATCATAAGCCCTTATCCGGGCCCGAGATTAAAAAACTTTTTTCATGCTCAACTTAACTGAGCATGAATTTTTTCATGCTAATAAATCTCAAATTACTAACAATTATTTCTTGCTAAACATAGCTGAGCATGAAAATTTTTCTGCTAATAAATATGAAAATGCCAACTATTGTTGGCATTTTCACATTTATTAGCAGAGCAAATTTCATGCTCAGCTGAGTTGAGCATGTAAAAACTTTTATAATCTCGGGGCCCGATATCTTGGGAAGGCAGATTTCGTGATCATGGCCTTTCCGGTGTATCTCATTAGGTTTTAGCTCAAACTGACTAAGACGTCGATGACGGCTTGCTAACGTCTACAAGATCGAAGGGGTTAGTGCAAGAACGGTACTAAGTCCATTTTAGGAAAAATCTGAGATATTGTCATATTTAGATACATCATATTAAGACCTACAATCTGATATATAGTTTGTTATACCTTCTTTCTTTATTGGCATTAAAAATGACGGTTTATTAAATTTTTGATATGCGGCTAAGTCCAATGACGAATGTTTGGTGCAAGAACTTGGCTAAGTCCACTTCATTGTACGGCATAAAACTTTGAGTGACTGTGTATGTTGTTGAGTTGTTTTTCGTTCTTTCTTATAAAATACTAATAAAGAGTTTGCATTAGATAATATAATAATGTTAAACTAAAAATATAAAAGGTTTCTACTTTTAATACAGAAAACTTAGTCTTATTAATTATTTAGTGCAAGAACGTGGCTATGTCCCATAAAACCTGGACTTAGCCACGTTCTTGCACTAAACCATTTTAGAAATAAATGATTATCTGCGATATACTTAGAACTGTTTGTCTGATTTTTACATTTCATATAACAGAATAACACATCAGAAGCAATAATTTAAAAGAAAGTATAAAAAATGAAATCTTTGCAAAAAATTACGTTTTTCGCGTTTTTCTCGAAATAATAAAAATGTGATTTAGCCCCGTTCTTGCACTAACCTCTTCGATTCATTGTTAACACCAAAATATTGACAGTGTAGTTCGACATACATATATGGAACATAGAATTATGTCCTGTGTTATAGGATTTCTCAAAACTCGCTGTTTTTCTTTTTCTTTTTTTTTTTTTTTTTTTTGGCTTCGTCCCGTTTAATGTCTTGTATTTGGTGGTCCTGTCCAGCATTCCAATCACGTCTTTTGGGGGAGAGAATGCTGGCCCCGAGGCTAAAACATTTTTTTTTTCGTGCTCAACTTAGCTGAGCATGAAATTTGTCCTACTAATAAATCTCAAATTACTGACAACTGCAAAATCTTTCTTGCTAAACATAGCTGAGCATGAAAATGTCTCTGCTAATAAACATGAAAATGCCAACTATTGTTGACATTTTCATATTTATTTGCAGAGAAAATTTCATGCTCAGCTGAGTGAAGCAAAAAAAAAAAAAGGAGGCGGGGGCAGGGGGGGGGGGGGGGGCGAGGGGGCGGGGGTATGTAATCTCGGGACCTGGTTGCTTTTGTTACCAGTGCATTATCCACCATTGTATACTCCATTGTATACTCTTCTCAAGGTGTCACTGGTAGGTTGTTACGTGATTGTGACACTTCCTGGACACCGTCTTTTATTAATATTTATTTGGTGCATTTATTTATTTATTTCTTGAAATTTACTTCTTTGTCTAAGGTTGCCAATTGACCTTTGAAAATTCCTACGACCCCAGACAGGTATACAGATTATTATCAGGTGTCTGACTTACACGATAAGTTACAGGTAAATAATTGAACCAGTCCAAGCAGGTTCCTGGGGGGAAATTTTCGCGTGTATCTTTCCATCATAAAACAAAACGGCTGCAGGTGCTACACGAAACTACCAGACTGTAGTAATTATCGGGCCACGACCGAAAACTGGGGTCAAACATTTGGGCCGAAAGTTCGTTTATTTTTTCTTCTGCATTACGCCAGCGAATATTGCAGCTACCAAATTATCAGAAGCAAAACCTACCATATTAACCTTAAATACAGGGACACCCTAAAACCCAAATCATACTTCTAAAATATTCGAACAAATCAATTCTATTATCTTTGTTGAGGGAATATGGCACAGTACGGATGTGCGAGTCGAATGGCCCCCTTTTTCAGCGCTGCCAGGTAGATGATTAATCTCTTTTTTCAACAAAAAGTACATTGGTGTATGAAAGGCCCCACTTTTCTGACATCCCGGTATATGCACATACGTTTTTTTTCGAGGCTGCTTGTAATTTTGGTTTTCAATGAACTGACTGCGATAAGAGTCTAACCAGCGATAAATGGGTACAAAAAAATCAACGGGCAGTATATGAATAGGTCAACATTTCAGATGATCTAGTATATGAATGGGTCCGTTTTTTCAATGGCCAGGTATATGAATGGGGTAGGTTTCGAAATATTGGCTCACACACCCGTACCACAATTATCCCCAAGTTATCCCTCCTCCCCACCCCGAGTCTATTACCTGCTTATATGATTAGAAACTGCTCGATTTGTGGCAAACAGTGGAGACCCTGATCAGTCTGCGGCGTCTGATCTGGGTCTGCACTGTTTGCTTCGACCAGTCTGTCCGAATACTTAGAGTAAATATTGTACATGATATACCATATATTCCCAAAATTTACGGACAATCATGCCCAAGCTAATATATAAATCCTTGCAATCTGATCAGGGCCTTCATTGTCTGCTCTGAATGTCTGTTTTCCTATAAGAAATTATCGTATTTACACTAAGTATTGGGACATACAGGTCTCAGCAAGCAGTGTAGGGTCTACCCTGTTTGCCACTCATCCAGTAGATTATTAAACACTCATTAACAGGTATTTAGAAAGACTTCAAATTATTAAATTTAGGACAAGTCTGGTATTACCGTCTTTTACCTGAGTATTGAGACAGACAGGTCTGCGCAAGCAGTGTAGACCAAGATCAGACGCCGCAGAATGCGGCGTCTGATCGAGGTCTACACTGTTTTCCACTCACCCAGCAGTTTATTAAATACGTCAACAGGTAGTAAAATGGACTTGTTCAAATTTTAATACAAGTATGGTAAGGTTTTAAGAAGTCCCATATATGCGGGATAAATACGGTATCTGTGAATTGCAAACGCCCTGGTGAGACTGAATAGATAGTCTGTCTCCAGACTCTATCTTTTCTATCATTTTCTCTTTTCTTTCAAAGGTACACAATCTAGTACAGCTTATAATGATTTAATAAGTTATGTCCCTTAGTGGAAAAGATAGTTTCTGTAGTAAAACAGTGAAATGGGATTAAAGAGACAAATACAGCTACAGGAAGTGATAAAGAAAGACAAAAAAAAAAAAAAAAAAAAAAAAATGAACAATTGCAGAAACGACTGGAGCCAGTCTACTGTACAGATTAAACAAGATGAATCTGCAGATTTTGCATATGCGTCGAAGACATACATTGCGTTAAAACGTTTATATACTAGCTGTATAGATCAATGTTACCCCATAATACATAGTGAAAATAAGGGTGTGCAGGAGTATTTTTAAATCTGATTTCTTTTCTCTTTTTTTTTTCTTTTTTGTTAATTTTATCATTCTTTTTACCGCATGAACTTGTGTTAAATGAACTTGATAAATAATTAAAATAATATTGTGTTTTCTCATGTTCTCCATATTTTATAGCGAAGATGTCATGGCAGCTCTACACACGAGCTGGTTATCTATATACTTTCTAATTTGTCCACAAAAAACATATGTTGTGTGTACTCTTTGTACCTACAACATATGTTTTCGTGATGAAGTAAGCAAAAAATTTCAATATACCGTATTCTACCCATTACCACACATGCTCCTATAAGCGCACAGTCAAGCAATTAGTAGTCTTTAGGTTACAGCCAGTGTATTTTTATCTACTTCTATATAAAAACATACCTTGTTGGTACTCATTTGAATTGCCTCGACAAGTCGAGGCAATTCAAATGAATACCAACAACACATGCTTTTATAAAGAAAGTCAGAAAAATATTGCTTAAGTATCATCAAATATGCCCCTCGTGATGTTCTCTGCTGATCTTTCTTTAAATTGTACCCATATTAGGAGATTTTACAAGTTTTTCTAGATATTTTTGAATAACCTAAGCGCTAGCGCACAGTGCGCTAATTAGGTCGAATACGGTTTTATGATTAACAAATACCTCATCTAGGGTAATGGGTTAAAAGAATATATTTCAAAACCTAAGGCGTTTTAACGTAATGTTTTCACTTGGCTCGGCCCAGTTATAATCTTATCCCAGTATGACCAACGTCGTTGAACAGAATCATCAAGTGAAGTACAAGTAAACCTACTCAGACTGCATGGATACGCATATACTGTGTCATGAAATAAATGGCACATTTCAATCTAGTGGGGTCAAAGCAAATATTTGTAAAACCATGAGAGTAAAAGACCTTATCAAGGCAGAGAAAGTGACACTAAGTTTATTGCATTAGATTGGATAATCTGACTGTACGCGTCAGATATACAAACAAAAACAAACATAAGGCACTAAAGATTCGGACAGGGAGGTCTGAACAACCGGATTTACCGGAAGTTTTCGGGCAGAGAAGCCTGAGGAAACATTTAAGACTCAGGTCAGCGGTCAGAAACACGGCGTTTTATTAGGATTTGCGCTATTTGTAATTCAATTAGCAATATTTTAGATGTATCACTAAGGTAGCCAAATGTTCTTATGATAGTGTGATAACGAGTTAAGGTGTCCAAATATTGACATCATTAGTGTTTGTTATATAATTGGTATAAATTTCTCACATACCCATATTCGACCTATTTACCGTACTATGCGCTAAGGTTTTTCAAAAATACTGGAAAAACTTGTGGTAAAATATGCGCATACCTTTACTAAGGGTACACTTAACAAAAAAGATCAGCGAAGGACTTATCAAATGCTACTTATCCGATGTGTGTTTGTGTTTCCCCTCCCCCCCCCCCCCACCCCCAACACCACCACGTTTTCTTTATAAAATCATATGTTGTGGGTGCTCGTTTGAATTGCATCGACAAGTCGATGCAATTCTAATGGGTACCCACAACCTATGTTTTTTAAAGAAGTAGACAAAAAGTGCACTGGCTGTAATCTGATGGTTACAGACTGATTGACAGTGTGCTTATAGGGGGGTAACTTCCCATTTCGTCTACAGTTTTATTCCCGTTTCGTCTACTCCATTTCTGAGGGTAAATACAAATGTACCATTTCTTCTACTTTTTATTTTTTTATATAATGACCAAGATCTGGCCCCAAACTGTTCAGGTACAATTTATATGATTTACATTAATCATTAAAATACTGATTAATGATAAGGACCTGAGTCTACATTGGTTGCTTGATTTGCCTGTTTATCGTTTTCCACACAAAATGAAGGAGGATGGAAAATAAGGGAAACAAGTTCACCAAAAGGTAGAACCAGACCAACTACTTTATGTCTGGTCTGGGTCTACACTGGATGCTTTGCCCGTGTTTTCTATATAAAATATATAATATAGGTTTATACTACCATTTTGATCTTGAGTAAGCCGCATAGGTGTGGAAAAAACAAAAATAAAAAAAAAATCAGAGGACGAAATGGGATTGTGTGAGTAGACGAAATGGGAAAAATTGTCAAAACCGTAGACGAAATGGGAATAGACGAAACGGGAATAAACCTTATATGGGTATGTGCCGTAATTAGGTCGAATACGGTGCATGTTTATGCCTCATGCAGCAAAGATTGGCTGGTATTGAAATGGCAGTCTTATTTTGTTTCTGTGTGTTTGGAGTCCTTCATTAGAGGTTTCTATTCACTGTACTGTTCTGTTCTACAAAAAGTTGACTCCCGAATTGTCTTCCACATTAATCATGGCAGACTACATAAAATTTTGAAGGTCAAAGTTTTATAGCCACAGAAAATGGTTCCAGATAAGGTTATTGTTTTGGGAGTTTTTGTCAATGGTACGAAAACATATTAACACATAGAGAAACACTTCGGCTTAGAAAACTCATAACGTACGTTTTCGTGAGAATACGTTTGCGGAGCAATGCGTCAGGGTGGCCATTGTTTTTGTTTCGTTTCTGTGTCTACAGAGAGAAAGTCATGATTTAGTTTCTTGACTAATCAGAATTGCAGCAGACGACATTATTTTTTTTTCTTATTTTCCAGAGAAACACAGTTCATGCCTAGCAGACAATTCACATGAAAATCCAAGTTTTATTTTCTCTGAAGAAATGATGATAAAAGAATTGAATGTCGTCTGTTACAATTTTATTTAGCGTTTTACGGGTTTACATAGAGCCAATCTATAATTACCTTGGCGGCCTGACAATTTTCTTACTTTTGATGATGTTGCAAACATTTTCCGCCGAATTCCGGCGCACCCAGCTATCGGGTAATCATGTAGAAAGGAGCTGACAACCTGGCCAGTTCAGGTTCACACCAATATAGTACAGGTAACTTCGATCTCTGGTATAGGTAAGGTAAGTTCGTACAGTACAATCTATTAGTAATATATGTTGTATAACATTATCCCACCATATTGATTTTATCCCAGCCTTCCAACAAAGGGTCTGATAATTGAAACATAAATACACAACCACGTCTAGACTTGGTATTAGCACTAAGTGGTCAGTTATGCAAGAAACTGCACTACTTGTGCAGTAATGCTAATTTGGGTTATTTCAAAAGAAAAGGGCACAGAAATGCCATATGTGAATTTACCCACGTTACAGGGTATTAATCGCAAACATGCGGACACTGTAGGACCAAATCAGCGTGCAGATTGGAGCAGTGATCAGGACCTAAGCGGTCGTGATAGAATACTTTATTTAGATACAGCAGATTACTTCGAAGTGCAGTGAAGAGCCTGTTGGGACTCTGTCATATACTGGCTGATCAGGATCTTTTACTGTGGACATAAGTTCCTGAGACACATTTTCCCACGGGGTGGCTCAAATTATCGCAACATACCATTTTACTGAAGGTCAGCAAGAAAGGTCATAAAGAGAACAAACAAAGCCTCATCGGGCAAAAACTAGGGCCTAATGAGAACGTGAACTGTAAAAAAAAAAAAAAAAAAAAAAAAAAAAAAATAACAAGTCAGCGCAAATGATCAAGGCATTTTCCCGTTTGCATTATTTTAGGCATATACTAATCTGTAATTTAATTTTAACATATCAAATAAGGTTTTAATAATCAATACATCAGAGCACTAACAGCACCGGTGGGTCGATTGTCTCTGATGCAGGCTGAGAAAATGGTCCTAAATGGGGACTTACAATTTCATTTAACCCTCAACTTCCTGTCATTTAAACAAACAGTGCAGAGCCAGATCAGACGCCACAGAACGCGGTTTTAGAACAGAGTTCGGTTCGGAGACAACAGGTTGTTGGTTTCATATCGTGAACATTTGGTCAGTCCGTCTAACGCGCGGTTAAGAAACCCACAACCTGGTGCCTCCGAACCGAACTCTATTCTAAAACGTGGACTGAGCTAATGCTGGGACATTGGCAAACAGTGCAGACCCAGATTAGACGCCGCAGAACATGTCGAAATTATTCCGCCTCCCTTCTGAAAAGGATTCTATTCTAAAAGGAAAGAATCTGATCCTTTATAGTCTTAAAGGAAAAACATATTCTCCTCTTCTGAATATGGGGAAAGAAGTTTAACTATAAGAAAATTATTTGCTCCCAAAGGGCAAATTTTTTCGTTTGAGAGTAGAGCCCGTTATCAGCACAGAGGAGTTTGATGTGCAGGAGAGCAAACAGGAAGTCACAAAAGTTCTCTCTCTTGGAGGAAAATCTTCCAAGCGTGTGTAGTCCCCTTAATATAGGCCTATACTGGCTCCAGTCTCCAGTGACTAACTAGTTATTCTTATAATTCTATGCTAATCCACTAAAATAAAACAAAAAAATAATATCATGACTATAAAGGCTGGTCTATTGACCAGCCTTTATAGTCACGATATTTTTGTGGTTTTATTTTAGTGCATTATCAAACAGGATTATAAGAATAAATATTTAGTCACTGGAGACTGGGGCCAGTCTAAGATAGGCTGAGCATTTCGGTTTCAAACTAGTCCCTTAACCATTAGCACTGTCTGATGACTAAACAACAAAATGCGTGATATTATCGTCCTTTGCTTTGCACATAAAACAAAAGAAATTGCATTCGTATTGTTACCGAAATTGCATTTTTTTTCTCGGGTGACCAATATAGTTCCAGATAAGCGGGGTACCAAGATAGATATTATTTTGTATTGCTCCAAGCAAAACTATTGTGGTAGACTGGAATTTGGTCTGTTATGGGTATTCATTAGAAACACCTTGGGTAGGCTCTTCTATTGAGTACCCACCTGGGCTTCTATTGAGTACCCCAAGTATAAGTTTTCGTGGAAAAAATATCAGTATTTTTTAGAGAGAGACTTATCTGGCGCTGTGAGAATGTAAAACGCTTCATAGTGAAATTTCGTCTGTTGGCAAGTTAACCCATTAATGCCGAGTCGACTCTTCTACAACAACTCTTTGGGCTGGACCATTTCCAACAGAAGGGGTGTCAAATTAGTTTTTATTATTACCATGTTTTATAAATAATAATAATAAAACATCATGTCTTTAATGCGAAAAAATGTAGACCCTCATCAGACGCAGCGTTCTGAGGCGTCTGATCTGGGCCTAAACTATTTTCCAATGTCCCTTTTATGGACGCTAAGCATAAATGGGTTAAGCGTTGACATTGGTAATGTTGATGACAGCTCCATCCCTCAAATCAGAATCCATGATTTTATTTTTCAAAGGTTATAACTATTCGACTTCAAATTGATTTCTTTCAAAAGAAGCCGTGTGAACGGACCAATTCCAAGTTAGGATCATATTGGACGCAACTAGCGAAAAAGTGCCTTCTGGCATGCGCAAAAATGAGCGGATTCACATCATCTTGCGCATGCGCAAGGTCACATCCGGTCTGTGCTCTCCATTGATACATTCTGTAGTAACCAATGATTTCGGCAGCGGATAGCGAGGATCCTGATCAGACTGCGCATCGCGCAGTCTGATCTGGGCCTTCGCTATCGGGCTATGCCCGAAGACACGTTTTCGCATGGCAACAATTCCAAATAAGGATCATATAACCTCTGACCCCCAGTCGAACAGCAGGTGGATATCTGACACAGATTATGCAAGCGTCCAGATCATAGGCCACATTGGCTTATTATTGAAAGGGTCAGCGACCCCCGCCCAGTCCCAAATGTCTTGTAAACTGAATAGGCCATATATATGGGCTTGCGAGAGGTTGTCAAGACTATACAGTATCCGAAATATTTTGGCAAGTGGCGAACTGATCCATTAAACTATCGCCATTTCTGTGAAACAGATAAACTCTATTCTATATAACTGCTACCCAAAGTGTTGTAGAGAGGTGGCTGTTATAGTAAGATTAAATACTTCTTTGTGGGAAATAAGAAAAGTGGCTGTTAGGGGAAGGTGGCAGTTGTTTAAAAGTGACTGTTCATGCAGGTTCCACTGTATTAGAAACAAAAATCGGGAATCAAATAACTTTAAATTCGCATCATTGGAGCTTCGCCCTGTCAGCTACACTGTAAAAATATTCATAGGTTTTACGGTAATATAACTGGCAATCAGATGCCAGTAACTGTACCGTTATTTTAAGTTTGTTTGTTTGTGTTGAGGTTTTACGGCCCAGTCAACCCAATGGGGTCATGTCGAGCTCGGTCAGTTTACCTAACCACACGTTTACTGGGCAGGCTTAGTCCTCCAAGCGGTTAACCAGTATTGTGCACATTCTTTTTCCAGAAAGAGTTAATTCCCTATTCCCGATTCGAATCGGGAATAAGTAACTGTTTACTTATTCCCGATTCGATCCAATCCTTATCCTAGCATGAATTGTTACGTTAGCAAGGTTCTAAAATTCATAACCGAGAAATCTTAAATAATATTAAGTGAAATAAAGGACGGTGTGCAGCCGTAAAGAGGGCGTATACAGACCAACTAGCAGGAATCTTTTAAAAGAAATTCGTCGGGAAAATTTTGTGAAAAGTCTCGTAGACTAAAAGGGCTCATGCTCTTCATTGGCGGTGGGGTACCCAAGTTCGGGCTCCTGGGTACCCCAGCTAGGGAGTTTTCAAAGACATGAAACTTGGTGAGTATAGAGGACATATGTAGAGCAACTGGCAGGACATTCTAAAAGAAATTCCTCAGGAAAATTTTGAGAAAAGTATCGTAGAAAAAGGGTCACTTTTGCCAACAAACGACCATACTGAGACGGGTTCCCAAGTTCGAGCTCCAGGGTACCCCAGCTAGGGAGTTTTCAAAGAGATGAAACTTGGTGAGTATAGAGGATTTTAACGGGGGCCCGTATAACTTTTGCAGGAATTATATCTCTTAGGATAGGGCAAGCGTGGGTAGCCTTACTATACGATATGGATCCCATAACCCTACCCTGGCCTGCTTACCATATTTTGCCCCAACCTGTCAATTACTGCTAAAATAATTTACGGGCGTCCGTATGCACTGGCAGCTGGTTAGACTGGCTCCAGTCTCCAGTGACTACAGTCGAACCTCGTTATCTCGAACTCGCTTATTTCGAATTACCGCTTATCTCGAAGTGAAAATTTGGTCCCTGCTTTAAAATAAAACTATGACAACAGGTAACAAAATAATGCGGAAAAGAGGAGAAATTGCTCCTCTTTTCCACATTATTTTATATATATATTTCCAACTTCAGGAGTCAAATTACATATTCATCTGTTAAATGTGGTTGTTCAATTTATTGTTTTCCTCACTCTCTCAACTCTGATATGTCGAAGTACGGATATCTCGAAGTGTTTCAGTGAGTCTCTTGGAATTCGAGATAACGGGAGTCGACTGTTTATATTTTTCTTATAATCCTGTTTGATAATCCAACATAATATCATGACTATAAAGGCTGGTCACTAGTGACCAGCCTTTATAGTCATGATATTATTTTTGTTTTATTTTAGTGGATTATCAAACAGGATTGTAAGAAAAAATATTTAGTCACTGGAGACTGGAGCCAGTCTAGCAGTTGATTGTCAGGTATTTTATCGTAGAACCCACAGAAAATTATTACAGTGTAAAAGTGCCCAAAAAGCATCTACATACATTTGTCTGTAAGTCTTCTAGAGCAGGGTCAGTTCAGATGAGAAATACATTTGGTGGTCCTAACCACAAAGTTCATCTTTCTGGGTACAAACAAGTACCTTCTAGGATGATTTTATACCCATGTCAGAGGCTTCTGCCATTTCCGTGTATAACCACAATAAGCACATAATATCGTGGTTTAAAATTATACTTACATCACTTCATAAATTGTTTGATTGTAATTTTATGAAGTAATTTATTGAAAACTAATAATATTGGAACAATAATAAATGTAAATAACATTATTTAGGATTTTTAGTTCAAGTCGGAAATATTTGATCAAGTTAAAGAATATATCTATATGTATTTTAAAGCTCTTTTTAAAAGTTCTAGGGAAGTCGAAGGTCACAAAGAAAACATTCATCATCTTATTAAACTTACTCAAACTATATTATCACATTGACTCATTTCAAAAGGGCGCCATTGATTTGGTTAATTCACTTTCTATTTAAGTTTACAGAATACTTTTAAAGGGGAATGGCAAATAATGGTGCCGTGTATATGCTTGCCTCTATATTCTCACTGGAAGCAAACTTTAACTTAGACCCGCTCCTAAGGAAAGAATTTGCCCCCGTCCGGGAGCAAATTCTGTCCTTAAGGCGTGGGCCCTGAGAGAGAAAATTCTCTCCTGAGCCAATACTTTCTTTTAGGAGCGGGCCTAGACGGAACAAAGTCTTTCCTTTAGGAGCGGTCCTCAGTTTGGAAGGCTGCAAATACCAGGGAAGCTACTTCCTTTTTTGCGAAAGTTGTCACTCTTTGCTAAATAACGGCCGAAACTTTCAGGCGTGTAAAATGGCCTCGTGTTGGTTAAGAGCCATAATCCTAAGGGTAGTGATCTATATTTCTAGGCCAGATATTATATCCGTGCCGTTTGGTGAGAATGGTTAAAAACAAAACAAAACATTTATTTACTCATTCACTGTGTCAGTGGATAGGCAAAATATCGTCATTAATACAGATCTTCTCGGATGCTGACTTCTTAAACGGTCTGACCCCTTTGATTAGAAATAAATAGGTCATCTCTTGTTACTCATCGATTTTACAGGCGTCCTGAAACCTTTAATTAACATTGATGGGCTTTAAATAAACATGTACATGTCCACCTTATCAATGGCTGCCAGAATAGATGTCATATGATTCTCGCAATCTGTCACGTGAACGAGATTTACGGTGGCATTTTGTTGTTTCTATAAACAGGAGAGCTGCGCGTGGTGATTAATTATCACTGTTACGTCACACGCAGTAGCAGATCATACCGTTCTATTTATTTTTAAACTTGCTTTAATGTATCTTGATGAAAGGTTTATGGACTGATAAATAAATTTGGGTCTTAATGATCTGAGGAACGTTTATGATAATAGATATGGGCATCTTATTTTCTACGCCTATGGGCGCAGACAATCTTAGGGTTTGTCATTGCCCCAGAAGCACTTTATGAAATATCATGGACTGGTCAAATGCTATTTTTCGTAGACTGCTCAACGCCAGTACAACAAAGTAATATGATATAAAGGCATAGCCTTTGATGCAAACACACTCAGCCAATTTTTTTTCTTCTGATATGTATACGATTTGATAGCAGTTTGTTTACAAAGTTGGCATCACGCGCCGGGGTCAACTGAGGTCACGTGATATGTTCGGTATTTTTTTTTAAATGTCAATTCTTTTTTTTTTTTTTGTAGTTTTTGTTTAAAGTCAGCAGAGCTTATATCTATTCAAAAGCAACTCAACACAGCTTTATCAATAGTTATTTCTCTTTTTTAGCTTATTAATCATTTATTGGTCTGCTTACCGTGTTGCTAAATTAAAGATGGCGAACGAGATAAAACAAAGTTTGCTACGAGATTCCAGACGAGATTTGGGTGCCAAACTACGTTTGTCAGCCTCCACAATAATGTAAACGCTTCGTGTGTTTGCAATGAGCTTTCACAATAAGCTTGGTCTACGCATGGCGTAGACCAAGCTTTTTATAACAGCTAGTACTTGTTGCGTATACATAGTTCTCTCGCCTGCCAAGCATTTCAAACGGTGGGGTGGTTTGAAAGACAAATGGTGAGGTGGTTTCAGCCGCAACGTGTGAAAACGTATCTTCTGACATGTGCGTCAAAAGATGACTCAAATAAGCCTGCACATCCGTGCAGTCTGATCAGTCTTCGTTGTCCGAATGAAGAAACTTTGTGCATCCTTGTCTATCGAAAATGCGCCCGGGAAGATTCTGATCAGCTGGGTGCACATGTCCAAAGATGCGTTTTCTGACGTTACGGCTCATTTATAAGCGTTTGTCTCTGTCCGTAGCCTGGTACCATGCTTTGAGTTTTACTTTTCTATTCATAGAAAGGTAAAATACTCCTTGACTAATTTATTATCTCCTTATCAATCAGAAACTAACTGATCAGCCAAATCAGAGAGCAGGACATTCCAAAAGATAGGTTTTTTTTTTTGTCAAATATAAATCGTATTTAAGCTTTTTCATAAAATTCAGTTAGACGGGGCCAGCCTACACTACATCGAGATTCACGCGACGTTAACGCTTATCATGCTGGGGTAAAAACTTCAGCAGACGACATTTTGAAACATTTTCAATATTTTCTCAGAAAATAGGTTTCGACAAATACAAATTGTCTCCAAAATCCAGACACAATCGATTCATGCGACATTATCACTTTGCATGCTGGATAAAATCTTCAGCAGACATTTTGAAATATTTTTCTTATTTTCCCCTAAGAATAGGCCTTGGCATTTTATGCAAAATGTCTCCTAATATGTATGAAATGTCAAAGCCTATTATTTTCTAGGGAAAACGAGAAAACTGTTATCAATTTGTCGTTTATTGAATTTACACAGAGTGGTGAAGGTTAAACCATGTGCACACGCGCAATGGTATAAACTGCCGACACAATTTTGCATAATATAGTGCCGACAATAGTTTGCTAACACATTGTCAGCAATATGTCGTATAAAGCAATGCCAGCAGTACTTTGCATTGTTCATTCATTTATAAATCTAAAACTATACTCTAAAGGACAGACCAGTGGTCATAACACCGTGCAGGAACATGTAAAATCTGTAATGGTTCAAACATATTTATTATAATAAAATTTTGTTTGTGTTGAGGTTTTACGGCCCAGTCAACCCAATGGAGTCATGTCGAGCGCGGTCAGTTTACCTAACCACACGTTTACTGGGCAGGCTTAGTCCTCTAAGCGGTTAACCAGTATTGTGCACATTCTTTCGCCAGAAAAGTTATTATAATCAAATATATAAAATATATAATACAATATCATATAAACAGACAGGAAGTTCCCTGATCAGACTGCGCGGACTGAGCTGAGAGTTCACATTATAATACAATATATAGTATACAATATGCCATAAGCACAAACATTAGCATCAGAACGAAATCAATGACCTGCACCCCCACCCCCCTACACACACACCTCTCCCTGCATCTGTACAATATGAGTAGCAATGGTCGTGCATGTTGAGACTGCCAAAACATAGAAACCTTGATATCGTGTATTCATAGCTCGCATATATATATATATATATATATATATATATATATATATATATATATATATATATATATATATATATATATATATATATATATATATATATATATATATATATATATATATATATATATATATATATATATATATATATATATATATATAACGACAAAAACAACAACAAAAACAACAGCAAATAATAATAATAATAACAACAAAAACAACAAAAAAACTTTCACTTCATCCTCGAGTTTTTTTTTTTAACCCTAGGCAAAACTAAGTTCAGAACTGGGAAAGAAGCTGTGAACTACGAAAAGGATCGAAGGGGATTCCTAGATCTCTAGTACGTGTTCTCTACACAGTCTTGAAATTGATTACATGTTATCAGAATTTAGAATTGATCAGATAATTTGTGAAGATAATACCGTATTCGACCTAATTACCACACACACCGCTATAAGCGCACAGTCAAGCAATGCCGTAGTCTTCAGATTACAGTAAGTGTATTTTCTCGCTACTTCTTTACAAAGGCATATGTTGTGGGTACTCATTTGAATTGCATCGACTTGTCGATGCAATTCAAATGAGTACCTACAACATATGCTTTTGTAAAGAATATCAGAAAAATTGCATAAGTATAATTAGACAAGTCTTTCGCTGATCGTTTTTTTTTTTTTGGTGTACCCTTAGTATAGGTGGATACATATTTTAAAAGCTTTCCCAGTAGTTTTGAAAAATCCTAACGCACGGTGCGGTAATTAGGTCGAATACGGTATGTGATAAAAGGCAATACATGGTGTTGGGCATCTCTAAATGTGCAAAACTGAGCTGGGGCACAGCATTTCCTAAAAACTTGCATATGCGCCAGCGAAGACCCAGATCAGAATCTTCACATGGCATTTTGTGGATAGCCAAAGATTCAAAGCGTCCTCAGACTGCGAGGACGCGCTGGCTGATCCGCGTCTATGCTGGGCGCACTTGCATTCTTGTAGGGAACGCTGTGCACCGGCTCAGTTTGTCATAAGTTAATTCACGACATGGCTGACCGAAGACACGGATCTTCCTTCCTACCGGAATAAAGAAAGAAAGAAAGAAAGAAAGAAAGAAAGAAAGAATAAAAGAAGAGTTTATCTTGGGGATTACATTTTAGGCGGGTGTTTATTCCCAGTTATGTCTGAAGGGAAACAATTTTATCTTCAATTCTCGTCTGTTTTCTTCTAACAAAGAGTGACCCTGCGCATGCCCTGATCTCTTGACCTTACGTCACGACCTCTGACATGCGCAATTGTTATACAGATTGAAACGAGGCGCTCGGCAGCCATGTTTAATGATGCGATAATTTGAATCATGCAGATTGTAAAGATTGAACTAAGTTGTTAAAATAAAATAGTCTAATTTTAGTAGCCGTTAATTTTAGGTCCAGAAATGCGGTCAGATTCAACAAACGGCCATTGTTAACATTTATCATGCTATGGGCAAAATCCAGCAGACGACAAATTGATGATATTTTCTATTTTTTTTCCCAACAAAATAGGCTTTGACATTTCAAGGAAATTGTCTCCCTATGACAATTTATATGAAAATGTCAAAGCCTATTTTTCTGTGAAAAATAAAACAAAATATTCTAAAATGTCATTTGCTTATTTTTTACCCAGCATGCTAAGTTATAAATGGTCGTGTTTTGCTGAAATGCTGAGCTTAGCAACATATGGCGTATATTTCATGTGACAGTTTGTTGTTTCGGCAGTCTGTCGGACTATAACTTAATAAACACAATGCATATTTTTACTACCAGGTGGCTGGAGGCCGCTTTATGGGAACACTCCGTACACCCTAGTCAGTGTCATTGTTGTTCTACCATAACCATTTTAAATGAGTCCTGATGCAAGAAAATGTACCTTAACGCTTATTATGCTGGGTAAAAAACATCAGCAGACGACATTATAAAATAGGTATGTATTTCACTAAAAAAATAGACTGAGACAGTCCATGCAAATTGTCTTCTTGTCACAGTATATTTTACAGGAAAAATAAGAAAAAAAATTCAATTTGTCGTCTGCTGAATGTGCTATCACAGTTGGGAAGTATGCTGCGAGATGAAAAAGGATGGAAGATTTCTGGTAGACATTTAAGAACAAACAGTTCCCGTAGTGTGGTACATCCCAGTGGGCACACAACGTAAGAATGACGTAGTATCAACGTCGATGCGACGTCAACACGTCGCATCGACGTTGATAGTACGTCATTTTGATGTTGTGTGCATGCTGGAAACCTTTTACATTAAGATTGTGAAAGGGAAATAACAAAAGCGTCTCATATATTACGTTATTATATGTATATGTATATATTTTCCAGTTATGCTGAATAAATCAAGATGCCACGCCCACTTCTAATTATCAGCCAATCAGATTACTTGATCCATGTTGTTGATAGAAATTCACATAGTGAGTGACAAACAGTGCAGATTCAGTTCAGTTGGAGCCAACTGATCTGGATCTACACCGTTTGCAAAGGCAGGGCATACCCGGGTTCAGCAGGACCAGGGTTAATAAAAAAGTAAACATACACAATTGAAAAGCAAGTGTTGTGTGTGTACGTGCTTGCGCTTTTCAACTGAGTGTTATATCTGAAAAATAAGAAAAATCTTGTTCCCTGCTGTTAAATATGTCTATGTTCTGTGTTGTTTGAAGTACACAGCATTGTAAATGCATCGTCGTGTTTCTGATTTCTTTTGAAAGGATTTAACTCTTAAAAGCGCCAATCACACCTGCACTAGCAGCTATTTTCATTTCTTTATCAGAGAAAATAAGTCTTGACAGTTCATGTGAATCGTCTGTTTGGACTAATAAAAAATAAAATCGAGCTAGCGCATGACAAACCTACAATACGACTTGTGAGACCAGCGAAGACTCAGATCAGCCTGCGCATTCGCACAGTCTGACGAGTCTTCGCAGATCGCATATGCCTTCTACAGCCTCCAGGCTATCCAAACAGGATTAAACGAGACCCTTGCTATACTAGGTGGATGTACAGGTTGATCTGAGTCTTTGCTGGACACATAGGTCTTATTGTAGGTTGTGTCGTGCGCTGGCTCGAATGTCTCTGCTACGGGTCTTACTTGGCACTTTAACTCTTTCGGTGCCAAATTTCAGACGACATTTGTCGTCTTTTTTAATCCAGCAAACCATCGCTTGGAAAGACGTTTATATGTAAAGTTGAAAGACTGAATGTCAAACAGCGTAGATCCAGATGAGACGGCTCATGATGAGCCGTCTCACCTGGATCTATGCTGTTTGCAAAAGTCTATTATTATCGCCTGTGGCAGTGAAAGAGTCCAGATTAATTTGTGGCACTTTCCATCTGCTCGGTCAACAGGGAAATAACTGCGCTGAAGCTTTTGACTATTTTAGACTGAAATTCGTGGGTTAACGGCCTTCCACAAGAACCATGCTAAGCGAAAGGAAGACTTGGTGCAATGTGGACAGTGAACTCTCAGATCAGTCCGCGCAGTCTGATCAGGGAACTTCCTGTCTGTTTACATAATAACTCGACGCCTTAGAAATGTGCAGGACGATCTAAGCTCACCACTGCACATGCCTGAATTCATGTTTGCGTGAAATGACTGGTATATCGTACCTTTCACTTATATACATATATGAAAAAATAAAAGTCATTCATTATCATCATCATCATCATCATCAACGGATTTTTGATTAATGTGCAGGTACAGGGGCAACAGCCACATCAGTGGGCCCCCTTCCAGGTAGCAGATCTCACACCAGATCTCCAGGTATGTCTATCATGAGGGTTGATAGCCGAGAGCTTCCATTCTCTGCAATCCCTCTCTGTCAGCTGCTTCCATGTCATCTTGGGCCTCCCAGGACCACGCTTTCCATCAACCTGTAGGTCAGACTGTCTTGATTGCACCACTGGAGCGTTCCGCATGTCCATACCAGCGGAGCCTTCTCTCCTTCAGAATGAGGTCCAGATCCTCAATGCCAATCATTATATGTAAATAATTGGGCCATGTTCAGAGAAAACGTATTTTCGAAGCAAAATGCAAGCATTACACAGGTCTAGATCAAACTGCCTATTAAGTATTATTAGAAACGCTTCTACTGAGTATCCATGTTTTCATGTTAAAAAAAAAAGGAAAAGAAAAAAAAACAAAAAAAAAAAACAAAAAACAACAACTCCTGGCACCCCGCCCTTTATCTCAGGCTATGGGTAGAGGTATCCCTCGCATTGCAGTCGTAGGGACATTAGGAGTAAAAAGCCAACTACGTCTTGGGCTACAACATATGAAAGGCAGGACCCAATTCTTTCCTTTCGCGTTCTCTTCTACCTCACTCTGAACAGGTTCATTTCCAAATGAAGGGCGTCTGGTTAGTTTTTATTATTACCCCTTTTTAAAGACATTTCTGTATTTATGTGCAGACAGTGTAGACCCTGATCAGACGCCGCGTTCTGCGGCGTCTGATCTTGGTGTACAGTTTGCCAATGTCCCTTTCATGGAACACTAAGCATAAATGGGTTCATCTTACCGCAAAGGGTACCCATCCGCTGCTGGGTGAACATTTTCAGTCGATGGTCTGAGCTGGGCTTGAACTGGCAACATTCAGCACAGAAGTCAAACGATCTAACCAATCGGCTAGGGTGCCTCCCGTCAGCAATGTCCAAAAAAAAATACAACAAAAAAAAAAAAAACAAAGGGAAAAAAAATGAAAACTGATTGTACAAAAAAAAAACAATGAAAACTGATTGTACAAAAAAAACAAAAAAACAATGAAAACTGATTGTACAAAAAAAAAAAAACAATGAAAACTGATTGTACATGATCAGAAAAATTTTGTTACCAAATTTCATCTCCACCCCCTCCCCACCCCCACACACAAATCGGCAGGGGCGAATTCGGGATGGTTTCTGAGGGGTTCGATCTGATCCAATTACCGTACTTTTTCTACTTAATCGGAAGGACATGCCTGAGCAAACAGTGTAGAACCAGACCAGACGCCGCAGTATGCAGCATCTGATCAGGGTCTACATTGTTTGCTACTCAACCAGCAATTTTAAACACATACAGTCGAACTTCGATGGCTCGAATCCCTTTGGGACCATGAAAATTTGTTCGAGACAGCGGTAGTTCGAGCCTCGGTGCCACACCAGGAGGTTTTTGTTTGTGTTGAGGTTGTACGGCCCAGTCAACCAAATGGGGTCATGTCGAGCGCGGTCAGTTTACCTAACCACACGTTTATTGGGCAGGCTTAGTCCTCCAAGGGGTTAACCAGCATGTGCACATTCTTTCGCCAGAAACTGACAACTGCCCTTCTTGAATCAGCGGAAGGGAGAGAATGACCGTAGAAAATATTTCATGATCAATCTCCACGAAAGAATGTTGCCGACCTCGGCGGGGGTCGAACCCGCGACCTTCTGGTCTCCAGTCGGACGCGCATCCAACTGCGCCACCGAGGCCGGCACACACCAGGAGGTACAATGGAGATTATTGTGGGATATTTTTTCGGTGTTCTAAATTTTAAATGTATGTTGTGTGAACTCATTAGAATCGCCTCATAGAGGCGATTCTAATGAGAACACACAGCATACATTTACAAAATAAAAGAAGAAAATGTCCCTAAATTATCCGTATATCATATTTGGAGGAAATCCCTGCGGACTCAAGAACGTGTTCGACTAATCCATGGTAAACGAGGCATCGGGGTTCAAGCCACTGAAGTTCTACTGTACATACATAGTTAAATGGACATGATGAAGAGAAGTATAAGCTCATGAGTAAGCAGTGTCAATATTTAGGCTAAATACGGTTTCCCAAATTAATCCAAAATTTCCCATGAAAATGAAATTTGAAGTCAAAGAAGGGTGTGTGTGTGGTGGGGGTTAATTCAAAGGTGGGGTTCTGAACCCACAAAACGCCTCAAAATCTGCCCCTGTCATCTGTAAAAAAATATTTGTTTAACAGATGAATGAATGGACATACAGAAAATATATACAACAGCATTTGTTTGTGTTGAGGTTTTACGGCCCAGTCAACCAAATGGGGTCATGTCGAGCGCGGTCAGTTTACCTAATCACACGTTTACTGGGCAGGCTTAGTCCTCTAAGCGGTTAACCAGTATTGTGCACATTCTTTTGCCAGAAACAGGCAACTGCCCTTCTTGAATCAGCGGAAGGGAGAGAATGACCGTAGAAAATATTTCATGATCAATCTCCACGAAAGAATGTTGTCGACCTCGGCGGGGGTTGAACCCGCGACCTCCTGGTCTCCAGTCGGATGGCGCATCCAAATGAGCCACCGAGGCCGGCATATATACAACAGCATAATATTTATTGGGGTATATGATCATTTGATCAAAAACATTACAAGCACAATCTGAGTTGAGATTTCAAATTTATTTCTTAAAGTGTACACGATGAACAATGCTTGTTAATAATTCCATTTAATGGCAATGATGTACATATGTTTAGTTGCAAGAAGCAAAACCTACTATATTACATGGAGAATGTGAAGACCCAGATAAGTCTGAAATCTGCTGTTAGCATTTTACTATCATATAATTTTCTCATAATTGGACCCCTTCCTCAATTCCCCCTTTTTACCAATCTATAAAACATGCCTATATAATTTTGACCCCCTTAAACCCCACTTTTATGCAGTAAAACTGGGGTTTATAGGGGTATACAATATTTTTCTTATTTCTGGTCAAAAACATAGATTGTGGGTACTCGTCGAGGCGGTTCTAACGAGTACCCACAATCTCTGTTTTGAGCATAAATATGAAAAAATATCAAATTTCTTTATCTGAAAATTTTCAGTTTTTAGAGGTGAAATTTTATATATATATACATATATATGTGTGTTTGTGTGTGTGTGTATATATTTGAATAGGTGTGTTTTCGTGATGCTATAAATTGGTGAAATCAGGATTGTGGGGTGGGGCAAATAATGTTGACACAGATCAGATGCCACAAGATGATCAGGGTCTAGACTGTTTACCACTCATTTAGCAGCTTTAGACACATCAACAGGTGGTCAAACAGACTTGTTCAATTTTGAGGACGTATGATAAAGACTTAAAGTAAGGCGTCCCAATATTTAGGGAAATATGTCAACTCCTTTCTTCATTTTAACCCTTGTCATGCTGAAAAAATTAAGATGCCAAACAAATTTCTACTTGTCGGCCAAGTCACATGCTGGATGACAAACCGTGAAGATCCAGATCAGTTGGCTTCTTTAGAAGCCAACTGATCTGGATCTACACTGTTTGCAAAGACAGGATATATCCGGGTTCAGCAGGACAAGGGTTAAGGCCAAAATTTTCTAGGTTGTATTCAATGATAGCTACAACTGATCACAAAAGTTTTAAAATCTAGCACTCTCTGGGTTAATCCACCAGAGAACAAAATGATATTTTTTTCTTATTTTTTTCCATATACTAGGGTTGGACATTTTATGAAAACTATCTCAACTGGAGAAAATATGCATATAGTGCTAAATCCGGTTTTCACGGGCAAACTAAGACATAGTAACCATGATAGGTTGAAAGGTTTACCCAGCATGCTAATCCAAGACACGCCCACTTCTAATCATCAGCCAATTACCCAGCATGCTAATCCAAGCCACGCCCACTTCTAATCATCAGCCAATCAGATTACTTAATCCAGGTTGTTGATACAAATTCATATCCTGAATGACAAATGGTGCAGATCCAGATCAGTTGGCTTCTTCATAAGCCAACTGATCTAGATCTACACTCTTTGCAAAGGCAAACATATCCGGGTTAAGCAGGACTACGGTCAAGATTTTTTTTTATTATTTTTGCACTGAAATATCTTGTTACTGAGCAGACTTCAATGAGTATCTTTTGTTTGTGTTGAGGTTTTACGGCCCAGTCAACCCAATGAGGTCATATCGAGCGCGGTCAGTTTACCTAACCACACGTTTACTGGGCAGGCTTAGTCCTCTAAGCGGTTAACCAGTATTGTGCACATTCTTTCGCCAGAAATTGACAACTGCCCTTCTTGAATCAGCGGAAGGGAGAGAATGACCGTAGAAAATATTTCATGATCAATCTCCATGAAAGAATGTTGCCGACCTCGGCGGGGGCTGAACCTGCAACCTCCTGGTCTCCAGTCGGACGGCGCATCCAACTGAGCCACCGAGGCCGGCTCAATGAGTATCTACAAAGTGATGATAATGGTTTGGTATTTTACACCCCTTTCAACATTATTTAGGTCATATCGATCCAAGAGGTGATAGTGAATGGCTCTATGCAACAAAGGCGCATCATATATTAAACTTCGTCTCTAGTAGGATAGGAAGCCGAGATCTTGTGATCAGAAATAAGAAGAACTAATTGCTTGGCCATGCAGAAACTTCATATCTACATAGTACCTTCATAGTACATTTTGGTGCACAAATAATAATAACAATAATAAAACATATATCTTCGGAATACACACTTTGTTTGGGCTTAGGAGACATTAAGTGGTTGTGAAGAAAAGAAAAGAAAAATTTAGGAAAACCTACCCAGACTTTACATATATACAAACACACACACACACTCATATATATATATATATATATATATATATATATATATATATATATATATATATATATATATATATATATATATATATATATATATATATATATATATATATATATATATATATATATATATTGCAAATGCCATCTAAAGCCTTGGTACTAGGTTTGGTTATTATATACCTTAGTTGTTCTTTTTTTTACCTAAAAGTGTTGTTATTTTACTTCAATAAGTTGTGGGTACTCATTAGAAGGGCATCACCAATGCGCCTCTAATGAGTACCCACAACATATGTTTTTATGCAGAAATAAGAAAATATTACTTCTGCTCAAAAACATAGATTATCCTAAAATTTGAACCAATTTGCAACCACTGACACTTCAAATCTGCATGAAAAGCCAAATCCTATTTTCTGGAATAAAATAAGAAAAATATTTTAAACTGCCATTTGCCAACATTTTTACTAAGCATGAAGTGTTAATTATATGGGATATAGGACCTTGTAAAAGAAAAGTACGAACGTGCATATGCAACGCGTAACAACCTAAACCAGAGTACAGTCGAACTTCAATGGCTCGAAAATCTTTGGGACCGTAGAAAATTGTTCGAGACATGGGTGGTTCGAGCCACTGAGGGTTAATTATGGTGCGAAGTCAGGAAGCAAATGGCGATAATTTAGGGATTTTTTTTTTTTTATTTTCTACACAATAATTGTATGTTGAGTGTACTCATTAGAATTGCCTCAAAGAGGCAATTCTAATGAGTACATACAACATACAATTTCATAATGAGATAAGAAAGCTTCCTTAAATATTTGTTTTCTTGAGATATAGGAAGAATTCTGTAGGGACTCAAACCAGAGTTCGAATTAGCCATGGTGAACAAGTCATCGGTGTTCGAGCTATTGAGATTCTACTGTATATATTTTCACTATTGTTAGGTACTGTCTCAGTCTGTTAGAGCAAAATATAATGTCTACAAATTAGTAAACAGAGCTCCAGAAAAGGCACTTTTTTTTAACTGAAAACTACTGATATTTTTCTTATTTTTCCACACAACCATATATTGTGGGTACCAATTAGAGGCACCTCAACAAGGCACTTCTAACGAGTACCCACAACATAATTATGTTAACACTGAAAAATAAGAAAACTAGTCAAAGTGTTTCAAGAGAAAACAGATGTCCCCCGCCCACTGCGAATTTTCACTTTTTCTACTGCTGTGACCTTGAAAATTAGGTCACGGTTACCCAAACCCTCTGTTTTTTGTTATGTTCCGATTCTATATCCACAAAAACTTGGTAAGAATCAAACCACTGGTTCATAATTGATTGATTGAGTTGGGGTTTAACGACACGTCAACCCTTGTGGGTCATTTTGTGTCGTCTCCCAGAGAAAGGGAGAAAAGAGATAGCAGAAGAGATGAAAGAGAGGAATAGAGAATGAAGAGGAACAGGAATGAAAGTGAAGAAACAGAAGAAATAAAAACATTCACCTTCTACCCTTACCTGCTACAAGGATAGCAGGCCTTGCCCAACTGTAAGCCAATATCAGTTGGACGCCCCGATAACGCAAGATACACGACACCTTCGCACCACCCGACCACCCCCGACTGGTTCATAAGATATTGTGCAGACAAGAAAGTGTCATGCCAATGCCGACACCAACGGGACCCGCACAAAAGCATTATGTCCCTCTCTGTAGGTGGGGGTGGGGGGACATAAATAATATCCCTTCTTATCTAGAGCTATGACTGTCTAAAGATTTGTGAATAGAGATGACCATGAACAGCTCACATGCCTGTGCAGGCTGTCCTGGGTTTTCACTGTTCAAATTATGCAATCTTGTACAGTGAACCCTCGTTACAATGACAGCATTTGTTCCAAAAGATGTTGCCATTAAAATGAATTTGCTGTTGTGAAGAATTCTTAATGGACAGAATGATATGTAAAAATTCTTATTTCCTCATAGAACGTATGTTTTGGATATTTGTTAGAATTGCCTCAGTGAAAATTTTGTCGTTGTATCGAATGTCGGTATTAAGAGGGTTGACTGTATTTTCAACAAATTAGTTGTTCTTCTTGTAGCTACTAGCTTTTTTCCAACCCAACAGGATGAACAGATTTGCTACTTCTCCTCAAACTGTCTCACAGAGAAGAGATGTGATCTACAGAAGTTTCTCTATTTGGCACAAAGCTCATAAATTTCGACTATATCTTTATTATTAGTCTGACATATGTCAAACTGTCATTGATTTCAAAGATTCAATTTCGTGACCCTAAGGCATTCTCATAGATGATGATTTTGTTTGTGTTGAGGTTTTACAGCCCAGTTAACCCAGTGGGGTCATGTCGAGCGCGGTCAGTTTACCTAACCACACGTTTACTGGGCAGGCTTAGTCCTCTAAGAGGTTAACCAGTATTGTGCACATTCTTTCGCCAGAAACTGACAACTGCCCTTCTTGAATCAGCGGAAGGGAGAGAATGACTGTAGAAAATATTTCATGATCAATCTCCATGAAAGAATGTTGCCAACCTCAGCGGGGGTTGAACCCGCGACCTCCTGGTCTCCAGTCAGACGGTGCATCCAATTGAGCCACTGAGGCCGGCTCTCATAGATGATGATGGTTTGTTGTTTTATGTCCTTTTCATCATCGTCATCATCAGCATCATCGACAGATTTTGAGTAACGTGCAGGTACAGGGGCAACATCCACATCAATGGGCCCCGTTCCAGCATTATCTAAGTCATACTAAGACAACAGAAGGATAATGAGAGGCTCTGTGCAATGGAGCACCGTACAGTCATAAGCTAAATTCTGCCTCTAGCAAGATTCAAACCCGTGACCTCGTGATCCCAAGTTGCCATTCGACCAACCAGACACTAGGTTTCATGGATTCATTTCATGACCCCAAAGCATTCTCACAAAATCCAGAAGAAATGTCAAATAAGCAGTGCTTATTAGATATCCCTGCTACACAAAAACCAAAAGGTAACGGACGGATGGATGTGAAAACAATATACACACACAAACATTTTGCACGAGTATCCCCCACAAACATAGTTTGACACAGTTTGCGGGGTGTATAACAAGAAATATTCTTAAGATAAAAGGCCGAATAGGGTCTTTCCTAACCATGTACGCCACAGGCCACTGTGTGGTTGATGCAGCTCAGTTTATACCCAGTAATAAATAATAAAATAATAAAATAAAATTAAAGCAGACACAGGGAATGAATAATTCTGTATATTTAAACATTTACCATTCTTCAAGCAATTTCAGCAGACAACAAATAAAACTTTTTGATTTTTTTTTTTTTCAAAAAGGAGAATGGACATTTCATGCAAATTGTCTCCTAAGCAAGAAATATCCAACCCTATTTTCGGAAAAAAAAAAAAAAAAAAAAAAAATCTTGGGTCATCTGCTGAAATCTGTACCCAGCATGCAAAGCATTAATCTAACAAAACAAAGCTGTGGGAAAAAATAACCTCTAAACTCTAAACAGTAATAGCAGAGATCCATATAATCTCCACACCGTTTTTTTTACCATAATATTCGGAACCTTTAACTTCTTTAGTACCACATTTGTCCTAAAATTTTAAAGATAATAGGATGTGACTACCTGATGATGCATTATAAAAACTGCTAGAAGTGTGGCAAACCATAACTCTTGATAAGACGCTTTTTTCAATCCAAAAGTATTTTTTTTTTTTTTTTCTTATTTCTCCACAAAAACAAATGTTGTGGGTACTCATTAGAAGCGCCTCGACGAGGCGCTTCTAATGAGTACCCACAACATATGTTTTTGTAGAGAAATAAGAAAAATATTTACCTGGTATCCACTCTTGTCTAGACTTATGCCAAACAGCGCAGACCTTGACCAGATTACACATTCTGCAACTACATTCTTTGCTCAGGCATGTCTGTCTGAGTATTTGGCAGTATCCTATTTGCTCTCTGGATCCCTAACACTAGTTTGTTTGTGTTGAGGTTTTACAGCCCAGTCAATCCAATAGGATCCTATTGAATGCAGTCAGTTTTCCTAACCACACTTTTAATGGGCAGGCTTAGTTCACTAAGCGGATAACCAGTATTGTGTGAATTCTTTCACCAGAATAGACCCCCAACACTCTTTGCCACACTTTAACATCCTTAAATTTTCATAAGTCTACGTAGCAGTTGACTGAGTGGCAAAAAGTGTAAACCCTGATCAGATGCTGGGTTCTGCAGTATCGGATCTGATCTACACTGTTCACTAAGTCCAAATATTTAAGGCAAATATGGTAAACTGGCTTGTTAGGTTACTTCTTGTTACCTGTATAAATTCTAGATAATGATGAAAACCACAGTTACACCATAACCTCTTTATAACACTATTGTTTTGATCCATAGCATAAAATGTGTTAGTTAAACAACCATGTTATATCCAAACAAAAATGTATAAATTATATTGAAAAATGACCATTTATGGTCATTTTTCAATATAATCTATACATTTTTGGGATCCATCTTTGAACTGTGTTTTATCCAAAACCGTGTTATAACGAACTGTGTTATAAAGAGGTTGTAGTGTACAATGTATGCATGTGTAGACTGTTCGTATTTTAGGTGCTGGAGTATGAAAAAAAAAATTTTTCCCACAGCAGTTCTCATTTTTCCATTCTTTGAACTTGTTTAGAGCCAATTCAAGCCTAGTGAAAACTTTTGAAGTGTCAAAGTAATCAGCATGCACATACCCAGAAAGAGAAATCTCTCATTGCTTCCCAGTGGATGATGATTTGCTGTTTTATATCCCTTTCAACATAAATACACTACAACCTCTTTATAACACGGTTCATTATAACACGGTTTTGGATATAACACGGTTCAAAAATGGATCCCAAAAATGTATAGATTATATTGAAAAATGACCATAAATGGTCATTTTTCAATAGAATTTATACATTTTTGTTTGGATGTAACACGGTTGTTTCACTAACACGGTTTATGCTATGGACCCCAACAATAGTGTTATAAAGAGGTTGTGGTGTATTTTTATGTCATTTCAAGATGGAAAGTTGATAAGGAAAGGCTCTGTTGTGCAATGAGCTGAATTCTGACTCCAGGGGGATTCAAACATGGGACCTCATGAACAGAAGTCTGACACATTAACCACTTGGCCACAAGGATGCATCAGTTCCCAGTGGAGGTAGGGGAATCTCAACCTTTGAGTTCCCACTTAAAACACTGGACCTGAGGGTTTGGATATCTCTTATCTCCACCACTGGGTACCAATTTGTAAAAAAGGTTACCATATATACCATAAGTATTCGAACATACAGGCCTGAGCAACAGCATCTCATCCTGGTCTACACTGTTTGCCACTCATCCAGCAATTTTTAGACACAACATCTGGCAGTAAATTGTACTTGTTCAAATTTTAGAATAAGTATGGTAAAAAGTTGAGGTGTCCGAATACTTAGGGTAATACAGTAATCACTTCTCCTTATAACTTTGCCTAGAAATGCTTGGATAGCTTTGAATTTAGTTTATCACACACATGCCCTTTAGGAGCAAATTCTTTCCTTCTAGAGTACACCAAGACCCCCAGGACCAAGACCATTTTCAGAAGGGAGATAACCACAGATTTGACAGCTGCCTCCCCTGATATCCAGTTCCCTTAAATTTGTGCAAGATGAGCAGAGTCAATGCTGGTTGCCAAGGTAACAATATTCTCTAAGCTTAAACTGGCTCCATTAACATTAAGAGAAGTGTTCCTTTGAATTAATTAAACAGCTAAGACCTAAATTATTTTCTACATCAGTCCAATCTGTAAGTCTTCATTGAACTTAAATTTCTAACACAATCTGGGCAAATTCTAAAGTTAACAATTTCTTTCTCTGACAACAGTGCTGGCATTTCATGTAAATTGTCTTTCTGGGAAATGATTATGATGATGACCTGGGCCCAGTTGTTCAAATCGCCGTTAGCTTAACAAGCTCGTTAAGGGTCATTTCGCTAACTGTTTTAACGGATTCAATACACAATATTTTTTTTGCAGTGCAAAAGCTACTCACATTTTTTCAGCAAACAATTTCAGCATATTTGCGTATCACTCAATTAAAATTTTAATGAATCGTTAACTAACGACATCGTTAGTTTTGAACAACTGGGTCCTGGTGTTTTAAATCTCTTTCAACACTTACAGTATAGAAGTCATACGGAGAAGATGAATGGGTGATAATGAAAGATGATGAGGATTTGTTGTTTTATGTCCCCTTCAACATTATTTAAGTCATATCAAGCCCACAAAAGGGCAATAGGGAAATGCTCTGTATAATGAAGCACCATACAGTTATGTACACGCATAATGAAAGACCATATAAGCTGAATTCTGCCTCTAATGGGTTTTGAATCCAGGATCTTGTGATCTGGTCAGAAGTGCTAACCACTCTGTCATGAGGATGTCTTTCTGGGAAAGGCAAGACAAGTAATTCCAATTATTATATAGCTATAAATACCAAATGATTAAAATGTGCGATAAAAGGCGAGGAGGTAGCATGCCGATATCACGCGATATCGGCATACTTACTCGATATTGCAGACTTACTTGCATGCCTTCTCATATTACCGTTACATTACGTTGCTTTTGATGACGTCGTAATGCAGTGACGTCGCGCCAAACCTTGTCAGCGCATTGGTAGAATTCACATACTTGTTATTAAAACAGCGTTTTAAAGGTTACAAACACTGGGAAATGAAATACATATTTATAGCTATATAATAAAAGGGTTATTACACTGAATATTGTCCCTCGATGGGATATCTACGGATGCTCGCAAGCTCGTGTCCTTCGACATCCCAACTCGGACAATATTCACCAATTTCAGTGCAATAACCCTATAATACCATCTGAAATTTTACCCAGCTTGCTAAGCGTTAAAAGTTCCTAGTGTGTCAAACAAGAAGACTTACAAGTGGATGACAGAACAGATCTTGACCTTTGCTATTTGCATACAGCATAAAAAACCTTTTTTTTTACAGCAAAGTACATATACCATAACACAAGATAAGACACTTTTTTCAACTAAAAAGTACTCGGATATTTTTCTTATTTCTCCACAAAAACATATATTGTGGGTACTCATTAGAAGTGCCTCGCTGAGGCACTTCTAATGAATACCCACAACATACGTTTTCGTGCAGAAATAAGAAAAATATTATGTGGATACCCTCTCTTATCTTTAGCTATGAATTATATTATACAGTATAAATAAATAAAATTTTGTTATGACGCTCCTGCCGCTTCCGCTACTTGAACTGGTTCCGAGATTCCTGATAATACAGTGTCTGCTGGGAGTTGTCCCCCTTGCACAGTTTGTGCTGTTGTCAAGGGAACACTGTTTGGTGCTGTGTTGTTGGGGACCACTGGGACACCACCTGGTAAAACTGTTGCTTGTGTAGCTGAAAAAAGATAAACAAACCATATCAGGCAAACTGGAACAGGAATGGGCTAAAACTCATACACACAAAAAAAACGTGAAACAATAATAACCCACAACCCTCTTGTGGCGGGCAGATAACTGTGAAAAACTGACGAACATGGTCCATTAGCAATCCCAAAACCAGATCTCCACAATATCAACGCACACATCAAGTTTGGTGAAAATCCATCAATATTCCGTCAAGAAACAGAAATATGGATGGACGGACAGACAGACATATGGACAATCGAAGTTAAACCATAACAGTCTGCCACTATCTTGTGTTGGGGTATAAAAAATATACCCATGTATACATAGCCACTGCCTGTCCTTCAAAGTTTTTGCTGTTCACCAGTTAGGAACAAAAAAACCCAATAAAGAAAGATCCAGTCGAGGAAATGATGATCAGGACCCAGTTGTTCAAGCATCATTAGTTTAACAAGCTTGTTAGTTGTCAAAATGTTAACTGCTCTAGTAAGTACGGGTATCTAACTCACAGTTATTTTTGCTGAAAAAATGTGAGTAGCTTTTGCAAATGCAAAAGCTACTCACATTTTTTCAGCAAAAATATTAGCATATATGTCATATTAAACGAACAAAGTTTTAATGATACGTTAACTAACAACATCGTTAGTTTCGAACAACTGGGTCTTAACAATAGCAGTTACCACTTCCACCGCAGCATGACTGTGCAGCTGCCTTACGATGGGTCAACATTTTCCTTCTTGGACCTCTTTCCCTTCCTGCCTTTTGTGTTAGGTACCATCTCAACTGACAACACAAGCAGAAATGTGAATTTGTACACTTTTGGTAAACGAATGCCAAAAACTACACAAGTGGAGACCGTACAGAAATCGTGCAGTCACTGTGCCATCTGCTTCCACGGGCTCTGTACGATTTCCATGCGGAAGCTGCACAGACACTGCATGATTTCCGTATTATCTCTGCATGGTCTCCGTATGGTTTTGCCTTGATCTGACACCGAAAGCCTGAACAAGAAATTGCACGGTGCTCATATACAATGTAAACACATATGCCGTGGCCACCTACAATGCCTGAAAAATCGTATGAAAATTGTAGACAAATAAATCGTATGGCCTCCAGGGCAAATGTAATCCAGGCATAACCACTCAGCCACCTGAATGCTTCTACCACAATATATGTAATGAGGAAATACCGTATTCTACCTAATTACGGCACATGCTCCTATAAGCGCACAGTCAAGCAATTAGTAGTCTTTAGATTACAGCCAGTGTACTTTTATCGACTTCTATATAAAACATATGTTGTTGGTACTCATTTGAATTGCCTCGACAAGTCGAGGCAATTCAAATGAATACCAACAACATATAATTTTATAAAGAAAGTCAGAAAAATATTGCGTACGTATCATCAAATACGCCCCTCATGAAGTTCTCTGCTGATCTTTCGTATTAGGAGATTTTACTACAAGTTTTTCTAGTTATTTTTGAAAAACTTAAGCGCACAGTGCGTTTATTAGGTCGAATACGGTAAATGATTTTCTAGATACCCCTCTTATCTGGAGCTATTATGTATTGAGACAAAAGAGGCAGGCCATAGGAATAGCCATGTAGTCTCATTAGGCACACACATGACTCCAGATAAGGCACTTTTTAAAACAAAAAGTATCAATATTTTTCTAATTTCTGCAGAGAAGATATGTTTTGGGTACTCATTAGAAGTGCCTCACTGTTTCACGTGTTTGATATACACTGGTTGTATAGGACGTTACGGTAGGCCATTGTTAAAGTTGACGTCACTGAACGTAAAGACGTCACTAAACATCACGATATTGTCATCACAATATGGCAGACGTTTGCAATCAAAGTATCTGCATTATCAAAAAACCCACTTAAAGAAATGAAAGGTATGCAAGAAAAAGAATCTATCGTGGGTGTTAGGGACAGATAGAAAAATCTGTCCCTCGGGATCACAGTCTGACACCACTCGGCAAGCCTTGTGATGCCCAACAGTAACCCTGGGGACGGATTTTGCTGTCAACCCCTCACACCCATGATATATTCTTATAATCTGTATACTCCATTTTATCTGGAGCTATGGACATAGATGATGATGTTATTTTCTGCAGTCCTCAATAATTCATTCTAATGAAGTGCCTGATCAGAGAGTGTTGATACACAGGCTGATCTCATCCTTACCTGATCAGGTTCTATACTGTACACTTATAGAATCTATACAGTCCAAACATTATTTTAGCAACAAGGGTAGACCCTGATGTGACCGAGTCCATGCACTTGTAGTTAGTGGCCAGGCCAACCCTCTGAAAGTGCACCAATGAACTGGTGTTATCACCTACCTTGTGATCCAACTGCTGGTGTAGAGAAAGTAGGTATTGATGTTGGAGCAGGAAGTGTCATTGGTAAAGAGAAATTTGCCGGTAAAGATGTAGGCGCCAATGTTGTACCTGTGGAAAATAAAGATAAACTAGTAATAGTGTATTCAGAGAAAACAGACATTCCCCAAACGTGAATTTTCAGTTTTTCTACTACTGTGATCTTTAATATTAATTCGAGGTCACCATAATCTAATAGCTCTTTGTTATGTCCAAATTATTTATCTATGACTTTGTGTTGAGGTTTTATGGCCTAGTCAACCCAATGGGGTCATGTCGAGCGTGGCGAATTTACCTAACCACATGTTTACTGGGCAGGCTTAGTCCTCTAAGCAGTTAACCAGTATTGTGCACATTCTTTCGCCAGAAACTGACAACTGTCCTTCTTGAATCAGCGTAAGGGAGAAAATGACTATAGAAAATATTTCACGATCAATTTCCGCGAATGAATATTGCCGATCTCGGTGGGGGTCAAACCAGCAACCTTCTGGTCTCCAGTTGGATGCGCATCCAAATGAGCCATCGAGGCCGACTATTTATCCATGAAAATTTAGTAAGAATCCAACCACTGATTCATACGATGCTGTTCAGACCAGAAAGTGTGATGCCGATGCGAAACGGGATCCGCATATATCATTATATATCATCATAATCTGATTTTTGATTAACGAGCAGGTACAGGGGCAACATCCACATTCAGTTAAAAAATCTATTTTAAGCTCCTATGACCTAGATGTGCAATGGACCAAAACCATCTGAACAACTTTGAAAGAGGACCAACCAAGGATCATTCCTGTGAAGTTTGGTCAAACTCCAAAGAGTAGTTTAGGAGATGTCATTTGAAGAAATTGTTTACAGACACACGGACAGAGGCAAGCATGGACAAAATGTGATGACAAAACCTCACCTTGTCACTATGTGAGAGGTGAGCTAAAAATAGAACCGCTTTCTTGACCCCAATGACAAGGCAGCGGCAAAAATTAACTAGCCCTGTGTGCGAAACACACTCATGCCCCCACCCAGGCACCACTGTTAACAAAGGCTTAATAAATTTCATAATATGCTTAAAATGGGAATTGCGTGAAACATGTTTATCACATAAAGAACTGGAATTCAGCAGAATAACAGGTCTGACTTTCTAAGCAATCATGTGCAGCATATCAAAAGCAGTGGCTATATCACAGCACTGATTTTCCATAAAGTGTCAATGTATATATCCCCTGTTTGAGATAACATCAGAAGCAAGGTAAAAGTAGGCATTCTACTGGTATGCAGTGCTGGTTTGCATACCCCAATCTAGTGATACTCGTGGACATTTACAGGCTAGGTCCTCTCACTAGATGGAGAAATTCCTACTATATCATGCTTATGATATTTCATGATGACAAGAAGTGGTTCCTAATACTGTATAGTGCACCACCTCACTAGAGCATTAAGTTGGTCTTTCAAATCAATCCTATAATAACATCAGAAGTTATTAATCAAAATGTCTCTCAGTGGGACTATTTCTAATTCAGAAAAGGGCCATAATCCATGCAAAATGCATTGCAGAGTAGTGGCACCTGTTATACAAATTCTTTGTAAGGTAATAGGCTAGTATTTCAAATTTCAAATCAATCCTCCAAAGACGACGAAAGTTGTAAACCAAAATGCATCTAAACGCGACAATATCAAAGTCAGAAAGAGGCCACAATCCATGCAAAAGTGTAACAGAGTGATGATATTTGTTCTATAAATTCTCATTTAAGTAATAGCCTGGGCTAGTATTTCAAGTTTGAAGTTAATCCGCAATGATATCAAAACCGATGAATCAAAATGCATCAAAATGCATTTGAACAGGACAATATCTAAACCAGAAAGAGGCCATAATTCATGCAAAAATCAAAACAGAGTGATGGTACTTGTTCTACAAGTTCTCTGCAAGATAATCAGCTAGTACTTCAAATTCCAAATCAATCTGTCATAGATACAAGACTTATGAATCAAACTGTATCTACATGTAAATGGGACAATTCCTAAGTCAGAAGGGACCATAATCCATGCAAAATGCATAACAGAGTAATGGCACTTGTTCTACAAAATCTCTGCAAGGTAATTGGCTTGTATTTTAAATTTCAAATTAATCCTTCAATGAAATCAAAGTTATTAATCAAAATGTATCTAAATGGGACACTTTTTAAGTCAGAAAAGGGCCATAATCCATGCAAACTGCATAACAGAGTGATGGTTCTTGTTCTAAAAATACTCTGTGAGGTAACAGGCTTGTATTTCAAGTTTCAAATCATTCCCCTAAGATAACATGAATCAAAATGTATCTAAAAGGGACACTTTTTCAGTCAGAAAAGGGCCATTATCCATGCAAAATGCATAACAGAGTGATGATACTTGTTCTACAAATTCACTGTCAGGTAACAGGCTAGTGTTTCAAGTTTCAAATCAATCCTGCAAAGATAACAAGAGTTATGAATCGAAATGCATCTGAATAAGACAATTTCTAAGTCAGAAAGGGGCCATAATCCATGCAAAATGCCTGCAGGAATTATCTAAGTTATCCCTTCATTGTGTCTTCTACAATGTGAATGTGTTCCAAACTGTAAAGCAATCCACCAAAGATAACCAAAGTTAAAAGCAATATTCAAATGCGACGGGATGGGACGAGACGCGATGGGACGCGACAACCAAAGTGAATCCAGTATAGCCCCCACCAAACTTGTTTGGTGGGGGCATAATAAGGTTGGTAACAAGTGGATTTTCCGCCATACATTTGGTTAAAGCCAGTTGTGTTCATCATATAAGGCCACACAGAGTTGCGGAAATCACCAACTGATTTTAAATGCTGGTTTTTACATTGATACACTATTGAAAGTTATGCCATTTTCTCTCCATAGAAATTGGAATTTTACAATACACATTCAAAAGCGTGGAGGTTCATTTTTCTATTTAAAATTAACGGCCACCGATTTTGGCGTGTCAACATTTTGGAATCCTTAATGTGCTATTTTGCTATATAGAAATTCTCTCCACATTGGGCCACCCTATAACAACTTAATGTTTTCCCTTGGTTAACTCTGGTGGAGTAGTTACACTATAAACAAATTAAGATTACCTGTCGTCATAGGCGGCAACGGCATAGGAGGCATCCCTGGTATAGATATTGGGGGTAAATTTGAAAAATTTGGAATATTTGAAAGATTTGGTAACAAAGCAGGAGGCGGCACACCTGAAAGAAATGAATAATCATGATTATAAACATGAATATTTATGCCATTTCAGTATCTTGTAATACATTTAAATCAAATAGCATAGATATACATCTAGTGCTTCGAGGTTCTCTACATTACTTTTGTTTTGATATCTATACATATCTCCAGATAAGAGGGGGTGTTCACAAAATACTTTTTTTTTTAAGAATACCTTATTCGACCCTGTTTGTTTGTGTTGAGGTTTTACGGCCAAGTCAACCCAATGGGGTCATGTTGAGCACGGTCAGTTAACCTAACCAAACAATTACTGGGCAGGCTTAGTCCTCTAAGCGGTTAACCAGTATTGTGCACATTCTTTCACCAGAAACTGACAACTGCCCTTCTTGAATCAGTAGAAGGGAGAGAATGACCATAGAAAATATTTCATGCTCAATGTCCATTAAACAATGTTGCCGACCTCAGCGGATATCGAACCCGCGACTTCCTGGTCTCCAGTCTGACCCACATCCAACTGAGCCACCGAGGCCGGCGCATATTCAACCTAATTTAGAACACTAAAATAACTTGAAAAACTTGTAGTAAAATCTCCTAATAAGGGTACAATTTAAAGAAAGATCAGCTGAGAACTTCGTGAGGGGCGTATTTGATGATACTTACGCAATATTTTTCTTTCTTTATAAAAGCATGTGTTGTTGGTATTCATTTGAATTGCCTCGACCTGTCCAGGCAATTCAAATGAGTACCAACAACATATGTTTTTATATAGAAGTGGATAAAAATACACTGGCTGTAATTCAAAGACTACTAATTGCTTGAATGTGTACTTATAACAGCATGTGCTGTAAATAGGTTTTTGTTTGTGTTGAGGTTTTACGGCCCAGTCAACCCAATGGGGTCATGTCGAGCGCGGTCAGTTTACCTAGCCACACGTTTACTGGGCAGACTTAGTCCTCTATGTGGTTAACCAGTATTGTGCACATTCTTTCGCCAGAAACTGACAACTGCCCTTCTTGAATCAGCAGAAGGGAGAGAATGACCATAGAGAATATTTCATGATCAATCTCTGCGAAAGAATGTTGCCGACCTCGGCGGGTGTTGAACCCGCAACCTCCTGGTCTCCAGTTGGACCACGCATCCAACTGAGCCCGGCTATGTAAATAGGTAGAATGCGGTAAGAAAAACACAAATATTTTCCGGTTGAAAAAAGCGCCTTACCTGGAGCTATGGAAGATGCCATTTTAATATTTTGTCATACTCTTTAATCAAACAGCATAATTGTACACCTACCAGGTACCACAGATTTTTGTTTTGATATCTATTGTTTTTTTTTTTTTTTTTTTTGGTAATTAACAAAAAATTATTCAGAACTAAGGGAGACAACTCCAACAATTCACGACTCAAAAAAATTATTCAGGACTAAGGGAGACAACTCCAACAATTCACATGACTACATATATTGAAAATTATGTGGATTCAAATAGGTCCTGTAGTATTTTAATAAAATTTCATAGCTTCATTACAAATATAATCACACTGTAGGCAATTTTATTTTATTGTTTATTTTGAAACTTAAGTTTGTTATTTAAAAATCTGGTTGTTGTCAAATTTTTACATCCAGTAACAATCATTTTAGTACTTTACAATATGATGGATTGATTGTGTTGTGGTTTTTCAGCACATCAACCCTTGTGGGTCATTTTGTGTCGACTCCAAGAGAAAGGGAGAAAAGAGATAGTAGAAGAAATGAAAGAGAGGGAACAGGGAAGAAAGAAGTACAGGAATGAAAGTGAAGAAACAGAAGAAATAAAAACATCCCCCCACTATCCTTACCTGCTACATAGATAGCAGGCCTTGTCCAACTGTAAACCAATATCAGTTGGACGCCCCGGTGACGTAAGATACACGACACCTTCACAAGACTTTCAGTAATGCGTTTTCCTCACAAGTGTTTGCTGTGAATTTATCTGAACTTTGTAATCTAACTACACATAACCTGATGACATATATGGACATATATAGCATATTTTGCATACACCCTATGACAGAATTGTCATGACAACTCTGAAATTATCCTCATTATTTCCATACCATATGAGGACTAGATACACTCGGTAAATTTCCACCATTTTGTTTAAGGGACACATTCTTGAGTTCCTGTTTGCTTTCTCATACACCAAGCTACTTCTCAAAAGTGTTCTCAAAAGTGGTCTACTCTAAAAGGAGAGAATTCGCTCAAAGGTAAGGTCACTTGTCAGAAGGAATGCAAAGTAAGTTTGACAAGTGTTGCCATCACTGAATGTGTAGCCATTCCCATTTAATCCTTATATTATAGGGATGGACCCACTCATAACAATCACCTCATTGAGGCTATTCTAATGAATACCTACAGGATATGTTTTCATTGAGATTGATTCTGTTAGGGTTTAATGACACGTCAACCCTTGTGGGTCATTTTGTGTCATCTCCCAGAGAAAGAGAGAAAAGAGATAGTGCAGGAGATGAAAGAGAAGGATGGGGAAGAAAGAGGAACAGGAATGACAGTGAAGAAATAGAAGAAATAGAAACATTCTGCCTCCACCCTTACCTGCTGCAAGGATAGCAGGCCTTGCCAAACTGTAAGCCAATATCAGTTGGATACCCCGGTGACTTCAGATACACTACAACTTTGCCACACCTGACCAACCCCCCCATTTTCACTGATAAATATGGAACCCATAGTGTATCTGAACATCCTACTTATTGTTTGTTTGTGTTGAGGTTTTATGGCCCAGTCAATCCAATTGGGTCATGCTGAGTGCGATCAGTTTACCTAACCACACATTTTTTTTTTTTCGATCTGGGTTTTATGGCCCTTTCAAGAATATTTCACTTATATCAAGCCGATCATTCATCAAAGGTGGGCGAAAACCGGAGAACCCAGGAAAAAACCACCTGACCATCCGTAAGTAGAACTTGGCTTTCCCACATGTGGCCCAGGCGAGGCTCGAACCACAGCGGTGAGAAACCTAATGGATTAAGAGTCAACTCTCCTATCCACTAGGCTACGGGGGCCCACTCATAACCACACGTACTGGGTAGACTTAGTCCACTAAGCGGTTAACCAGTATTGTGCACATTCTTTAGCCAGAAACTGACAACTGCCCTTCTTGAATCAGCGGAAGAGAGAGAATGAGCTTAGAAATTATTTCATGATCAAATCTCCACAAAAGAATGTTGTCGAATCAACAACCTTTTAATTACCAGTCGTACGGGCATCCAACTGAGCCACCGAGGCTGGCTAATATCCTACTTATCAAGAGCTGAGTAAATCAGACAGAAAAATCAAGGTATATTAACTTACCGGGCGCTAGTACTGGTGACTGTGTAAAGTTAGGTACTGGTGCAGGTTGCCCTGGTAACCCCACAGTTTGTTGACCAGCTATATGTGATGCTGGAATACCACCTTTACTAACAGGGGGGATAACTGGTATTGTTGGTGTGCCTGAAAAGAAGATAGAATAAAACAACTCTTTATTATAGTTCCAGATAAGGCACTTTTTCAATATTTTTCTTATTTCTTCATAAAAAAATCCCATATATTTTGGGTACCCATTCATTACGAAAACACGCCTATTCAAATACATTGAAAATTTCACCACCCAAAACTGGAAGTTTTCAGACAAAAATTCTGATATTTTTCATATTTCTGCTCAAAACATAGATTGTGGGTATTCTTTAGAACTGCCTCACTGAGGCAGTTCTAATGAGTACCCACAATCTATGTTTTGGGGCAGAAATAATAAAAAAAAAAAACAGTTTTACTATATAAAAGTGGGGTTTAAGGGGGTCAAATCTATATAGGTATGTTTTCGTGACAAGATGCGCCTTAAAGAGGTGCTTCTAATGAGTACTAATGATATGTTTTCATGGAGAAATAAGTAAATTGCTATGCGGATACCCCCTCTTATTTGGAGCTATATTCCTGTATATGTAAATCAATTATAAAGAGGCAGCAGGATAATTAAGATTTTAAAAGGAATTACACAAGACCAATGAAGATATGCAAGAAATTCGCAGATTGGATATGTCCCAACTGCTGGTGGTGTTCAAGAAATGGAGCAAATGCACAGACTAATCATTGTTCAGCCAAGCATGAAAAGTTAGTCAAGGTCAGTAACTATTGATGGCAGCGGGCAGGGTGCATCATGGGGGGTGACTGTATGAAGTTCAATTAGCCTAGAAGCCTTGGTGTATGAGCAACTGAGTTAAACACACAGACTTCATATTGCTGACGCCAACAACAACAATGAGGATGCCAACAACCAGACCAGAAAGTCATCCCTATGTCGCTCCTGTTTGCTACAGTAGTCATGACAAAAATGATTTCCAATAAAGCAAGATAAAATTGACCAGAGGAGTTGTTTGTTTGTGTTGAGGTGTTACGGCCCAGTCAACCCAATGAGGTAGAGTCGAGGCAAACAGTGTGGACCCTGATCAGACTGCTCCAGAGGAGCAGTCTGATCCGGGTCCACACTGTTTGCAAAAATGACTTTTAAAATCACAAGCAGACGACAAAATAGATGACAACTGTTGTGACTGGCAGTTTAAATGTTAACCCATTAATGCAGAGAGGGTTAACCCATTAATTCATAGAGTTATGGCCTTCTACCATAACTCTTTGAATTTGTGTTTATGTTGAGGTTTTACGGCCCAGTAAACCAAATGGCGTAATGTCGAGCGCGGTCAATTTACCTAACCACACGTATACTGGACAGGCTCAGTTCTCTAAGCGGTTAACCAGTATTGTGCACATTCTTTCGCCAGAAACTGACAACTGCCCTTCTTGAATCAGCGGAAGGGAGAGAATTATCGTAGAAAATATTTCATATGTTCATTTCAATATAAGGAGTATTCTGGTTATCCCCACGCTTTTTAGAAAAAGCGTCAGGGATATTGTTATCGCCTCCGTCTGTCCGTCTGTCTGTTATGCTATCTCCTCCCAAACCGCTGGACAGAATCCAACCAAATTTGGTGAGTGGCTTGCTTACACAAGTGGGGCGTGCAAGAGCATGTTTATTTTTGGCCCCGCCCACAGGGGCCCTGGGGAGGGGTCAAAAGGTCAAATATTAACAATTTCCAATTTCAAAGTCAATTTTAAAGATTTTTATGCGAAAATGTGCACATATACTCAGTAGTGATAGATGTAAAACATATTGAACCGGATTTACTTTGTGACCCCAGGAACACCCTTTGGGGTGGGACTTGGGGGGTGGGGCGGGGTCAAAAATTAAGTTTCTCACAACATGGTCATGTGGCATACCAAATTGAAGGGAATGATGTGTAGAATAACATACAAGTAGAATTTTGACCCAAAGGTCACGTCTGCTCTGGGGAGGGGTCAAAACGTCAAAGGTCAAAATATTGAAATTTAAAAGACTTTAATGCCAAATTTTGCACATATACTCAGTAGTGATAGATGTAAGACATATTGAATGGGATTTACTTTGTGACCCCCAGGAACACCCTTGGGGTGGGACTTGGAGGTGGGGAGGGGGCAAAAATTAAGTTTTTCACAACATGGTCATGTGGCATATTTATATTTGATGTAACATTATTATATTTGATGTAACATTATTGTATTTGGACGAAGAAGGTTACAAACAATATCCTAGTACAACTTATCAGCAGAAAAGTTATTGACAAGTGAATTACTCTAAATTCCATAAAAATATTCCATTTTTTAAACCTGGCTGCTTAAAACTATGCTGTGTGGTACAAGGGCAATTTCTGCCAGAAGCGTGGGGATTTGCGATGGCGTGCCATCGACTGCCCGATCTAGTTAGTTTTTCTTGTTACGATGTTTAACAGAAATTCCTGACCTAAATGCAAACAGTGTAGACCATGATCAGCTGCATCTGATCTGGTCTACACTGTTTGCCAATGTCCCTTTTATGCGCCATTAGACATAAACAGGTCAGAAAAATATTTACCTGTATTTATAGACATGTTTGCCATTCCTTGGGGTAATCCTGCAGGTGAACTGCTTAATGGAACCTAAAACGGAAGAAAAGAATTTAATAGGTTAGATCTGAACATCTCAACTATTCAGTTATTATCTATCAATACCTTTGACTATGAAACAGAATATCTGTTAGCTGTAGATTACTTTGAGATGTTCCACTCACTACCAATACTTCTGGGCCCAGTTGTTCAAAGCATCGTTAGCTTAACAAGCTCGTTAAGGGTCATTTCGTTAACTGTTTTAGCGGATTCAGTATACAATATTCTGATATTTTTTGCCGAAAAAATTTGAGTAGCTTTTGCACTGCAAAAGCTACTCACATTTTTCAGCAAAAAATATCAGAATATTTGCGTATCACTCGATTTAAATTTTAACGAATCGTTAACTAACGACGTCGTTAGCTTTGAACAACTGGGCCCAGGAGTCTTTAATAATTTGACAGAAATTAATATGGTTGGATTATTAAATCAGTATATAATATTTTTGATATTATGCTGAGAATACCAAAGTATACTTAAAACCAAAAGTAACTTGCAACTTTTTATTCATGAATTATTTTGTTTCTACTTCGATTTGGTTGTAATAAGTTAGTTCAATTGTTTTCCACAGCTTGTCTCAATAGAATTCAAGAGAGATCATTCGTGTGATTCCAGTCTCGAGTTACCTGTCTTTTCATTAAAAACAGTATTTTCACATTTTCTCACAACATCAAAAGCAGAACATGATTTCAAAACAAAATCTGAAAGTCCATTGTTTGTCGATAAAATTCCCTGCAAAACATTTTTTCAGTTCTACCGGACTAATTAATGGCAATTACTCAAATTTGCTTCACGCTGAAATTACCTCCCTTGCAATAAAAACAATATAAAAATTTCGTTGCTCGTAAAAGCCATATCTCCGATATTTTTTGGAAGTTTTAAACGGCGATTTGTTTGGACCCCTACAGAGAGTGTATGACTAGAAAAAAGATTCATCTTATCATATCAAATGAAAAAATGATGACAATTACCTGTAGGATTTCCATTACAAACATTGTTAAATTTGATCAAACGGCCTTCTCGGTAAATCAGGAATTACTAAGGAGTATTTGGTGATAATTATGGGATGATTTTCCCTAGTTCTCCATAAAAATGTATGTTGTGGGTACTCATTAGAAGTGCCTCAGTACCCACAACATATGTTTTTATGGAAAAAGAAGAAATTTTTTTTTTTTTTTTCGGGCTTTACGTCGCTTTCAACAATCTTTCAGTCATATCGCGATGGTGTCTGGATGTGGCAGGGAGCTCAATGCTCACTTTTAGAGTGCTGCCTCACTGACATATCACGCCCCAGACACTTGACATGATATCCCACTCAGTTACATTATACTGACACTGAGCTGACCAGTTCTGATTCCTAGCTCTACTTTCTTAATACTGAGCACCAAGTGAAAAAGCAGGTAGTACCATTTTTAAAGTCTTTGATATGACTTGGCTGGGAATCGAACCTGCAACCTCCCGGTCACAAAGCAGACGCTCTACCAACTGAGCCACTGTGCCGGTAGGAAAAATTAGAAAAACTACCCAGAATTATCACCAAATACTCCTCCTTAACAATTCCTCTGACAGAGATGCCATAAAATGAATTCCTGGAGAAGAAAAGAAAACTATCAACCATGTACAACTTAAACCAGAATCAACCAGGCAAGGCAGTTCTAATTAATAGTGACAACTACCTTTTGGTATAAATTATAACAATTATTTTTTTGATGCTTGTTTGAGGTTTACGGCCCAGTCAACCCAATGGGGTCATGTCGAGCGCAGTCAGTTTACCTAGCCACACGTTTACTGGGCAGGCTTAGTCCTCTAAGCGGTTAACCAGTATTGTGCACATTCTTTCGCCAGAAACTGACAACTGCCCTTTTTGAATCAGCGGAAGGGAGAGAATGACCGCAGAAGTTTTTTTGATGCCTTTTGTACCCTAAATATTGGACAGAGCCTTATATAAGAGGGAGTAACGGGTAATTCAGCACTGATTTTTTGAAAATCAGCATTGAAACTGAAACCGAGCAGTTAAGAATATTCAAAGAAATTTTGGATTACAGCATTGAAATCAAATTTAGGGGGTAAACTTTTTCAGTGATCTTTACATCTTTATCATGTTTATGAAGCATTTTTTTTTTTTACACTTTGGTTCTTTTTATGAGCAGTACAGTACATCAGATCAGAAAAGGTTACAGCCTTAAAGTGCCGATGACAAATGCAGCAGACAATATCCTGTTTTTTCTTGTTAGAGAAAATAAGGCTTGACATTTTGAGTGAACTGTCTGCTAGCTAATTTGGGTTTTACACCAATTTCAACAATCATTCAGTCATATCGCAATGGTCTCTGGATATGGCAGGGAGCTCAATGCCCATGTTTAGAGTGCTTCCTCACTGGAATGTCATGCCCCAGACACAATATTCCACCCAGTCGCATTATATTATCACTGGGCAGACCATCTCTGATTCCTAGCTCTACTTTCTTAACTCAGACTGCCAAGCGAAAGAGCAGGTGGTACCATTTTTAAAGTCTTGGCATGACTGAGTCGGGGATTGTACCCACAACCTCCCATCACAAAGTGGTTTGTTTGTGTTGAGGTTTTACAGCCCAGTCAACCCAATGGGGTCATGTCGAGCGTGGTCAGTTTACCTAACCACACGTTTACTGGGCAGGCTTAGTCCTCTAAGCGGTTAACCAGTATTGTGCACATTTTTTCGCCAGAAACTGACAACTGCCCTTCTTGAATCAGCGGAAGGGAGAGAATAACCGTAGAAAATATTTCATGATCAATCTCCACGAAAGAATGTTACCGACCTCGGCGGGGGTTGAACCCGCGACCTCCTGGTCTCCAGTCGGACGGCGCATCCAACTGAGCCACCGAGGCCGGCACAAAGTGGCTGCTCTGTTTAGAGACGTCATTATCTATGTACCTCTGAGAAGCCATCCTTTTGTGCAGCATTTGGTGTCTGTGCTGGTAGCTGGACTGCGGCCGATGATGGGAACTGACGTTTAGGTATTCTGTGAAGGTAACCATAGCCTATTCCACAACCTAAGCTAAAAAATTGAAAACAAAACAAATTAACTCAAATACTTCTATTCAAGTCATTCGAAATAAGAGGAATTTTAATCCTTCTCTTGCTGAACACGATATTCCCTGTCTTAGCAAACAGTGCAGATCCAGATCAGTTGGCTTCTGAAGAAGCCAACTGATCTGGATGTGCACTGTTCGTCATTAAATATGTGAATTTATATCTAAAACCTGGATCAAGTAATCTGATTGGCTGGAAATTAGAAGTGGGCATGGCATCTTGTTTTGATTGTGTTGGGGTTTAATGACACGTCAACCCGTGTGGGTCATTTTGTATCTTCTCCCAAAGAAAGGGAGAAAATAGATAGAAGAGAAAGTAGAAGAGATGAAACAGAGGGACAGGGAAGAAAGAGGAACAGGAATGAAAGTGAAGATGATGATGATGATGATGAGTTCAGGTTTAACGACGCATCAACCCATGGGGGTCATTTGCGTCAAAATGGTGAACTTACATGGTTCTGTAATGAAACGATTATAATGATAAGTCATAAATGCATGAAAGTGAAGAATCAGAAGAAATAAGAACATGCCCCCTCTACCCCTACCTGCAGGCCTCGTAGTGGCCCACTTTGAAAATATAGGTTTTTATATAGGTTCTTCTTACTCAAAATATAGGATATTTACAGGTTTTTCAATAAAAAATATAGGTTAAAAAAAGGTTCTTCTAAACTCATTTAAAGATTTAAAACTGAGAAGAAAAAATACTTGATGAATTTTTGCGCCACAATTATTCAGATAAAGTTGATCTGAATTTTACAAAGTCCAAGCGAGCGAGGAAAAAAATACAATTTCTTGACAGTTTTCATCATTTTTTGGGACTAAAAAGTAAAAATAGTAGGGCATTTTGAAGAAAAGTTAGGGCTGAGTCGCGAGAAGGTTCAAAAAGTGAAAAATATAGGTTTTTTCACGAAAATACAGGCTTTTTACAGGTTTTATGAACAAAATAAAGGTTTTATAGGTTTGACACAAAATTATAGGTTATTATAGGTTTTATAGGTTTCACTAGGAGGCCTGTACCTGCTACAAGGATAGCAGGCCTTGCCCAATTGTAAGCCAATATCAGTTGAACGCACCGGTGACGTAAGATACACGACACCTTCGTACCAACCGACCACCCCCGCGTGGCATCTTAATTTATTCAGCATGACAAGGGTTAACATCAGCATGCTATGAAGGCTAAGATCAGTCTGCGTATCTGCATGGCAGGATTGACAAATCAAAATGTTTGTTTACTTGTCTGGGCCCAGTTGTTCAAAGCTAACGATGATGATGATGAGTTCAGGTTTAACGACGCATCAACCCATGGGTGTCATTTGCGTCAAAATGGTGAACTAACATGGTTCTGTAATGCAACGCTTATAATGATAAGTCATAAATGCATAAAATGTAAAACTAGAATGAAACTAAAGCAGTTATACTTTGTTAAAAAGATTGATGTGTTTTAAAACAAAGCTAACAATGTCGTTAGTTAACGATTCGTTAAAATTTACATCAAGTGATACGCAAATATGCTGAAATTTTTTGCTGAAAAAATGTGAGTAGCTTTTGCAGTGCAAAAGCTACTCACATTTTTTCAGCAAAAAATATCAGAATATTGTATATTGAATCTGATAAAACAGTTAACGAAATGACCCTTAATGAGCTCGTTAAGCTAACGACGCTTTGAACAACTGGGCCCTGCTATTTAAGATGCCTTTGTAAATGCTTTAAATCATAATTGTCTTTATATTCTATGCAAATTTATGGGACAAGATGAATTTTAAATGCCCCGCCCACATTGGCACTTGTCCAAACTAGCCACAGGCCCTGACCTATTTATAAGAACAACACCTGGCATCTGAATACTGTTTTTTTTTCATTAACATACTTAGGATTAATAGGTTTCTGTTATACATATGTAATCATAGGTCTAGATAAGAGTGTGTATCAGGTCAATATTTTTTTGGTTTCTCCATGGAAATATATGTTGTGGGTATATTCATTCTAATGAGTACCCACAACATATGTTTTCATGGAGAAATAAGAAAAATATCAATACTTTTGGACTGAAAAAAACATCTCATCAAAAGCTATGTATGTTATTAAAAGCTTATTAAGAACTGAATCCTTGAGCCAAGGGAGTTTTATGGTACTGTACATGAATGAATTTTATTTTTGAGGATTTCATTCATGAGTAAACTGTATACAGTCCATCGATAAAATCCACAAAAATAATCATTCATTCCTTCTACTGCCAACTTCCATCAAAATGTTACGAATTCTGCCAAAAAATGTCAACTCTTTTGAAATGGTGGAAGGCAAATAGATTGGACAGATTCCAGCTCTAAGCCCAGTTGTTCAAAACAAACAATGTCGTTAGTTAACGTATCGTTAAAACTTTGATCATTAAATACAGCATATGTTATTATTTTTGCTGAAAAAAAAAAAGCCACTCTCATTTTTTCAGCAAATTTATCTGTGAATCAGATATAGTACTTACTAGAACAATATTTTGACCACTAACAAGCTTGTTAAGCTAACGATGCTTTGAACTGGGCCCTGGACTTTAAGTGTAAAATTTTTCCTTCAAACAATCAAATTATGTGAAATATGTATAAAGATAAATTGGAATTGTAGTACTACTATTAAAGTCAATGTTACAGCATATTAGCTATACATGGGTTAAAGGCTGCTTTTTCAAACTTCATAAGGTGTACATGCGTATATACATGTGGACATAAAAGCACTTTGATGTTTGATGTGCTTTGTTTCAAAAACTGTACAATATCCCAATCTTTCCTGTCTGTTAACAGCTATTAAGGTATTTTTTCAACACACTAGATGATATAAATTTCTTTGCAGCCTTATGCAATGTCTAATTTTGTCCATCTCACCTGTCATAATTATACATCAGACCTAAAACTGGAACAAGTTCTTGTCAAGCATGAAAACCAAACAGTGTACATTACATTTTCTAGGTCCAGCTTAAGAATTCTTTGATGAATGGCCTTTGCCTGTCATACTAACACAGCATACTAACTTGATTCGGATATTCATTGAAAGTAACTTTTTCAGAGTTTGTATGCTTTTCTGGCCACAGGTGTATGAAGATCCTGTTGAATTCTGTAAAAGTGACAAAAATATACTACTTACCTCCCTTCCCCTCCCCAGCCACTGTTAGGGGTTATAGTAACTTCTCGACATGAATCTGACTCCGAGTTGTATACATAAAGCTTAAGTGGTTTACCTTCATGTGAGTCTATCAGTGTGAACAGATCCTCTGACTGAAAGGTATAATCAGATAATTTCATTTATTGTCAGAACAGAAACTGGTTCTGGGACCTCAAATTAATTTGAGGTCCCAGAACCAGTTTCTATTCTGACAATATGAACACTATAAATTTGCAATATTTTCTGTCTTGTGTAGGTAAATATACATCCAACTAATTTTGTTCTCTAACATGTAGCCTGCAGTGATCAACTTAAGACTAGCAGCACACATGCTTCACTACATATACACATTTACCTCTTTATAACATGATTCGTTATAACACGGTTTTGGATATAACATGGTTCAAAGATGGATCCCAAAAATGTATAGATTATATAGAAAAATGAATGGTCATTTTTCTATATAATCTATACATTTTTGTTTGGATATAACACGGTTGTATGACTAACACGGTTTATGCTTTGGACCCCAACAATAGTGTTATAAAGAGGTTGTGGTGTACCAATATACCAAGTCTAAGCAATACAGTAAAAGAGACATGCCCCAGGCATGACCTACATGTATGCCAGACCGATGAGGGATAAATGTTTGAGTTGTGATTAACCGTTTTACAGCCCAGTGAATACTGTTAAGGTCATGTCGAGCCGACCAGCTGACCTACTTACGCTTTTCCTGGACAAGGTTAGTCCTCCAAGCAGTTAACCAATAGTTGTGCACATACTTTCATCAGTAAATAATTATTTTTTTATTTACATTTATGTGTTTGCCTACTTTCTGGTTGAAGAAAAAATTTCATTCATTTTCCGATAAAACAAAAACATCTGGTGCCCTACCAATGGCTGAACTACTTGCGGTAAAACCTAACATCAGAGGTAAGATAAGTCCCCGATAATCTCGCCAACAATCGAAATAATAAAACCAAGAAAATAATTTATTCCTTGGCTTTACTGGGCTTTTCTTTTGTATTAATATCAAAATAACATATATCTTAACCAATTATATTTTAATCGCCATGAAAGAACAAGAATTCCTCTGAAGGCTATGTCGCGCCACACAAATTTACAAAGTCTGTGAATCATAAAATATAGGTCTACATCAAATACAGATTTTGCTGTCTTCAGTTGTCATCCCTAAGTGCAAGCTTGGGTATCATCACTGTAGCCTTTATAGCTCTTGGGCAATGAACTTGAACACTAGGGTCTAAGTTAGGATTGATGAACTGACAAACCGATGGAAAACCTGATCCCTATATCGTGCCATGCTAAAAGCAGGACAAAATTATGCATGAAATATGCTGCATGCATTATGCACAGGGTCCTTCATATTTTTCTTTCATGGCTCCATGAAACTTGAAAAAAAAAAAATCAATTCTTAACTGACAATTACTCTTTACTCTTCTTGAATCAGCAGAAGGGGGAGAATAAACATAGAAATAATATCATGATCAATCTCCACTCTAGTTATGTGACCTGCTGGGATTCAAACTTGCAACTCCTGGATTTGCAGTCAGGCACACTGCCAACCAGCAGAGGGATAAATTCAACAGAACAACATTCTTACTTACCTCATGAAGAACAGAATCAGCCCCTATAATGTAATCTGTGTTTGATCTGAGACTGGCCAAGTCAGCAGGTGAATTTGGTTGAACATCCTGAAAAATATGAAAGCACAATTGTATGTTTCTAAAGGTATCTTTTTTGTACAAAGAAAAGAGAATCTACTACCGTAATAACCCCAAGTTCTGGGACAGACAGGCCTTTGAAAACAGTTTAGACCCAGATTAGATGCTGCAGAATGCAACATCTGATCAGGATCTACACTGGTTGCAATTTTAAATACATCATCAGTTAGTAGAATGGACTATTACAAATTTTAGGAAAAGTATGGTACATGTTAGAAGATAAGGTGTCCCAATACCTCAGGTAAATTTGGTATATTCTTTTTAATGTGAAATGCACAAAAAAAAGCCTTTATGCAGACAGTGAAGGCTTAAACTAGTCCGCAATTCATCTTATCTGGTAAGGGCCTTTGTTGCCCAGTCCCACAGTTTGGGGTGTAATGTCCTACAGTTATTTTTGACAAATTTCTCAGAATTATGTTTGCTAGATAATTACTTCTCTTAGTGTGACCTTGAGAATATTTTTCTCACTGAGTGTAGACAGAATATGTTTTGCCACTTAGAAAGAATATTAATAAAAATAAACTACATGTATAAATTTATATTTACAAGCATTTCCATATTCTCAGGCGAGACTAGCAAGAAGTTCACAAGTAAATGTTTTGTTTGTGGTGAGGTTTTAGGGCCCAGTCAACCCAATGGGGTGATGTCGAGCGCGGTCAGTTTACCTAACCACACGTTTACTGGGAAGACTTTAGTCCTCTAAGCGGTTAACCAGTATTGTGCACATTCTTTCCCCAGAAACTGACAACTGCCCTTCTTGAATCAGCGGAATGGAGAGAATGACCGTAGAAAATATTTCATGATGTTTCTTTCGTGAAGAATGTTGCCGACCTCGGCAGGGGTTGAACCCGAGACCTCCTGGTCTCCAGTCGGATGGCGCATCCAACTGCCGGCTCGCAAATAAATGTTAGGCTGTAAGATGTTTCTTAAGCCTATCTGCAACATGTTTTTATGGAGCACTGGAGAAAATTATCCCAGAATTGTCTCTTAACAAGTCCTTGTAAGACTGAATACTTAGTACTCACCAAAACATGCCATACATTCTCATTGGCTCCTTCAAAGGAACAAAACCTGAAATATATAGAGAATAATGAACAGTATTTGACTGATATGAAAAAATCGGTCATGAAGGAGAGTGTTACACCACAACCTCTTTATAACACTATTGTTAGGATCCACAGCATAAACTGTATTAGTTGAACAACCGTGTTATATCCAAACAAAAAATGTATAGATTATATTGAAAAATGACCATTTATGGTCATTTTTCAATATAATCTATACATTTTTGTGATCCATCTTTGATCCGTGTTATAGCCAAAATCGTGATATAATGAACCGTGCTATAAAGAGGTTGTAGTGTAATTTGTCAAAAAATGAGTTCCAAAGGAACAAGTTTTTTTTTTACCGAGTTATCAACGCTCCTGAGTTAGAGATTTTTCATATCAAGTAAACACTGTTTATTCTTCCATTTATTTATTTTTAACTACTCTTTTCTTTACATGATGTTGTTATGGGAACTGGTTTCATTTTAGCCGGTTCATGTCCCTTTTAGCAGCCGAGTACATCAAGATGAAATGCAATAACGGGAGAAGCAGTCCATAAAAACAGTTCCGACACTGTGAAATAATTCACCAGTTACTGCTACCATATCATCACACTGAGAATTATAGAAAATAACTGAGAAATCCCTATACTTCATTGCTAGGTATAGAATTAAAACAAGAATTGTCAGAAGGCAACACAGCTTGCCAGAAAGGGGTGATCCGATATGAAAATAATCCTTGGGATTGACATTGTTTAGAAGACTGTGACTGACTAACTGACTGGTTGACTGGGAAAATCAGGACATTACGAAAGCTAGACCATACATACTTCAGCAGTCATGTACACTTTTCAAAACTTAAACACAGCTGTAAATGCAAAATATAACCTGACCTTGACCTAGGAAGAAGGTCTAACTGAGGAAGGGATGTGTGCTGTTGAAAAATCTTACCCTAAGGTAGGTGTGGGCCAAATATTAAAGCAGTATCTTGAATACATCAACAGCAGTTAGGTACACTTTTCAAAACTTAATTTCAGAACTTGAATATGGGTTTAAATGACAAAGTATGACCTGAACTTGACCTAAACAGAAGGTCAAACTGAGGACGGGAATGTGTGCTATTGAAAGGTCTCACCCTAAGGTAGGTGTTGGCCAAATATTAAAGCATTATCTTGAATACTTCAGCAGTTACATAAACTTTTCAAAACTTAAATGCTGAACTTGAATAGGAGTTTAAATGATAAAGTATGACCTGACCTTGACCTAGGCAGAAGGTAAACTGAGGTAGTGAAGTGTGCTATTGAAAGGTCTTACCCTATTGGTATGAGCCAAATATTAAAGCAGTATCTTGAATACTTCTGCAGTTACTTACACTTTTCAAAACAAACAATGAACTTGAACATGGGTTTAAATGACAAAGTGTTTCTGTATAAAGGGTCTAGCTTGGGGATGGGGGTGTATGCTATTGAAAGGTCTTACCCTAAGGTAGGTGTAAGCCAAATATATAAGCAGTACTATAAATAATTAAAAAACTGTGCGCCTTTGAAAACTTAAACATTCTGCTAACGCAGAGGCCAGCATGGACAGACGCCAATGCCAACGACTGAGTGACATTCCTTGACAACATAATCTCTCCATGGACCTAGCTGGGAGCTAATAAATAAATAAATGAATAAAACCTTGTTATCACCTAAGCTGTGTCTGAAATGTTGTCAAAATTAGCCAATAGCCCATAAACACTGATCAAATAGATCTATACATTTGCTCAGGACATGTCGGCCTAATAGTTTGTACTTAATACAGTTATTAATTGAATCTCTAGCTAATAAAATTTCTAGATTATTATTTTATCTGGTACTCAAATGCAATCAGTACAGCCTTAGACTGGACTGCACAATTAGACAGACTAACTTATGAATATCTATGCCATCCAGTAGGGTAGTATGTCAAGGTTCTGGGATAACATGCAAAATGCACACAATAATCAGGCCCTGAATTATATTTTTTTTTTTTAATGCTCAACTCAGCTGAGCATGTCAAAAGTTGGCATTTTATTTATTAGCAGAGAAATTTTCATGCTCAACTATATTTATCAAGAAAGAATTTGCAATTGTAAGCAGTTTGAGATTTATTAGCAGGACAAATTTCATGCTCAGCTGAGTCGAGCACAAAAAAAGTTTTATAACCTCGAGGCCAGCTTGTGCTTACTAGCAAGATGAGTGAAAATGTTTTATGTTCACTACACATAAACATTTGAACACTAATTCCTGCCTGTCTTTGTGCACCTAAAAACTGCATCTTGTGCATCTGAAACTGCAGCTTAACAGTGCTTGCATTAAGGGAAGTCTGGGAGTCAGAGACTCCCAAAAATTGCCCTGGGACTTCCAAAAATCAATGACAGGAAGTCTGGGACTCCCAACTTTTAAAGATATTTAGTCATGTATAACAAAAATTTAGAATGAATTTATGTGTTGTTTAGCTTAAGAATGGTGGTTTTACTCCATAAATGAGAGTTAAAGAATACTGAGGTTGAATGAGTGAAAGTGAAAGAAAGAATTTGATCACCAGGACTTCCAGATATTGGAGCTAGGAAGTCCTGGGACTTCCTGATTTTGACAGTTAGTGCAAGCACTGGCTTAAGTGACAAACAGGATAGACTTTCATAGGCCTAGATAAGGGTGGGTACCAGGTTAATATTTTTCTTATTTCCCTATGAAAACATATGTTGTGGGTACTTATTAGAAGTGCCTCGGTGAGGCGCTTCTAACGAGTACCCACAACATATGTTTTCATCAGGAAATAAGAAAAATACAGATACTTTCTGGTTGAAAAAAAGCGCCTTATCAAGAGCTATGGACTTTGCCTAGGTGGGCATATCCCCTCTTTATCTAAATCGTTTATTGAAAACTGTCTGTCCAAAAACTTAAGAATAAGTACAGTATGTTTTCAAAAGCAATTTTCTTAAATGCAGTACAGCTAGTGCTTCAGGGAACTAAAAAATTTAGACCATAAGGGAGAGTAAGTTTTGAGAGAATTTTACACCTCTGTAACCTGGTTGTCTCCCTTGTGCAAGGGAGGCAACCAGGTAACAGGTGTAAAATTCTCTCAAGGGAGGCAACCAGGTTACAGAGGTGTAAAATTATCTCAAGGGAGGCAACCAGGTTACAGAGGTGTAAAATTCTCTCAAGGGAGGCAACCGGGTTACAGAGGTGTAAAATTCTCTCAAAACTTACTCGCCCTTATGGTCTAAATTTTTTATTTAGATGCTAAAAATGAAGAAAAAGTGAAGAAAGTTCTGAAAATCTCACTTGCTCTACCTTAAAATTTACTCGCAAATGCAAGCAGGCAAGTGGAATTTTACATCCCTGACTTCCTGTTTGCTTTCTTGCAATTACTTACTTGCTAAGCCCTTTTGAAAAGGGATCTACTTTAAATGGAAAGAATTTGCAAGTTCTTTGTTTTAGAGTAGGTCCTTTTTCAGAAGGGGACAAAACAGTTTTGACAGAGTAACCTCCCTTGAAAGTGTATCACTTCCTCATAAATGTCTTACCTTATACTAACTCCTAGCAGCCCTTGGCCTCCCCAGTTATGACTAGGCGTGATCAGCACATCCCTGACGGACTGTGTCTTGGAACTATACACCGTCATCTTCACTGGTTTCTCAATATTAGACTTTAACAACTCCTTTAATGTATCATTATCTTGATTCTGAAATAATGAAAACTTTATTCTTCTCATAGCTACAATTTAGACAAATATTCAGAAAATTAATGATATAAAGCTCTATGAGTAAACTTCAGCAGACGACATATTGAAATGTTTTCGTATTTTCCCCTAATAAACAGGATTTGACATTTCATGCAAATTGTCTGCAATGGAGGCAATTAGCATGAAATAACAACTCCTGTTTTCTAGAAAAAATAAGAAAAATAGCACCGATTTGTCATCTGGTGAATTAGCCTTTTGAGTGGTAATGGTAAATTTCTCCACAAAAAACATAAAACTTTTGACACACAAATTAATTCAACAAAAATTCCGAGTCTGTGACTTTGACTTTCAGTCAGCAGAAGCAGCAAGATCATGTAAACTGGTCTGTATCCTTCCATCACATATCAACGATAACAAGAGAATTCCAGAAATATAAGCAAAGAAAAACACAAACTGCATGTAGATCAAAAGTCTAGATAAAAGTGGATATCAGGACCCAGTTGTTCAAAGCTAACGACGTCGTTAGTTAACGATTCGTTAAAATTTACATCGAGTGACACGCAAATATGCTGAAATTTTTTGCTGAAAAAAATGTGAGTAGCTTTTGCAGTGCAAAAGCTACTCACATTTTTTTAGCAAAAAATATCACAATATTGTATATTGAATCCGCTAAAACAGTTAACAAATGACCCTTAACGAGCTCGTTAAGCTAACGATGCTTTGAACAACTGGGCCCAGGTAAATATTTTTTCTCCTTTCTCCACTAAAACATATACAGAGGGTACTAATTAGAACCACTTGTAATGAGTACCAACAAAATCAGTTTTCATTGAGAAATGATAAAAATATCATTACTTTTTGACTGAAAAAGCGTCTTTTCAAGAGCTATGTAGATGTTAACAAAATTTTTTAGTGTGATGACCTTGACCTTAGGCCACCAGATGGAGCAAGATAATGTCAACTGATCTGTATCCATCCAGTATTTCTTCCAGTAGAAATACTACCCAAATATCAATGACAACATTGTGAAGACTTCTTGAAACACAAAACAATGTGCAATTTACATGTACATTTATATATTTGAGTAAATGTGGAAAGCCTAGTGTAGACCCACATCAGCGCCGGTACCTGCATAGACAGATCATGATCTATGGTGTTTGATGGTGTTTGTTTTTACAATGTTGAAGTCCATACTTTATGTTCGGGATCAGTGAAGACTCAAATCCGAATGCACAGATGTAGCGGTTGATCAGAGTCTATGCAAGTCATAACATCATTACTTTCAATGATCAAATCAATTTTTTTTGGTGCAGAAATGAGAAATATATATAACTTAGTTGATATGGAGTTTAACGACCCAGTCAACACAATTAATGCCATGTCGAGCAAGTCAGTATGTACGATTAAGCTCAGTGAGATAAAACAATCAGTATAGTGACAGAGGAATTGTTAAGGAGTATTTGGTGATAATTATGGGATAATTGTTCTTATTATTCCATAAAACCATATGTTGTGGGTATTCATTAGAAGCGCCTCGGTGAGGTGCTTCTAATGAGTACCCACAACATATGTTTTTATGGAGAACTGGAGAAAATTATCCCAGAATTATCACCAAATACTCCTCCTTAACAGTTCCTCTGAGTGAAACTAACTGTAAAGTTTTACAATTTGTAGACTTCATTTAGGGTGGAAGCTAGGGCAAAGTAAGTACATGGACAAAATGAACTAAAACAGAAACTTGCATGCCTACGTCAGCCATGCTAAAGTTCATTAGGATAGTACAGACACCCCTAAGGCTGGGTGCAATTAATCGGATAATGGATTAATTGATCGATAAATACCACAAAAAAGATGATCATTACAGATTTGTTGATAACTGATCATTTTATTTCTGTGTCTGTTTACTTAAGCATATTTACCCCTAGTATTCAAAACACCCCAACTCCGTACCACACTTTATCGTAAATTTGAATAAGTACAATTTACTACTAAATGTTGTGGCAAACAGTGTAGACCCTGATGAGACGCCGCATTTGCATTTGGGTCTACACTGTTTGCTTAGGCCTGTCTGGCCAAATACATGCAGTAAAGTATAACATATACTAAGAGTCATGCTCAGGTAGACAGGTAAAATTATGACTAAATCTTCAATAATTAGTAATCAATTATCGATCACAATGACGTGACTGATAATTGATTATCTTTTCTGCTCTGATTAGCCAGTCTTAAATACCCCTCTTATATAGAATTATGTAGGAGCAAGAATTTGCATGCTTGCAAGAAACTTACCAGTCTTGTGGTTCCGATGGCAACAATGAAATCGAAAAAGGCTTCTAGTCCAGCTGCATGACCTGGTGAGTTCTCCTGAACCTGAAATTAGAGTCTATAAGAATTAGGGCTGCCATGGTTGCATAAAAATGTGTTCACACAAACCTTTGTAAATGAAATGATCCTGTGTACACATGCATAGAGGTTGACACTTTACTTCAAGCCATAAACACAATTGTGTATTGAACAGATTGTGTGAATTAGTTCAGCTGATGTAAGACACATTCGAAATGGGTCCATTCTGTAGATATATGTAAAAACTGATGTCAACATTTATTCTATTTATAACTCAGTCACACAATACTTATTGGACTGATTTCAATGGGTGATATTAACCCATTGTAGACTAATCAGACTTCCCCCACACGATATATCCAAAGAATCCAAATTGGTGGTTACACATCAGAGCCGTAAGTTTTGTTTTTATTTAAATCTAATGTGTAACCACCCATTTTTGACCCTTCCCGTGGCGATTTCTCGACAATGCTGCATTGACATCCAAAATATCCATGACACAAATAACCAGATATGTGTCTATTCTGTGTACCTGACGATATGCTGGTTTTTGGTTTGATTTGGGCTTAACGTCGCTTTAAACAATCTTTCAGTGATATCGTGACTGTGTCTTGATGTGGCAGGGAGCTCAATGCTCACTTTTAGGGTGCTGTCTCACTGAAATGTCACACTCACTCCCCAGACACTTTGACATGATATTCCAGTCAGTCACATTAAACTGACACTGAGTTGATCAGTTCTAGCTCTACTCTCTTAATGCTGAGCACCAAGGGAAAGAGCAGCTAGTACCATTTTTAAAGTCTTTGGTATGACCCGGCCGGGGATCGAACCTGCAACCTCCAGGTCACAAAGTGGACATTCTACCACTGAGCGACTGTGCCGGTGATGATATGTTGAACTTCTAGCAAAGCACAAAATTAAACAAGAATTCCGCGGAAGGCGTCATCGCACCTGCTGGGGCAAAAGTCACAGGAGCCACAATCAGAACGTGATTATTAAATAAGTTTATTTCATTCTTAGCAGTGCTTAGTCGGAAAACTGGGTTGAAAAAAATGTAGACAAAGTGCCTAGTGGGGCACATATATTCCAGGCCAGTCCCATTCCATCTAATGGCTATATCTTCAGCACTGACTTTTCGTATCATACAGCCCAATGATAATGGAACATTGACGTAAAATGTGTAAGTCACTGGAGCATGAAACATAGGTCAAGGTCACGGGTCAAAGTACCTGCTAATTCAGTACATCAAGGAGAAGCACAATGCAAAGTATGGTGGTTGTAGGCCTTATAGTTGAGGAGTTATCAAACATCAACGTAAAATGTGTCAAATATAGGTCAAGGTCACCGGGTCAAGGTACCTGCCAAGCCAGTGCAATAAGGTGAAGCACTATGCAAGGTTTAGTGGTTGTAGGTCTTATATTTGAGGAGATATCGAACATCAACATAAAATGTGTCAAAAGTCACTGGAGTGCACAATATAGGTCAAGGTCACCAGGTCAAGGTACCTGCCGAGTCAGTACATCGAGAAGAAGTGCTATATAAGGTTTGGTGGTTGAAGGCCTTACAGTTGAGGACATATGGAAGGGTGACGTAAAAGGTGTAGAAGTCAATGGAGCGCGAAATATAGGTCAAGGTCACCCAGTCAAGGTACCTGCGGAGTCCGTACTTTGAGGAGAAGCACTATGCAAGGTTTGATGGTTGTAGACCTTATAGTTGAGGAGATATTGAATGTTGACGTAAAAAGGCACTGGAGCGTAAAATATAGGTCAAAGTCAACGGGTCAAGATACCTGCCGAGTCAGTACATCTAGGAGAAGCACTATGCAAGGTTTTGGTGGCTAGAGGTCTTAAACTTGAGGAGATCTGGAACGTTGACATAAATTATGTCAAAGTCACTGCAGCCAAAATATAGGTCAAGGTATCTGCCAAGCCAGTACGTTGAGAAGAAGCACTTTGCAAGGTTTGATGGTTGTAGGCCTTATAGTTGAGGAGATATCGAACGTCGACGCAAAATATGTCAAAGTCACTGGAGCGCAAAATATAGGTCAAGGTCACCAGGTCAAGGTACCTGCCAAGTCAGTACATCTAGGAGAAGCACTATGCAAGGTTTGGTAGTTGTACGCCTTATAGTTGAGAAGATCTGGAACGTCAATGTAAATTGTGTCAAAGTCAATGGAGCGCAAAATATAGGTCAAGGTCACTGGGTCAACATACCTGCCAAGTCAGGAGGTCAGGGAGATGTGTCATGCAAGGTATGATGGTTGTTGTAGAATTGTAGTTGATTAGAATACTAACTTTGACGTAAATGTCGAACTTCGACATAACAGAACTGTTAACAGACAGACGGACGGACGAACGGACAGATGAATGGAAAAGCGGGCATCTATGTCACAAAGTCAGGAGGTTAGGGAGATGTTTCATACAAGGTTTGATGGTTGTTTAGTCTTGTAGTTGATTAGAATACTAACTTTGACATAAATGTCGAACTTCGACATAACAGAACTGTTAACAGACGGATGAACAGACAGACGAATGGAAAAGTGGGCACCTATGTCGTAAAGTCGGGAGGTCAGGGAGATGTTTCATGCAAGGTTTGATGGTTGTTTAGTCTTGTAGTTGATTAAAATACTAACTTTGACATAAATGTCGAACTTCGACATAAATGTTGACAGACGGACGGACAAATGGACAGACATATGGAAAAGCGGACGCCTATATCGCAAAGTCAGGAGGTCAGGGAGATGTTTCATGCAAGGTTTGATGGTTGTTTAGTCTTGTAGTTGATTAGAATACTAACTTTGACATAAATGTCAAACGTCGACATAAATGTTGACAGACGGACGGATGGACGGACAGAAAATCGGACGCCTATATCGCACCCTGCTACAAGCAGGTGCGATAATAAAGGACAATAAACACCACAAATTTCCACGCGTTTTCTATGGCTTTCAGTACACCTTCAGCACGCGAAAAATAATTCAGTCAATATGCGTGAAGTAGGTGGTCTCAGATTTACTCCACAGGCACTGATATCAATGGGCTGTTGAATGCAATTTTTTGCCACACAAACTAGACTGGTTCACTCGGTTTACGGACTCAAAACTAACAGGCATTACCGAACATCACAAATAATAATAAGTTTGATAACCAGTCCAGTACATTTTAGACTGACTAATCATGGGTCATTTTACAAGATAAAGACTGGCATCGAAAATAAACTGTACACAACAGTAGAAATCTATATATTACAAGCCAAAAATGGCAATCGGATAATGTGTCTAACCAGGTCAGAAAAGTTTCGGACATCTGGAAATTTCGGCGGACTATAGCCTGTAGTAGGAGCCAAGACATCCGGCAATCTTGAGGGCGAGCTGACCGACGTCAAACTGAATACCTGGAAATAATTGTTCAGTCTTTGCTTAAAATAGACGGCACTACAAAATGGGGTTCCGGGTCAATTCGGCCCATAACAAAATCGGCCCATGACAAAATCGGCCTATGTCAAAATCGGCCCATAGCAATTTCGGCCCATAAATGATAATGAGGCTTGTATAGGGCCACATATCAGCGGAAATACAAGAAGATGGTTAGTGAAAGTAATAATGAAAAAAAAAAAAAAAAAAGAATGAATATTTTTCTATACCCCTTTTTACCGCTTGGCCTTTACTCGTATATCATTTTCAATAATTACCTCCCTCACTTATGAGTTTTCTCGTTATGAACTTTTGTAATGAAAAAGTTATATGAAAAAAAAAAAAAAAAAAAAAAAACATTATCGAGGGTATGTTAATTCAGAAAGAAGAAGATATTTATGAACTTTGTAATTGTATTTTTTGGATCAGAAATTGAGTAGTGATCTATTTGACGTTGCCTAATTAATTATGTGTAATTAGTGGCAACATCACGTACTACCCAAGCAGTTCCAATCAGGGGCATCCCTGTTCTAATCAAGTGCCAGTGCCACTCACAAACAGAAGCCGACGTGTTCACTGCCAACTAATGTCAACTGTCACTCTTTCTAGAGTGATATTTACGTTCGTTCTCTTCTAGCCCTCCCGTTCCTATTTTTTCATTGTATATATACTTCCAATGAGAATGTTTTTCATTTCTGAGTTATACTGTTCATTAAATAGTTTAAAATATATATCGTTTTTCTGTTGTTGTTCCATCTGGAGGCAAGAACAGGCGTGTTGACGGTAAACAAATCAATACGAACAAATTTTATTCCAAATAATAAAAAAAGTAAACTAAACAAACACACCTGTTTTCGCCTTATGAATTACGTTAACCGATATATGATTTGGAAACCACGTTAAAGCCACCATAAATAGGCAAAATATGGATGCACAGGAACCTCTAATTTCTTATTTCTGCTATTAAACAAACATTTTAAAGCGACCTTTTTCTTATTTCTGCTCAAACATCATACAAATGGCGATTTTCTTAGGAATCGAGGTAGCATGGTAAATCCCGTTTAAAGAGTCATACACAGGCGAAAATACTCTACATAGTACAGGTTTTAATTTATGACGTTTCTTATTTCTGCTCTAAAACATAGAATATAAGGATGCATTTTTAAACCACGTCTATGTTTCTTATTTCTGCTCAACAACGTACAAAACTGAACATTTTCTACTCAGTGAAAACTAATAGATGTACACATATCGTATTCCATAAGAAATGGAAGATGATAGTGCTCAGAAACAAGAAAAGCAGTGTACAATTAGCCCAATGTGGCTGTAAACAACGCTACATGTTACTTTTCTAACTCATGTCTACAATGAGAACGATCAAAGAAAAGAAACTGATAAGCATTTTCAAAATACTAAAGATAGCATTTTCAGCTTATATGATTTTAATTAATTGAAAAAATTATATTAAATACTGATTATATTAATTTCTATTTTTTTTTTTTTTTTTTTTTTATTTTATCTCCTTTTCGACCTCATAAAATGAAAAATAACAATTACAGGTAAAAGTTAATCGACCATTCACTTTAATTAGTAAGTTTGTCTTTTAGAAACAGGCTACTGATTTGGCCGTACAAACATACCAATTATATGCAAACAAAGCAATTATACCATCAATTATATCCTGGAAACCCATATCTCCGTTCACCTAAGGTTCCGCAATGCTGCTATCAATTTTTTATTGCAAGAATGATTTTCTGTACATATATTTTATACATTTGACTAAATACCTATGAGAATCTTAAGATTAAAAGAAATAAAACACACATCTTTACATTCTACGATCTTCAGAAAATGAAAGGGGGTGTTTTGGGCATGTTCTCATAACTCCGTTCACTCAAATTTCTTTGATTATCACAGGCAACTGGATTCATTCTATGCATATTATATATAATGAGCATTTAATTTAGACTATAACTGTTCTAAATTGTTGATACTATTTATATCCATTCACATTCATGTCACTGGTTAGTAATTTTTTGGGGGTACCCCCGAAATATTTAGCATTTTTTGACAAATTTTGATTTTTATGCATACAATTGTAAGCGAAAACTGATTTTCTTCTAAATCAGCTGCAATGTTCGTTATTTCATATTAATTTTACTAAGCACAAATTTAAGAAAGATTTGTTTTCATTTTATTCTAAGAAGAGAGTGAACGGAGTTATGGGGATGAACGGAATTATGAGAAAAGGCCATACTGTGGGCCGAAATTGCTATGGGCCGATTTTGTATGGGCCGAAAAGGTTATGGGCCGATTTTGTTATGGGCCGAATTGTCCAGTGACCCAAAATGGCGGCCGCTTTCACTTCCGATTTTGTTCTAAGGTAAATATCATATTCCTATCTTAAAATGCCCAAATGACAGGTTGTCTATTCAAGTCAGATTTGCTCTCTCTTCTTGATACAAAATCTTCAAGGTGGAGGTGTATGTATGGGAAGGGGTGCAATATGTTAGGCAAGCAAATGTCTTGTCAATCACCATAATCTACATTACGCAAGAGCTCAAGTATTCCACAGGCTCAACCCGATATTATCGCTACCCCACCCACCTAAAATACCATTACTGTCAAACTGCGTGTTACCGATTATCAGAAAAGACAAGAAACGTATCCTACCCGAAGAACATGGTACCCTTCAGTCCCACCCCCTGGCACTTCAGCACTATGAGATCCACCCATTTTCTATCAGAATATTTAATTACAACTGCAAAAACTAATTCAGTTTCAACTGAATCAATTCCAATATGGCTTGAACGTGGCAAAGCATTGCATTGTGGGATTACCGATTTCCGTTTAAATTCTGGTTCACATTCAATGCGAATAGAATCAACACTTCTAGGTTATACTATTTACCGACAAGACCATTCAACTGCAAATATGGTAAGTAATTGCAAAGGCCACCATCTGATGAGACTCATGAAGGGGTCGAAAGGTTTTTCTTTTAAACAAGAAGCATTGAAATAATTTATTGACGTTCCAGCTTCTTGACCTTCAGGTACTTTTGTCTCATGACGTTACGATTTTTTTTTGTCGTTTTCAAGCAATGAAATACTCTCTCGGCGTTACAGCATTTTTTTAATCGATGATATAATTCATGAACTTCCAGTATTTTCATGTCGCTTTCCCAAGCAAAGAAATAGTTTCATGACGTTACGATATTTTCTTGTCGCTTTTTCAAGCAATGAAATACTTTTTCGGCTTTACAGCATTTTCTTTTAAACAAGAAGCATGGAAATAATTTATTGACGTTCCAGCTTCTTGACCTTCAAGTACTTTTGTCTCATGACGTTACGATTTTTTTGTCGTTTTCAAGCAATAAAATACTCTCTCGGCTCTACAGCATTTTTTCTATCAATGAAATAATTAATGACCTTCCAGTATTTTCATGTCGCTTTTTCATGCAATGAAATAGTTTCATGACGATAAGATATTTTCTTGTCGTTTCTATTTTTTTTTTCAAACAATGAAAGAGTACTATAAATACTTTTTCGGCTTTACAGTATTTTTCAAACAATGAAACAGTACTATAAATACTTTTTCGGCTTTACAGTATTTTCATGTCGCTTTTTCAATCAATGAAATAGTTCATGACCTTCCAGTATTTTCATGTCGATTTTCAAGCAATGGAATAGTTTCATGACATTATAATATTTGGTTACTTAATACAGATTTTTCAAGCAAGCATTTTCATTGTCGCTTTTTCAATCGATGAAATGATTCATGAACTTCCAGTATTTTCATGTCGCTTTTTCAAGCAATGAAATATTTTCATTACGCAATTAAATAGTTTCATGACGTTACGACATTTTATTGTCACTTTTTTTTTTCAAGCGATGAAATACTTTCTCGGCTTTACAGCATTTTTCATGTCGCACTTCTAGCGATGAAATAATTTCATGACCTTCCAGTACTTTCATGGCGCTTTTTCAAGCAAATGAAAGTTGCATGATGTTACGACATTTTCTTGTCGCTATTTTCAAGCAACAGAATACTGTCTCGGCTTCACAGCATTGTCATGTCGCTTTTTTCAAGCAATGGAACAATACATGACATTCTAATATTTTCAAGTCGCTTTTTTTTCAAGCAATGAAATACTTTCTTGACATTACGTAGTATGTTTTTTTACTTCATGTCACCTTTTACAATTTCATGTCACTTTATGTGCGCTAGCGATTTTAGCGCGAAATTTCTGTTAAAAGTTCTCGTCAGAACTGGCTGATGTTTCTTGGAGTAAATTTCTTAAAATGTTTTTATTCACCACAAATTCATTTCTAAGGAGAAAAAAAAGTTATTTTATGCCATACAAATTATTAAATATCTTCCTGTCTTTTCATGACGCTTCATGTCTCTTCATGATATTTCATGACGCTTATTAGTGAGACCCGTAACAGGCTACACATTAAGTGAACATGCCTATTTAAATGTATAGAACAGTTCACCTCCAAAACAACTGAGAATTTTTAGATAAAAAAAACTCTGATATTTTTCAAATTTCTGCTCAAAACATAGATTGTGGCTACTCGTTAGAACCACCTCGCAGAGGCGGTTCTAACGAGAACCCACAAACTATGTTTTTGAGCAGAAATAAGAAAACATATACCCCTGTAAACCCCAGTTTTACTATATAAAAGTGGGGTTTAATGTGGTCAAAATTTTATAGGCATGTTTTCGTGAAGAGTTTATGTCATACCAAACAAGACACCAAAGAAGCAAACGGTATTTGGGAAAACCGAAAAAAAAAAAAAAAAAAAAAAAAAAAAAAAAAAAAAAAATACTGGAAATATCCGAAAACAAATATTGTTATTTCTGTTTTCTTCCATTACGTCTTAACCTCCAAGGAGGACACAGACGGTGCACATTGTGCACTCCGAGTTGAGGGATGAAGGCCTACAAGTGACCATTTTGAATTACCGTAGGGTTCGTTTACCTGCACTGGGTGTGACTTTCCCTGCACAGGGAGTCTCCAGTTAACGTCCCGATCCGAAGGACGGCGTACTGTTTTCATGTCACGCCTGCAAATGACACGAAGGGAAGCGTGTTCGGACACCGCCTAAGCTGGGACCGATCGTTGATTATCAAAACAAACTGAAATATCAAAAGCATCAATATTTAAGGATTTTGTTTTCTTTTAAATTATATGTTATTACAAGCTAATAACAATATATATGAGAAGTTTTAGAATCTTTTTGCCATTTTTTGTCATTTGAGAGCAATTTTTCGTATTCCTTATATAATGTTATTGCACTTTTCTGAACTAGAAACGAACGATAATATCGATACGATTGCAAAACTATCAAACGTTATATAAACTTTCATCCATATCATGGTTTTGTGGCGTCTATTGTGCAAATGAAACTTATTTTTGAAGGTTTAAATCATTTTCACTATGGTAAGTGGTTTTAGAGTGTATTTTTATCTTCGCATTGTGAAACGAGTTCCATTCTTTTCTAAAATGTGTTGCGTATTGTTTGCTTTGTCTTCTCCAGATACCCGCAAAGTGTACTGAAAATCAGACGAATTGTGGAAATTAAATTATCTCTCAATACTAATATTTTGGACTTAATCCCCATCCGCATCCATCATTTTGCAGTTGAGTTCGAGTCCTTGGACGGCTTAGTCAGCAGTCAGACATTTCGGCGTCTGCTGTGGTATCTGTACCGTCTAGCTGATGCCTGGCCCGATTCGCTTTCCTTCGGATTCATGTGTAGTTCCATCCGACATGCATGTGGTGGTTGAGACAGGGTTTCTTGACACTAGTACCGTCATATGCCATCTTCTTAAAGAAGTCCCAGGCCTGCCGAATATACCCCCAGGGTCAAATGATAATGTTTATTTCAAAGTAGACGATAAAGCCAACGCAGCTAAATAGTCAGTCGAAAAAGAAGTGCATTTACACAGGGCGGAGACATCTGGAAACTCTTCTTCAGATATTTTCCCAACATCACATTACCTTCTTCATGAGATTGGGTTCCTCACAAAAATCATTCTAAGAAAAGGTATATAGCACCAGGAAAATGGGTAAACGTCAAATGGTACATGCTCTATTAGACCCCCAACCATCTTCAGAGCAGGTTGTTGTTGTTCACCGTTACTATACCTCACACAAGCTTGAAAAAGGTTGTGAATAAAAAGCCACTTAGCTAGGCGAGTAGGCGAGAGGGAGGCGGCGGTAGGGGTGGGGGTCTACAAAGTCCAAAAGCCCTGGTAGAGTATGTTGGGAAGTTTCCTGGACATGCACTCCATGGGTGATCGACAGACCCGACACAATATATGCGTACACATGACACTCAACGGCTAGCGAAAGAGACACAGAGACATACAGACATATATACGACACTGAAACAAAAATTCGATGAGACAACATGACCGGAGATTGACACCATTTACCAGAAAGTACGTGACCTGAAGAAGACAGCCGAACAGAACGGACATACACTGACTATGAACATCGCGGACCAGATATGCCACCTGCACAATTTGTTTACCGACAGTGTGGACTTTGTTATGGGTACTATTAGGACCGCTGGAAGCACTCCGACGACAATACTGTACACTGACCAACAGATTGATGACATACAGACGTTGTGTTGTACTGGACAGACAGTTTTAGGAGTGGACAAGACATTTAACCTTGGATGCACGTGACAGTGACTCGTTTCAAACAGATGACAGTTACGGTGGGCAAGACCGATGAACCACCTCTCTTCATTGGACCTATGTTTCTACATGACAACAGTGACTACGAGACGTACAGCTACTTCTTCCACCACTGAAGGCTTAAACTGGGCACAAATCTTGCGAGGTTGGTTATCGGGACAGAGAAAGAACAGAGTATGGTCAAAGCTATCACTACTGAATTTCCCACGTCAAATCATGTCCTTTGTACCAGACATTTAAAAGAGAACACGCGACAACACGATTGACGACGGCATTTCCCTCTCTAAGTGTCAGGCCATCATGACGAAATTCTTTGGAACTGACGGTCTTGTGAATGCAGCCGACGACATAAGTTAAGATGACCAGTGTCATGACCTCGTTGAATACTGTGAAAATTTCTCTAGCAAGTTTGTGCAATACTTCAACAAACGACTCAGACAGAACTTAAGGAGCAAGTAAACTTACCAATGAGAGAAGGAATTATTTCACGAAAACTGGACAAACAATAACTCAGAGTCAATAAACAATATACATGTACTCAAGCAGGCCGTGAACTGGGAAACAAAAGGCTTACCAGTTTGTCAGACTGACCAAAAAGTTGTGAAAGGGCTTCGAACTTCTAAGTGCCTTTCTCTCAGCAGGCAAGTATCGCCTGGCAAGTACCCACAATCACTTCGACGTGTCCAAAGCGACATGGATGAACATGACCGACCAACAACGGACGACATTGTACCGGCGTTATAGACAATTTTGTGGTCAACTTGATTAGAAATATCTCTGATTGAAAGGAAGATATCTGTTGTTGTTTTTTGTGTGTGAAATGCAGATATCTCTAATTGAAATGCAGATCGTATTATATTATGATCGAACAGAGAGATATTTGTTTTTCAGATACAGATATATGCATTTCGATATATATGTATTTCAATTACAGATATCTGCATGTCAGTTACAGATATCTCTAATTACAACAATTACAGATATTTGTATTTATTCAAAGATGTTGAAATGCAGATATCTGCAATGAAAGGGTAAAAACTATAACAGGTTGACATAAAGACCAGAGACTGAGTATGCAATGTCGGTTTCTTTTATAATTTTCAATGAAATTGGAGATTTCTCAGTGAAATCGAAGTCGATATTTTCACTGTTTCAATACGATTTTCGAATGACCACTGTTTGAGACTACTTTTGCTATATTCTTGAAATCGAATTTCTCATGAATTCTGGGTCAAAAGCGGCAAAAGGTTTAAGACGTAGTATACTTGTTTGGAATTATGTAAAAAGGTTAACGTTCCGCATTAGAACAGCTGACGGCACTTATTGCTCTGACGTAACTCATTTTCTGCATGCGACGTCAGGCGGACTATCACCTACTGTGGCATTTTCTCTGTGTCGATTTCTTGCGTTGTATGCTTTAAAATTTATTCGGCCTCATTTTCTAGGTACAAAACTACGTTTTTACCCAATATTATGCCCCTGAACACACTTACGTAATACGGAAATCCATGATCTCGATTATATATGACAAAGTGGGAAGGTTTTAAAAACAAATCTATCCCACAGGCAACTAGCTCTCCTATAAAGCAAGTTTCCTCCACCAAAAATAAACAAAAAGAGATAACCACATGTACCCAAAGATCCTTAACCAAGAAATGTGGAGGATGAAGAAATTTATGCGCCCCATAAACACACACACACTCACCCGCCCCCCCCCCCCCCCCACCCCCCACAAAACATCAGACTAAATCACTTCCTTGTAGCAGTAATGAGTCTAATGCAGGGTCTGATGAGGAGACATTTGTAAGAAAAAAGAAGTCTAGACGGGCGGGTTTAAAAAAACAGCAAGTCTAGAAAATCTCATTGGTCTGAGACTTCTGGTACGAGTGGTTTGTCTGATGATGAGGCTCATAAAAAAAACACAAATCTAAGAAGTCTGATGATGAGACCCCTAAAAAAAGCACAAGTCTCACAAAACTAAGGTCTTCTATCATAAGGCAATAACCAAGAAATCTGACCTATGATGGCAAGGATAGTTGGATGGCATTCAAACAAAAGTTCATCCGTTATGCAAAAACTTGCAAGTATTCTATTAGGAATGCTTGAACTACCTTTGTTGGTGCTCGACTGATAAAGTTGCAGATTGTTGCACATTTTTAGATGGAAATAGATGATCATTGGACATATTATCGTCTTCTCAGACGACTTGAAGAGCGTTTTGGGATAAAAGCGTTGGATGACACTCCAACAAGCCACCCAAAACGTCGGAGAGTCCTTAGAAGACTGGTACTGACTTTGGCAGAGCGGTATGCTAGGAAACAAGCCATTTCAAAGTTTTGTGAAGGCTTATTAGACAAAGACGCTGGACTATCTGTTTGTGTGGATAATCCATGCACAATAGAAATGGCCATAAATAAGGTGCGATGGTACCAACATGCACACTCTTCCGTATATGGCAAAAAAAAAAAAAAAAAAAAAAAAAAAAAAACAGAGTAAAAGAAGTGTCATAAAGGAAGAAGAGCAAATTTATGTCAAAGCATAAATACAGGAAAGTGCGGCACCAGGCTCTGATGTAAAGTCTCTCAGAGACCGCAAGTACTAGTGAAAAGTCTTTGACACAAATAGTACAAGATTCGGCAAAACAGACGGAGGAACTCAATAAGAAAATCTCCTCTGGCCCACAGTTTCGTGTAGCACCACGAAAGGGGACTTTTTACAACTGTGGGGCTAGAGGTCATTTTAGAAAAGACTGTCCCGATTTAAAACCCAGACAAAAATCTGGCAAGGATTTTAATAGAAAAGGACCCCTCGATCCTACCGCAAATAGGCCAGTAAAAGAAAACCTGCCAGTCCCCGGTTAAGAAGAACAAAAAATTCCAGGCAGATACCAATATAGCCAAAGGAACCTCCCCAATACAGGAAACTGTTTCTCAGAAACCAGATGTCGAGTCTAAGATTAAAGGTATTCCATCTGTGTCTGCAAAAGCAGGCTTAAACCTGAATACTGTGTCTATTACTCCCACACTAAAGGAGAACATAAAACATATCGTGTCTAAGATTAAAGGTGTTCCATCTGTATCTGCAAAAGCAGACTCAAATCTGAAGACTGTGTCTAAGACTCCGACAAGAAAGAACAACACATGTGTATATACCAATATAGCCAAAGGAACCTCCCCAATACAGGAAACTGTTTCTCAGAAACCAGTTGTCGAGTCTAAGATTAAAGGTATTCAATCTGTGTCTGCAAAAGCAGGCTCAAACCTGAATACTGTGTCTGTGACTCCCGCACTGGAGTCGAAAAACACAAAGGAGGTTCTTTTGCAATAATCTAGGAGCAAGCCAGCGGTTAATCTCATTCCAAGGAACATAAGATTTTGCAAAAGATAAGCCTGTCTTTCCAAAAAGGGCAATATGGAACAAGAATGTGTTACAGTATGCCAACTACAATCTGTGTCCCAATTAGCCTAGAAATCAAGTAGCGGAGAAGATGGTTAATGCTATGATAGATTCAGGTGCCCAGGTGTCAATCATCTCAGAAAAAGTGTATAACTCTTTACAGAATCCTCTTGAAAGCTGGGGACTGTTAAACTACAGACAGCGGTAAACAGCTTTCCATGCAAGGATTCATCGCTGGGCAGTCAAGATCAAGATAGGCACCCAATGGTACACAGAAGAAATACACATGGCTCCTTTTCAACAGGATATGTTGCTAGGCTTTGACATTATTGTTCATGGAGGCAAATCCATTGTGGTACTCTTGATGTCCAGATTCTTAATCTTAATATGATGGACAATCATTGAGCACCACAAATAACGAAAATAACTGTAGTAAAAGACATGTTATCCCGCCCAACTCAGTGTGCGTGTAAAGTGCCATTTGCAGAGTGATAATTGAACCCGTAGAGGATGCGAAGCTGCTCATTACAAAGATATTGAGGGCAGCGGATACAGACCCAGTACTATGTATCCTAAACCCAACAAACAGGTTCAGACTGCTGAAAAAAGGCAGTCAAATTGCAAAAGCATACCCTGTCCTGGAAATCATGGATGATGGTAAACAGGAAGTGAGCGAAATTCGGATCGCCCAGGGAGATCTAGAACAGAATGTTAATTTCAGCGATGCCAGAGCATCTTCAAAAACTGTATGAGGAGTCAAAGGTACACCTCTCAGAAGATTAATATAGTAAATCGGCACAGTTATTGATAGAGATCCAAGATGTTTTTGTCAAATCAGAATTTGACTTTGTGTCTAAGATGCGGCTTGTAACTGTGGCACTCCCGGGCCTTTTCTCTTACCTTTTTGGGCATATTACATGACGTACAGCATGGAACAGATATAGGAGAAGTGAACAACGCATGAGGCGTACCCAAACTTGTTTTACGGGGGAGAAGGAGGCCCACCTTAAAAAAATGTTGGAAACAGGTGTGATTCAATAGTCGACTTCAGAGTGGTCTTAGGCGCCACTACTGATCCGAAAAAGAGGACCAGCGCGGTGGTGTATTGATTACAGAACTCTGAATGAAGTGACTGTAAAGGATGTGTTTCCTCTTCCTTTAGTGGATGATTGTTTAGCCACGCTAGCTGGCAGTATGTGGTTTTCCAAGCTGGATGCGAATTCTGCATACTGGCAGATAGGAATAAAGGAAACGAATAGGAAGAAGACAGCCTTCATCACTAAGTATGGCTTATATGAGCATATAAAAATGGTGTTCGGCCTCTGTAATGCACCTAAAACATTTGTAAGAGTTATAAACCTTGTTTTGAGGGTCATCACATGAAAAACGGGTTCTAGTCAAGCGGACTGAACAAATATCTTGTGTATACCACTGCAGAATTAGGGGCGAGGGTTGTGGCCACGTAAAATCAATTTGAGCCCCCCCCCCCACCCCCTCGTAATATTTTACTGACCGTTCCAAGGCGACACTTCTGATGAAGTTTTCTATTTCCGTCATTGTATGTCTTCGCATGTATGTCCTGGTGATTTGTTTTTATTTTTAATAGCTGTTTGGCCAATTTTTGGGAAAAACTATCCTTTTGGCTTTCTGTTTGAAGTGTTTTGATTGTGGTGCCGTTGCTTTGAGTACGTCCTTCTTTCCCTTTGGTATCTTGGACGGAAGGTGTTAGGTAATTGTAGCGATTCCTAATAATTGCCTTCCTTTCTGTTGGCTTTACTAGATGACACTCGTCTTAGGGAGTAGTTTTGAGGAAGTAGTTTTCGGGAGTAGTTCTTTTGTCCGTCCTTCTCCGTCCGCGTCCGGCTTTAGCAATTTGCGTTTAAGTTTTTTTCAGGCGGGGGCACCCGTGCCATTTGGACACATTTCTAGAGTCACTTATTTTTCTCTTATCATTATAAAAATGGTCATTTTTCTCTAATCAATAAACCTCATCCGCACTCTCCCAAATGTACGTCAAAAAACGCACCAATATATCGTCAAACAAATTACATGTATTCAAAAAAAAAAAAAAAAAAAAAAGGACCCAGCGACAAAACCACATGCGCCAAGCGAAGACTCAGATCAGCCTGAGCATTCACCCAATCTGATCAAGATTCGCTGTGCGCACAATGAGTATCTTAGGACCCAAGCTTTCTTCATGCGGACAGCCAAGACTATGATCAGACATGGCGGATGCAAAGGCTGATCTAAGTCTTTGCCAGGCGCACAAGTTTGATTGTAGGTTTTGTCTTTCGCTGGCTCAAATGATAAGAACATTTCAGCACTCCTTCTGTAAACCGTATATACCCTAACACCTTACAACATTAATATACATGTATTTGTGATAACATTTGAATGTGCATTTTTATACTTCATCTTGATTTGTCAAACACTGCTGAATAAGTAATTAAAAGTGTAGCTGCTGATCAGAGATCGACTTCTGTGGCGTAGGATCTAGGTCAGCACTCCTTGCTCAGGCCGGTCTCTCCAAAATAATAGTATTATTACGGTAACTCTCACTTGTCCAATAATCAATAACCAAACAGAAGCTACGAATATATATTTAAGGGGCCCATAAAGGTAACTTGCCGGTGCATATGGATCTTACCTGCCATTCGTTATTATTTCTTTGGCGTGCCATTCTATTTGTTTCTTATTTCCGTGATTTGAGTTTTAAAGCGTGGGGGTGGGGGTGGGGGGTGGGGGTGGGGGCGGGGCTCGGGTACCCCCCCCCCCCTCACACACACACACATTGTTTACAAGGCAGAACAAATTTATGTCCTTCTATTTGCTTTTCTGCACGCCAAGCTCTAAAGGAAAGAATTCGCACCCCCGCCCCCATCCTAAGTGCAGTTTTTTCCTTGTTAGGTGGATCCCTATTCCAAAGGAGGCAAACCTTTATAGACTTAGCTCCCCTGGAGATGTATCCCTTTGCTTTATTTGTCACCCAATGCTTGCGAACTGATACTCGTCTTGCTCCCTAGCAGGTAGCCTGGCACCACGCTATGAGTTTTACTTTTCTAATCTAACAAAGGTAAGATACTCCTCCTTGACTATTTTTCTGCACATATTATCTCCCTTACCTGACAGAAACTCATAACTGATCAGCCAAATCAGAAAAAAAGACATTCCAAAACATATGTGTAAAATAAAAACAAGAGGCCCACGGGCCACGGGTCGCTCACCTGAGTATAGCCACTGCAGATATGCAGATGTTATGCAACATTTTTTCCAATCCTATCATCGCAACTAATGAAAAGATCATCCTAATTTTGAAGAAGAATATTATATATGGCATGACAGTCATTGGAGCGTGATCATTTGAACAAACTCTCAATCACATTTCAACAGTAGGATCAATGTGAAATTTGGTGGCAATTGCCTAAGTGGTTTCTGAAGAATCATGATTTTATACATGTAAACAGCACAGTGGCAGGGAAATATAATAAACATAAACAAGATGGTAGCAATCTTGGATTTCCAATCACAATGATTTTTGCCCTTACGGTTCAGGAGAAAAAGTTCAAAACAGATTTTCAAAATGGCCGCTATAGCCGCAATTTGGGATTTCTTATCGCAACGATTTGAGCTATTTTTGATCTACAAGTCACCTCCATGCTTCCTACCAAGTTTCGAGTCAATTGGCCTTTCAGTTCAGAAGAAGAAGGGAAAAATAGATTTTCAAGATGGCCGCCATATTGGATTTCTGATCGGAACGATTTTAACTATTTTTATATCAACAAGTCATCCTGATGCTTCCTACTAATTTTCAAATCAACTGGCCCTTTGGTTCAGGAAAATAAGCAAAAAAAAAGAAAAGAAGAGTTTCAAGATGGCCGCCATGATGGCCATCTTGGCCGCCATGATGGCCATCTTGGATTTCCGATCCAAACAATTTAAGCTATTTTAGGTCTACAAGTCACGCGAATGCTTCCTACCAAGTTTCGAGTCAAACGGCCATTCAGTTCAGGAGAAGAAGCGAAAAATAGATTTTCAAGATGGCTGTCATGGCGGCCATCTTGGATTTCTGATAGGGATGATTTTAGCTATTTTGATCTACAGGTCACCCTGATGCTTCCTACCTAGTTTAAAGTCAATAAGCCTTTCGGTTCAGGAGAAGAAGTGAAAAATAGATTTTCAAGATGGCCACCATGGCGGCCATCTTGGATTTCCAATCAGAACAATTCTAGCCATTTTTAATCTATAAGTCACCCCGATGCTTCCTACCAAGTTTCAAGTCAATTGGCGTCTGGATTTAGGAGAAGAAGTGAAAAAAAGATTTTCAAGATGGCCACCATGGCGGGCATCTTGGATTTCCGATCAGCATGATTTTAGCTATTTTTGATCTACAAGTCACCCTGATGCTTCCTACCAAGTTTGGAGTCAATTGGCCTTTCGGCTCAGGAGAAGAAGCAAAAAATAGATTTTCAAGACGGCGGCCATGGCGGCCATCTTGAATTTCCGATTGGAACGATTTTAGTTATTTTTGATCTATAAGTCACCCCGATGCTTCCTACCAAGTTTCGAGTCAATTGGCATTTGGGGTTAGGAGCAGAAGCGAAAAATAGATTTTCAAGATGGCCACCATGGCGGCCATCTTGGATTTATGATCGGCACGATTTTAGCCATTTTTAATCTACAGGTCACCCCGATGCTTCCTAGCAAGTTTGGAGTCAATTGGCCTTTAGGTTCAGGAGAGGAGGCAAAAAATAGATTTTCAAGATGGCTGCCATGGCGGCCATCTTGGATTTCCTATCAGAACGATTTTAACTATTTTTGATCTATAAGTCACCCCAATGCTTCCTACAATGTTTGGAGTCAATTGGCTTTTGAGTTTAGGAGAAGAAGCAAAAAATAGATTTTCAAGATGGCTGCCATGGTGGCCATCTTGGATATCCGATCGGCACGATTTTAGCTATTTTTGATCTACAAGTCACCCCGATGCTTCCTAGCAATTTTGGAGTCAGTTGGCCTTTCGGTTCAGGAGAAGAAGCGAAAAATAGATTTTCAAGATGGCGGCCATGGCGGCCATCTTGGATTTCCGATCGGCATGATTTTAGTTATTTTTGATCTACAAGTCACCCTGATGCTTTCTAGCAAGTTTGGAGTCAATTGGCCTTTCCGCTCAGGAGAAGGAGAAGATTTTCAAGATGGCGGCCATGGCAGCCATCTTGGATTTCCGATCGGCATGATTTTAGCTATTTTTGATCTGCAAATCACCCTGATGCTTCCTAGCAAGTTTGGAGTCAATTGGCCTTTCAGTTCAGGAGAAGAAGCGAAAAATAGATTTTCAAGATGGCTGCCATGGCGGCCGTTTAGCTATTTTTGATCTACAAGTCACCCCGATGCTTCTTAGCAAGTTTGGAGTCAATTGGCCTTTCGGTTCAGGAGATGAAGCGAAAAATAGATTTTCAAGATGGCGGCCATGGCGGCCATCTTGGATTTCCGATCGGCACGATTTTAGCTATTTTTGATCTACAAATCACCCTGATGCATCCTACCAAGTATCGAGTCAATTGGCCCAGGGGTGTAGGAGGAGTAGGCTTTTAAAGCAATTGTTGACGCCGCACGACGCACGACGCACGACGGACATTGACTGACCACAATAGCTCACCATGAGCACTTCGTGCTCAGGTGAGCTAAAAAAATCATTTATATACTGATTCATATACCAGTTAGACGCGAGCCAGTCTTCTTAGCAATAGTTGATTACAGAAGTAATCGCAATTTCCCATTGACTGATAGATTACGTGAAAAGTGTTTTAAATCTCTGAATGGCCGCGCCAAGCAAAAAATACCTTCGCATCCACAAAATGTGCGTATTCACATCATCCTGCGCATGCGCAAGGTCTGATCCGGTCCTTTGATCGCCATTGATACATTTTAAAGTAACCAACGATTCTGACAGTGGACACTGAGCGAAGGCCCTGGTCAGACCGCTGATGTGTAGGCTCATCACGAAATCATACCTATATAATTTTGACCTCCTTAAATCCACTTTGTATATAGTAAAACTGGGGTGTACAGGGGTATGCATTATTTTTTTGTTTCTGCTCAAAAACATATAGTGGGTACTCGCTAGAACCGCCTCGGCGAGGCGGTTCTAACGAGTACCCCCTATCTATGTAAACATAGATAGTAAACATAGATAGTGGGTACTCGCTAGAACCGCCTCGGCGAGGCGGTTCTAACGAGTACCCACTATTAATGTTTTGAGCAGAAATATGAAAAATATCAGAATTTTATCTGAAAATTTTCAGTTGTTGGTGATGAGAAGGTAAAATAATGAATTAAAATCTTCACCATAACTGAGGGTGCGGTATAAACTAAACTTGGCAGTAGTCATTCTTGTACGAAGATTACCTGTCAAAGTTTTTGCTTTATTATTTTCTCAGTCACTGTTTTGCTTGGTTGCCATGAAAATGATTTTTTTTAAAATTGCATTTTTAAATAACATCTCCTACGAAAATACTTAACACAATTTACACAAACTTGATCGTACTGAACTTTCTGCACGTGCCTACTATGATTTTCACCCGATGTTGCGGAGAGAAATCGCACTGTTTTCGTGCGTGTGTTCGTTCGTACGTGTATGTATCCAAAACCTTATATCAATAACTTCTCATACATCTTTCATCATGCCGGCCTCGGTGGCTCAGTTGGATGCGCCATCCGACTGGAGACCAGGAGGTCACGGGTTCAAACCCCCGCCGAGGTCGGCAACATTCTTTCGTGGAGATTAATCATGAAATATTTTCTACGGTCATTCTCTCCCTTCCGCTGATTGTCTGTTGTTGTGTCTGAATACCTGGATGAGTGGCAAACAGTGTAGACCCTGAGCAGATCATAAAGGTCTGCAGTGTTTGCATAGGCCTGTCTGTCCGAATGTTTGGGTAGATATGGAAGTTTATAATGTGTGTGTGTGTGTGTGTCCCAAAGTTTGTGTTCGCAGCTTCACCTACACCTTTTAATCGTCTGATTCTTTTCAAATTTTGTAAAGTTTCCAGTGATGTGAAGATGTGCATCTGATCTGCTCTTGAATTTTCATAGGCCAGTTTTGACTTTCTATCCGAAATGCCACTTTTCTCTTTTATCGGATTATATAGAAATTTTAATGATGTTTCCGTTTATGGTGTGAAGATGTGCACCTGATTTTGGATTCAGTTATTTTTGACGAGATTCGACCCTTCCGAAGTAAGATTTTTCATTGGCGCAGCTGATGTCAGCAGCTAAGTTTACACCATTCAGTGTGTCTTTTCAATTAGCAGACTATCTTCAATATAATGTGAAGTTGTGCACCTCTTTAGGTTTCTGTCATTTTAGCATATCATTTATATATATATATATATATATATATATATATATATATATATATATATATATATATATATATATATATATATATATATATATATATATATATATATATATATATATATATATATATATATATATAGCGGGTTCCGCTGATCCGGGGGAATCATCACGAAAATCTGCCTATATAATGTTGACCCCATTAAACCCCACTTTTATATAGTAAAACTGGGGTTTACAGGGGTATACATTATTTTTCTTATTTTCTGCTCAAAAACATATATTGTGGGTACTCGTTAGAGGCGGTTCTAACGAGTGCCCACAATATATGTTTTTTAGCAGAAATATGAAAAATATTAGACTTTTTTATCTGAAAATTTTCAGTTTTTGGAGGTGAAATTTTCTATATATTTGAATAGGCGTGTTTTCGTAATGACTCGGAACAGCGGAACTTATTTACATTACGATAACACGCCTATTCAAATATGTTTGAAAATTTCACCACGAAAAACTGCAAATTTTCAGATAAAAAATTGGGATATTTTTCATATTTCTGCTCTAAACATAGAATGTGGGTACTTGTTAGAATCGCCTAGCCGAGGCGGTTTTAACGAGTACCAACAATCTATGTTTTTGAGCAGAAATAAGAAAAATAATGTATACCCTGTAAAACATAAAAGTGGGGTTTAAGGGGGTCAACATTATATCTATAGGTATGTTTTCGTGATGTTTTACATCCTTCATCGTTTGTCTTGTGAATTTGCAGATTTTCTACTATATAAGAAGATGTGCGCCTGATTTTAGCTTTCTAATTTTGTTATTTTTAACAGTTACGGATTTTTCGGCGTATATTGTTTTCTATCTGAAAAGCTTGTGTCGGCAACTCCGGGGGGGTGGGGGGTGGGGGGGGGGGGGGAGGGCGGTGGTGCGTGTAACCCTATATATGGCATAGTGCGGATGTGCGTGCCGAATAGCCCCCTTTTTCAGCGCTGCCAGGTATATGATTGGCCCCCTTTTTCAACAAAAAGTATATGAATGGCCCGAATTTTCTGGATTCCTATGTGAAAGGCCCCATTTTTCTGACATCCTGGTATATGCACATTTTTTTGGCTCAGAGATTTTTCGAGGCTGCTTATCCTCTTGGTATTATATGAATTAACTGTGATATTTGTGTAATAACCAGCAAAAAAATGGGTACAAAAAATCAAAGGGCAGTATATGAATAGGTCAACATTTTGGATGATCAAGTATATGAATGGGTCCGTTTTTTCGAAGGCCAGGTATATGAATGGGGTAGGTTTTTAAATACTGGCTCGCACACCCGTACCAAAATTACCCCTAAGTTACCCCCCACCCCCGAGGTCCCTTACTGGTTTGAAATTTTGCCGATACATTGTATTTTACTTTATTCTGCTATTGCTTTAGTGCTGAGTTGTCGTGCTTTCGTGTTCGCATCTCCTAAGTACAATTTTACAATTCATCAGTCTGATTTTTAAATTGAGCAGTTCCATATATTCATGCGCCTTTTGCCTTGACCATCAAAGTTTTGGAACCACAACCGCATCATTTCTACCCGGTTGATCAGTGTGTGAACTTGGGTATTACCCCAAAATACCTCTCTATTATTAGCAAACTGTTTGACAGTTGCTATGGTGAAAGCTTTATTGTCATGTGATTATATTGTCAGTGTGTGTATTTGCATTGAAAACAGTGGTGACACTAATAAATAATCCATTCATTCAAAGATAATTCATTCACACGTACCGTGCTCTAGGGAAAGGAATCTTAGTCCGGCCTTGACGGACAGTTGTGGCTCTGACAAGCCTGCGTAGTCGCGCAGTTTGACCAGGTTTATACAGTAATTGTTTTCTATCGACTTTTAATCTAAGTAGAGTTTTTGAGCAAGATTTAGAGATGCGCAGTCACAGTTAGGCCTTCACTGTTCGCATCTGCACAAAGGCTTTTTTCTAATACCGCGGCCGAACGTGGTACAAACTTCCGGTATAGAGAAGCCGTCGTTTTGATATTGAAGGACTTACAAGGTCAAACGGATTGGAGCGTCGACTTGTAGAAGCTTAGAAGAAATTTTTGTTGTATGCTAATATTTATTTAGATACTTCATTTCTTCTTTTGTAGAAGTCGAAGCTTACTAAAATTCAGGTAAGTAACATGTTTTCTTTTTGCTTCTGCTTTTAAAATTTTTCGTTCATAAAATCTGAAATAAGTAGATGATTTATTTTATACTTCAGATGGAATCCTCACCGCTGAGGTTCGAGCCTCGCTCGACCACATGTTGGAACGCCAAGTTCTGCTTACGGATGGTCAGGTGGTTTTCCGGTTTTCGCCCACCTTTGATGAATGATCGGCCCGATATAAGTGGAATATTCTTGAAAGGGCCAAATAAAAAAAAAAAAATCAGATCGAATTACCTAGTGGAATTTGGGGAAATGCGTACATTGTATACTATTATTATTATTTTAATTTTTGTGTCAGTTTTAACCCTGACCAGATGTCATCTGAACTGGGTCTACACTGTTTGCACAGGATATTTATGGTTTAAGTAAATATTCTGATAGCCGTCTTGTCTTAATTTATGAGGCCCTCGTAGTGTGTGTGTGTGTGTGGGGGGGGGGGGGGGGGGGGGGGTGGGGGGGTGCAGGGGGGAGGGGGTCCATATTCCCTTGTTCACTAAAAGTGATTTCCAAGATTTCCATGATCCCTGTACCCCAAAATTAGTTTTTCCATTGTTCCCTTAAAATAATTGTCAGTGTTCCTTTGTTCCCTGAAAATAAATGCGTATGTTCCCTTGTTCCCATAAACCCCTGGAAGGTCTTATTTATAATCCTCGGGAATCCAGTTACGGACTCCTATAGCATGAACTCTATGACGACAGCTGTTAAACACAGTATCTGATCAGGGTCTACACTGCTACTCATCCATCAGTTTTAAGGCTGCATCAACAGGTGGTAGAAGGGACTTGTTCAAGATTTAGAACAAGTGTAATAAGTAAGGCTGGCTAGTCGGAGCTGAAAAGATAATCGATTATCAGTCCTCCATTTTGATTAATAATTGATTGGTAATCACTGAAGATTTGGTCATAATTTTACCTGTCTACCTGAGCATGACTCTTACCATATGTTATACTTTATTGTATGTATTTGGTCAGACAGGCCTGAGGAAACAGTGTAGACCCTGATGAGACGCCGCAAACGCGGCGTCTCATCAGGGTCTACACTGTTTGCCACTCATCCAGCTATTTTTAGACACAACAATGGGTAGTAAATTGTACTTGTTTCAAATTTTAGATTAAGTATGGTAAGGAGTTGAGGTGTCTGAATACTAAGGGTAAATACGGTAAAGTAACAAACACAGAAATCAAATGATCGATTATTAGCAAATTAGTAATGATAATCATTTTTGTGGAATTTATCGATCAATTAATCGATTATCCGATTAATTGTGCCAGCCTTAGTAATAAGGAGATGCCCGTAAAATTTGTGGTAAACAGTGGCGTAGCAAGAATGGAATTATTTTTACGCACTGCCAGGAATGTTTAGATCTCGCTCCGAAAATAGGGGTTACTCTTATTTTCCTTTAAGAGCAGTGCCCTATGGTAAAGAAACAATATATTTCCTGTTAATGCCACTTTATTATAATTGTTTTTCTTACGCATGTTATGCACATGCGCAGTATGCATAATGACCGCTACGCATGTGGTAAATACAGTTTTAGCGAACATCATTGAACGCTATGCATGCTTGGAAATATTTCAGCTTATGACATTTTGGGCTGCTGCATTTTGAAATATTTCCCCTACTTTTTGCCAGTAAATATTTGATTTGTCATGCAAAGTCCTACGGTGGGAATCTCCATGAAATGCCTAACACTGTTTTTTCTGACACAAATAAGCACCCCCCCACCCCCCCCACCCCCACAAAAAAAAAAAAAAAAAAAAAAAATAAATAAATAACATCCACGAAATGCCTAATCATATTTTTCTGACACAGATAAGCAAAAAAAAAAAAAAAAAAAAAAAAAAAATGTCCCCTCTTGGTTTGCTCAGAGTGTGATACATAATGTAAGTAAGTGTAAGTGTGAATTTGTGAATTGATAGCACTGGTTAGTTTCTATTACTGGCAGTAAAGTAAAGAGGGAAAACTATGTCCTATGTAGTACTCGAACCTGGGACTCTACCAACTGAGCTAATCAGGCCGAGGGTCCTGCCACTCGCTGTACGATCCCGCCTCTTCTTTCAAATGCCAAGCATCTTTCCCCGCACTGTTCAGCTTACCTCGTCGCCATTTAAATAAGCTAAGAAAACTTGTGCCCGATGCAGGACCCGAAAATCATCTCGGAACTGTTTGGTATGTCGTATGACAGTCTTCCGTCTTTTTCGATGAAAAGTAAACACTGTTGAAAGTAACGTAAAACACAAAATCGTCCTCACCATCATCTTTCTTAAGGTGAAATATACACGTTCAAGGGAGATCAGCCTGTAATGGGAAAATTTGCCTCCCTTCTCAAAGTGGGGCTGCTGTTTAAGACAACAATTAGGGACCTATTCATTGTTTTGAAGTAGCTTTTTTTAAGAAGGGATTCACCTACCAGAAAAGTGAAATATTTTCTTTACCACTGTGGACTGTTAAATAGAAAATGACTAGTAAAGTTAAGCAACAAGCTATGTTTAACCCTTGTCATGCTGAATAAAATAAGGTGCCACGCCCACTTCTAATTTTCAGCCAATCAGATTGCTTGATCTCGATTGCTGCTATAAATTCACATAGTGGCAAACAGTGCAGATCCAGATCAGTTGGCTTCCTTAGAAGCCAACTGATCTGGATCTACACTATTTGCAAAGGCAGGATATATCCGGGATCAGCATGACAAGGGTTAAATTAAAAATGTAATGAGTTTTTTTGTTTGTTATAAGTTTGACTTATATCATGTTTATTATTTCAGAATGGCTGCCGGTGGTTCAGTATATGGAGCTTGCGATGAATTAGTGGATCCCTGGTGCGATCCTTGCTTCAACGACGGTGTTTCTCGACAAGCCACGAGCTATTGTGATAAATGTGTGGAATTTTATTGTCAAACTTGTTTTGAGAGTCATCGTCGATTTCGATCGACTAAACATAAAGTCGTGCAAGGATCGCATATGCCTGCAAGTCAGGCAGCTAAGGCAGTTAAATATAGTTTATGTGCCGAGCACGAGGTGGAAGCTAAAGACCAATATTGTTATGACCATTTTATCCTGATTTGTAGTGTTTGTTCTGTAAGGCAACACAAAGGATGTAACGTAAAATCTGTACAAGAAGCTTGTAAAAGTTTCAATATTGCCACAGACGAACAGACATTTTCCCGTGATATAGTAATGTTACTAGAATATGTAAAAACTGTAGATAAATCTCTGCAGGAAAACATCAATAATTTAGATAAAGAAACACAAAACGCATTAAATGAAGCCGAGAATATTCGTGATAAAAAAATTCAACAAATCAATAGAAGTTTTGAGGAGTTCAGCAGAAAAGTAGGTAAATTGCACAAGGAGCAACAGACAATTTTAGACAGCTGTAAGTCAGCTGTAGAACAACTTATGGTAGATATACAAGTCATAACACAACAAATACAAAAACTACCAACTGTGACAAAAATGGACCCGAAACTGTTCATAGAACTCCAGACGTATTCTGAAAGTATTCTTCTATATGAAGACAAAATTGCAAATCTCCATTTATCTCGTATCTCTGTGAATTATGACTTTAATCTCGCTACACAGTCGCTGTCAGAATCACCAAGTAAGTTAGGAGACGTGTCTGTCCGTACGTCAGATTTCAGCTGTGATACACAACGTCCAGTGATTCATTACCCGTTTAGAAGAGACGGGGAGAGAAGCCAGGAAGCGAGCGGGTCAGCTAGAACAGTGGATACACCATGTCCTGTGAACCTGATCAGACTGGGTGAAACTAATAGGAAGATATCTGGCGATAGTACAACATGTCATATAACGGGACTTGCCATAACAGCAGACGGACACCTGATTGTCACAGATCTCAGCAATCGTAAGGTGAAACTGTTCTCCTGGATGAATGGACAGTTATTATCTTTTCTCAAACTATCAGTGGACCCTACAGATGTAGCGGTTGTTGACACATCTACCGCTGCTGTAAGTATTGCGTTGCCCAGACAGATAGTAATCCTACACATAGGTCGAAGGGGTCAGTTATCTGAGAGAAAAACTGTCCAATTAGACCGACCTGTCTATGCAATCGCAGCTTATAACAAGACCTTTATACTAGCTTGTGTTGATTCAGTTATAATGATCAACAAGAAAGGTCGGATCCTGTGGTCCACTGAATATCTTTCTGAAAAACTGTTTGACTATGCACGGTACCTTACTGTGCGTTCTGGCTCCGGTCCGGACACTGTGATTGTAGCAGACGTGAACAAACAAACCATAACGGTCCTGGAGGCTGACTCGGGGAAGCTGGTCAAAGTATATGATGTCAAAGGAAGGTATCCCCGGGGGCTGACAGTTGATGATAATGGTAACATTTACGTGTGTTACGAGTCAGGAGAGATCAGTGTCTGGTCAGGACTCGGGTCAGGAGGGGTGGAGAAAAGATGTCGAACAACTTCAGGAGAGTTGAAGTTTGATCCCTGGGGAATATTTTATTCTACCAGAGGTCAACAACTTATTGTAACAAGGCGGAACTCTGACTTTCTTTATCATTACAAAATAGCAGTGTGAGAATCAATGTCGTCTAAAATAATGGCGGAAACATGTCTGACAACTCACGGAAAGTTGGGAGTTTAACCTTTGGGCAATAGTTTATTGTAACCGACGTCAACAGCTTATTGTAACAAAGTATGACTGACTCTACTTAAGTAATCTTTACAAAATATCAAGTTGAGATTCCCTGTGGTCAGAAGATATGGACGAGAGATGTCACAGTTCCAGTTAAGGCGCTTCTTTTTCAACCGAAAAGTCGCCGGCCTCGGTGGCTCAGTTGGATGCGCGTCCGAATGGTGATCAGGAGGTTGCGGGTTCGACCCCCGCCGGCTCGGCAACATTCTTTCGTAGAGATTTAATTATGAAATAATTTCTATGGTCAGTTTCTCCCTTCCGCTGATTCAAGAAGGGCAGTTGTCAGTTTCTGGCGAAAGAATGTGCACAATACTGGTTAACCGCCTATAGGACTAAGCCTGCCCAGTAAAAGTGTGGTTACGTAAATTGACCGCGATCGACATGACCACATTGGGTTGACTGGGCCGTAAAACCTCATCACAAACAAATAAACCGAAAAGTACTGATAGTTTTCTTATTTCTCAACAAAAACATATGTTTTTGGCACTCATTAGAAGCGCCTCGCCGAAGTGCTTCTAATGAGTACCCATAACAGATTTTTTCGCGGAGAAATACGAAAAAAAAAAAATATATTTTCCTGATACCTCCTCTTATCTGGAGCTATCAGGTGTCTGACAATTCACAGAGAGTTTGGGTTCGACCCTGGTTGACTGGGCCGTTAAACTTCAACACAAACAAACAAGGAATATTCAGATAGAGAGGCACGGACCAAAAATAAATCTAGTGTAATCAGGCGACCATGGAAAGTAAGCATTGCTTAGTAAGCATGCTTCACCCACCATGCCTATTAGCCTTGACAGAGATTTAGGAAAATTCGGGAATTAATGTCCGGGGTTTGAAAGTTTCTTTATGGCATATACAACTGTATGTTTTGTATTAATGCTTATTTGTTTATATCCATGCCTGCCGAGTGGACTCTGCTACCTCAACTATTTGGACAGAAGAGTTGTCTGATTGGCTTTTACTATATTTTATAGAAATTCCTGTATTTAATGCAAATAGTGTAGATCCTGATCAGACGTTGCATTGGGTCTACACTGTTTGCCAATGTCCCTTTTATGGGACACTCGGCATAAATGGGTTGATATTAGTACCCACAATATATGTTTTCGTGGAAAATAAGAAAGAATACCCCTTTTATCTGCAGCTAATTTCCACAAAATCGTTTAGTGGGTACTGATTAGAAGTGCCTCAGCGAGGCGCTTTAAATGAGTACCCACAGTATATGTGGTTGTAAAAAAAAAAGAAAAAAAAAAAGATATTATGTAAATAGCCCCTCTTATCTGTAGCTATTCTCCAAAAAATATATATTGTGGGTACTTATTAGAAGTGCCTCGTCGAGGGGCCGTTAAGTGCCCACTGGTACCATATTGTGGGTACCCATATTGAGTACCCACAATATATGTTTTCGTGGAAAGTTAAGAAAAATATTATTTGGATACCCACTGCTATCTACGGTTATTCTCCACAAAACATATATTGTGGGTAGTCATTAGAAGCCCCTCGACGAGGTGCTTCTAATGAGTACCCACAATATATGTTTACGATGAAAAATAAGAAAGCTATGTGGATATCAACTCTTTTCTTCAGTTATTATCCACAAAACATATATTGTGGGTAGTCATTAGTAGCCCCTCGACGAGGCGCTTTTAATGAGTACCCACAATATATGTTTACGGTGAAAAATAAGAAAGCTATGTGGATATCAACTCTTTTCTTTAGTTATTATCCACAAAACATATTGAGTACCCACAATATATGTTTTCATGGAAAGTTACGAAAGAAATTATTTTGATACCCACTCTTATCTATGCTTATTCTCCACAAAACATATATTGTGGGTAGTCATTAGAAGCCCCTCGACGAGGCGCTTCTAATGAGCACCCACAATATATGTTTACGGTGAAAAATAAGAAAGCTATGTGGATATCAACTCTTTTCTTCAGTTATTATCCACAAAACATATATTGTGGGTACTCATTAGAAGTCCCCTAGACAAGGCGGTTCTAATGAGTACCCATAATATAGGTTTTCATGGAAAAATAAGAAAGATATGTGGATACCCACCCTGGTCTGTGGTTATTCTCCACAAACATATTGTGGGTACTGATTTGAAGCACCTCGATGAGGCGCTTCTAATGAGTTACAAGAATATATTTGTGGAAAAATATATAAGATATGTGGATACCCACTTATATCTGAAGTTATTTCCCACGAAAGATATACTGTGGGTACTCATTAGAAGCCCCTCGGCGAGGTGCTTCTAATGGGTACCCACAATATATGTTTTCGTGTAAAAGTAAGAATGATATGTGGATATCCCCTCTGATCTGTAGCTATTCGCCACAAAACATATTGGGGGTACTCATTAGAAGCCCCTCCATGAGATGCTTCTAATGAGTGCCCACAATATATGTTTTCGTGAGAAAATTAGAGATATTATTAGGATACCCACTCTTATCTGTAGCTATTCTCCGCAAAACATTAATCGTGGGTACTCATTAGAAGCCCCTCGACAAGATTCTTCTAATGAGTACCCACAATATATGCATTTGTGGAAAAATAAGAAAGATATGTGGATACCCACTCTTATCTGTAGTTTTTCTCCACACATATGTTTGGGTACTGATTAGAATCCCTTGACGAGGCACTTCTAATGAGTACCCACAAGATATGTTTTCATGGAAAAATAAGAAAGATATGTGGCTACACACTCTTATCTGTAGCTATTTTCCACACACACATAAAAAAAAAACATATTCTGGGTACCAGCTAGAAACGCCTCAGCGAGGTGCTTCCAATGAGTACCCAAATATATGTTTTCGTGGAAAGTCAAGAAAGATATTATGTGGATAGCCCCTCTTATCTATAGCTATAACTTTATCTTTTTATTGTCTACGGTTCATCTTGGCACTTTCATTAACAATACAAATAGATTGCATTGGACTATATTTTATTACTGTACTGTATTGTTATGTAGTGTGATTGGATAGTTGAATATAGGCAGTTTGCTGACTGTGATAACAAGCGTTTTGTTTCAGTATAGGGATCAAACATGGTTTTTCATGCATTAACATTCGCCAGGTCCCGAGTGAGGTGTTGAAAACCGAGGCCGGAGGCCGCGGTTTTCAACACCTCCCAAGGGACCTGGCGAATGTTTATGCATTGAAAAACCATTTTCGATCGCTATTATTGTATAAAAATTGAAAACATTTGCTACATTTCACGTCATTTATTGCACTATTTTGTTTCGCCTTTTTATCGATGTCTCGCGAACTTAATTTCATTGGACTATGCTCGTTCTAGGGCCAGGCAGTACACATCTCGTAACGGCAGCAAATCTGTGGCCCCGGTACGATCATATTGAAAGTTGCGTAGCCGTGCATTAACAGCGCGTGAATTGCCTTGTTAATACACGGCTTTTCGCCGGTTAATGCACGGCTATTAATAACGTGCGACATTGCTTTTTATGCAGTAATATTGCTGAATTACTGTAAATGATACTTTCAGTGTTTACCTGTAATAGTTTATTTCCTTGACATAACTGTGATCCAGAGTTTCAAATTTCTTTCATTTATCAGTTATACTTTTATCTATTTAACTGCATATATAAATAAATGAGACCCATTAAACACAAATGCCCTGTCTATCTTTTTGTTTACATCAGTCATTTCAACAGTTACTGGCCTTCGTAGTGCATTCGGTAACGAGTCTGTCTGCAGGTCCAGCTTGTATCCCAGCTTAGCCACATAACTTCAGAGGAGATTGATCATAAAATCATTTTTAAGGTCATTCTCCCCATTCGCCAATTCAAGAAGGGCCTTTCTCAGTTACTGGTGTAAAAGATACAGTACTGACTAGTTAACCGCATGGTGGTCTGCCCAGGAAAGCCGACCTCGGTGGCTCTTTCGGATGCGCATCCGACTGGTGATCAGGAGGTCGCGGGTTTGGTCCCCGCCGGGTCCGGCAACATTCTTCCGTTGAGATTGATCATGAAATATTTGCCACGACTTTTCTCTCCCTTCAAGAAGGGCAGTTGTCAGTGACTGGCGAAAGAATGTGCACAAGTATTGGTTAACAGCTTAGAGAACTAGGCCTTAACAGAAAAAGTGTGATTAGGTAAATTGACCGTGCTCAACATGACCCTCATGGGTTGACTTGGCCGTAAAACCTCAACTCAAACAAACAAACTGCCCAGGAAAAGTTAGTACTGTTAACTGAATGGCTCAACCAGTACTGTTAACTGACTGGCTCGATATGACATTAATAGTGTTGACTGGGCAGCATGGAGGAGTCTGCCCAGGAAAAGTCAGTAGTTAACTGACTGGCTCGACATGACATTAACTGTGTTGACTGGGGCACATGGGGGAGTCTGCCCAGGAAAGGTCAGTACTGTAAACTGACTGCCTCGACATGACATTAACAATGTTGACTGGGGCACATGGGGGAGTCTGCCCAGGAAAGGTCAGTACTGTAAACTGACTGGCTCGATATGACATTAACAGTGTTGACTGGGTCACATGAAGGAGTCTGTCCAGGAAAAATCAGTTGTTAAATGATTGGCTCGAAATGACATTAACAATGTTGACTCGCCCGCATGTAGGAATCTGCCCAGAAAAGGTCGGTACTGTAAACTGACTGGCTCGAAATGACATTAACAGTGTTGACTTGGCCACATGGAGGAGTCTACCTAGGAAAAGTCAGTAGTTAACTGACTGGCTCGACATGACATTAACAATGTTGACTTGGCCATATGGAGTAGTCTGCCCAGGAAAAGTCGGTACTGTAAACTCTCTAGCTCGAAATGACATTAACAGTGTTAACTGGGCCACATGAAGGAGTCTTCCCAGAAGTCAGTACTATAAACTGACTGGCACGATATGACATTAATAGTGTTGACTGGGCCGCATGGAGGAGTTTGACCAGGAAAGGTCAGTACTGTAAACCGACTAGCACGACATTATATTAACAGTGTTGACTGGGCCACATGGAGGAGTCTGCCCAGAAGAAGTCAGTACTATAAACTGACTGGCTCGACATGACATTAACATTGTTGACTGGGCCACATGAAGGAGTCTACCTAGGAAAAGTGAGTTGTTAACTGACTGGTTCGACATGACATTAACAATGTTGACTGGGCCGCATAGAGGAGTCTGTAGTGTTAACTGACTGGCTCGACATGACATTAACAGTGTTGACTGGGCCGCATGAAGGAGTCTACCTAGGAAAAGTGAGTTGTTAACTGACTGGCTCGACATGTCATTAACAATGTTGACTGGGCCGCATGGAGGAGTCTGCCCAGGAAAAGTCTGTACTGTTAACTGACTAGCTCTACATGACATTAACAGTGTTGACTGGGCCACATGAAGGAGTCTACCTAGGAAAAGTGAGTTGTTAACTGACTGGCTCGACATGACATTAACTGTGTTGACTGGGCCACATGGAGGAGTCTGCCCAGGAATAGTCTGTACTGTTAACTGACTGGCTCGACATGACATTAACTGTGTTGACTGGGCCACATGGAGGAGTCTGCCCAGGAATAGTCTGTACTGTTAACTGACTGGCTCGACATGACATTAACAGTGTTGACTGGGCCGCATGGAGGAGTCTACCCAGGAAAAGTCTGTACTGTTAAGTGACTGGCTCGACATGACATTAACAGTGTTGACTGGGCCGCATGGAGGAGTCTATCCAGGAATAGTCTGTACTGTTACCTGACAGGCTCGACATGACATTAACTGTGTTGACTGGGCCACGTGGAGGAGTCTACCTAGGAAAAGTCTGTACTGTTAAGTGACTGGCTCGACATGACATTAACAGTGTTGACTGGGCCGCATGGAGGAGTCTACCCAGGAATAGTCTGTACTGTTAAGTGACTGGCTCGACATGACATTAAAAGTGTTGACTGGGCCACGTGGAGGAGTCTACCTAGGAAAAGTCTGTACTGTTAAGTGACTGGCTCGACATGACATTAACAGTGTTGACTGGGCCACGTGAAGGAGTCTGCCCAGGAAAAGTCTGTACTGTTAAGTGACTGGCTCGACATGACGTTAACAGCGCAGACTCGGCCGCATGGAGGATTCTGCACAGGAAAGGTCAGTTAAACCTTTTAACCCTGTTTACTGGTACAAATACTTATACAAACTTTATAGATCCAGATAAGATAGCTCATAATGATTACACTATTTGCCAGTGTGTTAATAATTTTTAGTAAAAAAAAACCCTGTTCATTACGAAAACACGCCTAGTCAAATATATAGAAAATTTCACCTCCAAAAACTGAAAGTTTTCAGATAAAAATTCTGATATTTTTCATAATCCTGCTCAAAACATAGATTTAGGTTACTCGTTAGAACCGCCTCGGCGAGGCGGTTCTTACAAATACCCACAATCTATGATTTAAGCAGAAATAAGAAAAATAATGTATACCCCTGTAAACCCCCGTTTTACTATATAATAGTGGGCTTTAAGGGCATCAAAATTACATAGGTATGTTTTCGTGATGTGACAACAATGTACATGACCAATACAAAAATGAAAAAGTTCACTTCAGAAGCACTGACCGGCTCGACATGATATGTTGACCAGGGCTGTATGGAGGAAAAGTAAATTAACTGAGGAAAAGTAAGTTAACTAACCAGCTCGACATGCTCTTAATAGTGTTGACTGGGCTGTAAAGCGCCAAATTAAAATTAAATGCTAATGCTGTTATTATTTGGGTCCGCAGCTGAGAGAAAAAGACCTTAGAACATACGCACAGTCTGTTTAGGATCTTAGCTGTTTGCCTACTCAATATAGGGACCTTGTTGAAGATATAGGACTAATAGCGAACGCCTGGCTGTGCCAACTGGCCTGGGGCTTAGTCATTCGTTTATGCCGTAGGGGGCGGGCCCCCGTAGCTTTTTGGATATGAGAGTTGACTCTTAATCCATAGGTTTCTCACCGCCGTGGTTCGGGCCTCGCTCGGGTCACATGTAGGAATGCCAAGTTCTGCTTACGGATGATCAGGTGTTTTTTCCCCGGATTCTCCGGTTTTCGCCGGTTTTGACGAACGATCGGCTCGATATAAGTGAACTATTCTTGAAAGGGCCGTAACCCCCCACCCCCATATAATAGAATAGACGGCGACCCAAATTGTGTTTTATTCGCTTACAGTTACTCGTACCATTGTACGACTGAAGGTTATTACAGTCGAATCTCAATAGCTCGAACACCGATAGCTTGTTTACGATGGCTAATCCGAAGTCGTTTTTGATTTAGTGAAATTTTCTTATTTTACCTCGAAATTATATGTTGTGTGTATTCATTAGAATCGCCTCGATAAGGCGATTCTAATGAATACACATAACATATCATTAATGTATAGAAAATTAAAAAAAAAAAAATCTAAATATTCACCATTTGCTTCCTTACATGGCGCCATGATTAACCCTCAGTGGCTCGAATTTTTTCATGCTCATCTCAGCTGAGCATGAAAAATGTTCTGATATATATATCTCAAAGTACTAACAATTCCAAATTCTTTCTTGCTAAACATAGCTGAACATGAAATTTTCTCTGCTCATAAATATGAAAATGCCAACTTTATTTTCATATTTATGAGCAGAGAAGGTTTCATGCTCAGCTGAGTTGAGCATGAAATTTATTTTATAACCTCGGGGCTAGGTTACCGTATTTAGCCAAATTATTGGGACACCTTAACTCCTTCCCATACTTGAGATGTCAAAGATTGAATATATACAGTAAAGCCTCAAAAACTCGAACACCTATGGCTCGTTCACCGCGGCTAATTCGAACTCGTTTTTGAGTCTCTAGAAAATTCTTTTGACAGTTCAAGAAAAAAAAATATTTAGGGATATTTCAGGATTTTTTCCTATTAAATCATGAAAATGCATGTTTGTACTCATTAGAATCGCCTTAAGACCTTTTGTCAAGTGCATCCTGAGCCATAACAGACTCTAAGATTGTCTATACCCATGGACGTGGACAATAAGATTAGTGCCCTTACTCCATATGTGGACAATCTCAGTTCATGACTGGCGTTTTACACTCTCTTTCAACATTATTTAAATCATCAAGACGATTCGAGGGTGACAATGAAAGCTCACTGCATGTTGATCTGTTGTTTTATATCCATTTCAACGTTACTTAAGTCATATTGAGACGATGTAAGGGTGACAATGAAAGCTCAGTTCATGATCATCTGGTGTTTTATATCCATTTCAAAGCTCAGTTCATGATCATCTGGTGTTTTATATCCATTTCAACGTTACTTAAGTCATATTGAGACGATGTAAGGGTGACAATGAAAGCTCAGTGCATGTTGATCTGTTGTTTTATATCCATTTCAACGTTACTTAAGTCTTATTGAGACGATGTAAGGGTGAGAATGAAAGCTCAGTGCATGTTGATCTATTGTTTTATGTCCATTGCAACGTTATTTAAGTCATATTGAGACGATGTAATGGCGACAATCAAAGTTCAGTTCATGTATATCTGGTATTTTATATCCATTGCAACGTTATTTAAGTCATTTTGAGACGATGTAAGGGCGACAATGAAAGCTCAGTGCATGTTGATTTGGTGTTTTATATGCATTTCAACGTTATTTAAGTCATATTGAGACGATGTAAGGTCGACAATGAAAGCTCAGTGCATGTTGATCTGTTGTTTTATATGCATTTCAACGTTATTTAAGTCATATTGAGACGATGTAAAGGCGACAATGAAAGCTCAGTGCATGTTGATCTGTTGTTTTATATGCATTTCAACGTTATTTAAGTCATATTGAGACGATGTAAGGGCGACAATGAAAGCTCAGTGCATGTTGATCTGTTGTTTTATATGCATTTCAACGTTATTTAAGTCATATTGAGACGATGTAAGGGCGACAATGAAAGCTCAGTGCATGTTGATCTGTTGTTTTATATTCATTGCAACGTTACTTAAGTCGTATTGAGACGATGTGAGGGCGACAACGAAACTCAGCTCATGTCGATTTTGTGTTTAACATCCCATTCAATTGTATTTAAGTCATATCGAGATGATATAAGGGTGACATTGAAAGCTTAGTTTATAATGATTTGGTGTATTACATCCCTTTTATCGTTATTGAAGTCATATTGAGACGATGGGAGGTTGACAATGAAAGCTTAGCTCATGACGCTTTGTTTTTTTACCCCTTTCAACGTAGTTTAAGTCATATCGAGGCGATGGGAGGGTGACAATGAATGCTGAGTTCATGATGATTTGGCGATTCATACGCCTTTTTACGTTATTCAAGTCATATTGAGACAATAGAAGGGTTATAATAAAAGCTCAGTTCATGACTGTGGTGTTTTACATCCGTTTCAACGTTATTTTTGTCAGATCAAAATGATAGAAGTATAATAATAAAAGCTCAGTTGATGATGATTTTGTGTTTAACATCCCTTTCAACGTTATTTAAGTCATATCGAGTCGATGGAGGGGTGATAATGAACGCTGATTTCATGATGATTTATTGTTTTGTACACATCTAAACGTGATTTAAGTCATTTCGAGACGATGAAAGGATGACAATGAAATCCCAATTCATGATAATTTGGTGTTTCACATACCTTTCAACGTTATTTAAGTCATATCGAGACAATGAAAGGGTGTTTTTAAGTAATACCGAGACGGTGGAAGGATGACAACGAAAGGCTCTGTGCAATGAGCACTTCACAGTCATGAGCTGAATGAATTCCATCTTCAGCGGGATTCCAACCTGAGACCTTCTGATCCTATGTCTGGAACACTTACCACGTCTGTCCGAAGGCTTCGAAATCTCAGTTCAACTGTATATTTGTGCAGTCTGATCTGTAAAAGCAGGGCTGTGAAAATGCCATGCCCGACTTGTCAAACCTGTCCCATTTCCCTGAGGACAAGTAAAAAATTCAATTTACTTGTCCAGGTACTAGGACTTTATCGCTCTCCTAGATTATGAGATATATTTTTCTTATTTCTCAAAGAAAACAAACGTTGTAGGTACTGATTAGAAGCGCCTCAGCGAGGCGCTTCTAATGAGTACCCACAACATATGTTATCATGAAGAAATAAGAAAAATGTCAATTTCTTGGCAAGTAAATCTTGGTTGGGCAAGTGGATTTTGACCATTTACTTGTCCGTGGACAAGTAATCAAGTTTGAGAAGTAAAAGTATTTACCATTAACAAAAGCAATGAATACGGCTATTGTAGAACATCAATGCCATGGTCAAACTGAGCAGATGTTTAGGCTGACCTGAGCCTTTGTATAAAAGCTCAAACCTCCCAATGAACATAATATAAATACAGTCGAACCTTAATAGCTCGAACATCGATTGCTCGTTTGCCATGGCTAATTCGAACTCGTTTTTGAGTACCTACGAAATTCTTCGATTGCTCAAGAAAACAAATATTTATTTCTTATTTTATCATAAAATTGTATGTTGTGTGAACTCATTAGAATCGCCTCGATGAGGAATGGACATACATTCAGGGGAGACAACTCTGTCGAAATAGTTTTCGACATCCTTCTGAAAAAGAGTCTCCTCTAAAAGGGAGTAATTCATTTCCTTGAGAAACAAATTTAGAGTAGACCCCTTTCAGAAGGGGCATGCTGAGCATGAAAGAAAATAGGGCGTCACCAAAATTGTCTCCCTTGTACATACGGCAGAAAATCTACCAAGTTTATCCAGTTCTCATAAAAACAACATACACAATGCTTAACCCATTTATAACGAGTGGACTCTTCTACCACAACACTTTGGACTGGTCCATTTACAACAGAAGGGATGTCAGGTTAGTTTTTTATTATTACCGTGGTTTATAAAAATCCTGTATTTAATGCAAATATGTAGACGCTGATCAGACGCCGTGTTATGCGGCGTCTGATCTGGGTCTACACTGTTTGCCAATGTTCCTTGGCTTAAATTGGGTTAACTATACACTAATTGACTAAATGAGCAGACAGCAAATTTATCTAATTTTTTTTTTCAGAAAACAGGATTAGACATTTCTTGTAAATTGTCTCCTATTGTCTCCTAGTTTATACATTGTACGAAGTGTCAAGATGGGTTTTCAGTGAAAAAATAAGAAAAATATTTTATTGTGTCGTCTGCTGAAAATTTTAACCAGCATACACCAGGAAAACATTTTGGGATACAGATTCAAGTAAGTCAGCTACCTTTCTTTTGGATCTCTTTTTGTAAAAATAATATAAAAATCTAAAAGTTGCCTTTATAAACAAACTGAACACACAAAAGAACGGAAATCGGAGACTCGGTTTTATTAAGCCTCTTCATATGCAGCAGTGTAGTTTGCGAGGCTGTATACGCGCCCTCTAGCACCGGCTTTAGCGGTTTAACATTACGAAAACACGCCTATACAAATACATTGTTAATTTTACCGCCGAAAGAACGAAAATATTAAGATGAAAAATTGTGATAGTTTTCTTATTTCTGCTCAAAATGTAGATTGTAGGTACTTCGTTAGAGGCGGTTCTAACGAGTACCCACAATCTATGTTTTAGGCGGAAATAAGAAAAATAATATATACCCCTGTAAACCCCAGTTTTACTATTTAAAAGTGGGGTCCAAGGGGGTCAGAATTATATAGGCGTGTTTTAGTGATGAAAAAACAAAAAACAGAATGGGCTCAATGATCTCAAAGTAAACAAAAAAAAAAAAAAAAAAAAAATGATCTGTTCTGTTTTTGTATTTCTCGTAAAAATCTATCCAAAAAATATACACTCTAAAATTCCCGTAGATTTTACGGTAAATACTGGCAAATGGCTGCCAGCGCCTTTACCGTAAATTTTTACCGGGGACCATAGAACTTTTGCAGAAATTTCCTCGTGGGATGGGATGAGGAAGTGTAAGCTTAAGATACGGTGCGGTTGCTCACATCCCTACTATGTCCTGTTCGTTACCTACCTTGCCCTACACTGCACTACAATGCGTAATTATTACTGTAAATAATCTGCAGGCGCCGGTAAAATTAACGGTACATTTACACGCAGCCAATTGCCAGTATTTACCGTAAAATCTACGGGATCTTTTCACAGTGTATAGTACACGTAGCCAAATGCGAGTATTTACCGTAAAATCTATGAGATCTTTTCACAGTGTATAGTACACGTATTTAAACTAAACCCCGTTTATGATCAGTGCATTCAGATCGGACTGTGCCTTTATGACTTATATTCAAAACCTTTTGTCGTTACTACTTTTGCATCAAGAGTTTTATTCTGTTGCTTGGTGTAAGAAATATTACTCTAATAAATATTCCGACAGACACGACTTAGAAATTGTATACTCAGCTGCCGCAGAACACGGCATTTCATCAGGATCTACACTGTTTATCCTTTCATCCAGCAGCAGTTTAGACACATTAGCAGGCACAGTAAAACCAATAACTCAAACACCGATGGATCGTTTACCTTGGCTGATTCAAACTCAATTCTATGTCCCAAGGGAGTTCTTCCGATGGTTCAAGAAAAAAACAAATAGTATTATTTTAGTGTTATTTTAGGGATTTTTTCATGAAATGTATGTTGTGTGTACTCATTAGAATCGTTTCATTCTAATGAGTACACAGAACATACCATTAGTATTATTTATCAAAATCATAGAGACATTCCTAAATCATCCACATTTGCCTCCTGCCCTGGTGCTATGATATACCCTTAGTGGCTCGAACAACAAATGTCTAGAACAAATTTCCATGGTCCCTAAGATGTTCGAGCCATTGACTTCTATTGTAGTAAACTGCTCAAATGTTAGGGCAGATATGGTAAGGGGTAAATTTGTCCAAATATTTAGAGTAAATACAGTGTGATGATTTTTACCATAGTAAAAATGGCTGCGAAGTATAAAACTAGATAGGCATGACCAGTATATGTACATGGAAAACAATGGTAAAATGTGTGCATTACGAAAAGAAGCCTATTCAAATACATTGAAAATTTTGCCACCAAAAAATGAAAATATTCAGATACATGTAAAAAATCTGATATTTTTCATATTTCTGCTCAAAACATAGATTGTGGTACTCGTTAGAACCGCCTCAGCGAGGCGGTTCTAGCGAGTACCCACAATCTATGTTTTGAGCAGAAGTAAGAAAAAATAATGTACATATATACCCCTGTAAACCCCAGTTTTACTATAAAAAGTGGGGTTTCAAGGGGTCAACATTATATAGGTATGTTTTCGTGATGGGATGATCTGACTATTCGCTGAACGCATATGAAATCCTGTCGGAAATACTGTGTCCTTGCAAAAGACATAGTGCTTTGCTGTCAAAACCATTCTTCTGTTTTCAGAAAGTTAGTTCTTTGTATATCTAATTATGTCTACAGATTCGTCACCTTCAACCTGACGAAGCTTTTTCTCTATCTGTAGTTCTGTCAAACCAGGTCTATACTGGAGCCGAGCGAGTAATTCATCATTTGATCCCGTCCTTTCACTCTAAAACAAAGGAAAATTCTAGATGTAGGATACAAGCTATAATAATAATAATAATAATTATAACTAGAAACGGGTCTAAAGAACACGGATGTCCCCGCCTGAAAACTTAAACGCAAATTGCTCACGCCTAAAAATCTTAAACGCAAATTGCTAACGCCATCTCGGACGCTTGACAGAGACGGACAGACGGGCAGGGGTAACACTATATGCCCTTTCCACCATTCTTCGAATGGCGGAGGGGATAGAAATAAGAAAAATAAACAACAACAACAACATCAACAACAACAACAACATCAACAACAACAACAAAATACAAAACAACAAGAACAGAAACAAAACAAAACTACAACAAAAAACAACAACAAACACACAAGCAACAGTTTGGAATCAATTACATTGCCTACAATTACTTTTTAGAGGCGATGGTTTAAAGGGAGATAACTTTTATAGGCAGGGCTTTGCTTCGCTACAATTAAATCTTTTCCAAAAGTATGGCTACTCTTAAAGTGATCTTTAAAAGTAATCCTTTTGGAAAAGGATGCAAACATTCTCTCTGGAGGTGTATCCGTTACGAAAACACGCCTGTTCGAATATATGGAAAATTACACCTCCAAAAAATGAAAATTTTCAGATAAAAAAAACTGATATTTTTATTATTTCTGCACAAAATATAGATTGTGGGTACTCGTTAGAACCGCCTCGGTGAGGCGGTTCTAACGAGTACCCACTATCTATGTTTTCGAGCAAAAATAAGAAAAATAATGCATAACCCTGTAAGCCCCAGTTTTACTATATAAAAGTGGGGTTCGAGGGGGTCAAAATTATATAGTCATGTTTTCGTGATGCATTTCTCTAGGCCCAGTTGTTCAAAACTATCGACGTTGTCAGTTAACGTATCGTTAAAATTTTGATCATTAAATTTGGCATGTACACTTATACTTTTTGCTGAAAAATGTGAATAGCTTTTGTATTTGAAAAAGCTACTCACATTTTTTCAGCAAAACTACCTGTGAATAGATATTGTACTTACTAGAACAGTCAACATTTTGACCACTAACGAAGCATTGAACAACTGGGCCCTGTTGTTATTAAAAGTATGATCAAGAAGTTCATGGCCCGATATACTTAGAATGAATAAATTGAAAAGAAACCCCACTCAGTTGATAATTTTATCTTATTCAACATCTTTGGTAGAAGAAAATAAAATTTCAAGTTATTGATTACAATTGGGATTCGCTGCAAATAGTGGACATGTGTGTTAAACTGAGAAAATGGACAAAGTTGAAGTCAGAGCAATCATAAAGTACTTTTGTCATCAGGACATGTCCGCGAAGGGAATTCATGACGACTTCGAGCTTCGAGGTCCTTCTTTTGAAGAGAACGTGTGTGTGTGGGGTGTTGGGGGGGGGGGGGTAGAGGTGTAGAGAGAGAGAGAGAGAGAGAGAGAGAGAGAGTGCATCGAGGCAAAGGGAGATTATATTAAGAAAATATTAAGAAACAATAGCACAATTTCTGCTCTTGGTCATTCCCAAAGTACAGGAGCCGAGCACTTTTTTTTTTATCTTTCCTCGTAGTGTACTACTTAACTCATCTATGCCATGTGGACTCGTCTACATTTATTCTTTGGACCAGTTCATTTCAATATTAGGAGTGTCTGGTTCGTTTTATTGTAACTATGTTCATTAGCAATTCCTGCCATAGATGCAAACAGTGTAGACACAGATCAGAGGCCGTGTTCTGTGGCGTCTGGTCTGGGTCTACAAAATATGCCAATGTCCCTTTTATTGCACGCTAGGCATAAATGGATTAAAATATTTGCTGCAGGACGGTGTATTTTGCAATGTAAAGGGACGACTAGGGTTCACTGATATTAACTCCGAAGGATGATTGCAGCTAATTTTTTTCAGTTATTGTTGTAATTTATCTTTATCTTAAGAGTGTGTCAATATTACGCATTTCTAAAATTTCCCCGGACCACAACCGGTAAAGGTTACTTGGTGTCTACTTGTCCTAAAAGTTCAATAAGTCAAAATAGCATGGAACAGTTGCGGATTCAGGATGATTTCTGAGGGGTTTCGATTTGATCAAATTACCATACCTACTCTATGCATTCGTAAAACAGTCCTAAGCAAACAGTGTAGGCCCAGATCAGAAACAGCATTACGCGGCGTCTGATCAGGGTCTTCACTGTTTGCCACTCATCCAGCTATTTTAAACGTATTCATAAGTCGTAAAAACAACTTGTCAACGAGAAGTTTAGGTAAAGAGTAAGGGGTGTAAATATTTAGGGTAATACGGTGTCCCAAATTTATTAAATATATCCTAAATTTCCCATGAAAATGACGTTTTGAGTCAAAAGTAGGTTTGACTGAACCCCTTCAAACTCCTCTGAATCCGTCCCTGTAGAAGTTTTCAATATAAGCCGCAATCCAAGAACACAGTCTATCAAAGAAACCAAGTAAGTCAATTTTACTGGTTACTGAAGACTGATCTATGAGGGGCAAACGGTGTAGATCATGATCAGAAGCCTGCAGTTTCTGGTGTAGGTCTAGACCATTTGCCTTGGCCTGTGTGTCCCAACTACTACAGTTATTACGGTATTATTTCGACTTTAGGCAATCTTGTGTTCATTTAGTTATGAAGTGGATTTTGTTCTTGCTCGATAGTAGTCTATAAAGTGAAATTTACTGAATTACCCCATATTTTCTGATTTTGTCAAGTTTAAGTGCTTCGAAGTCATCGAAAGCTTCATTGTAGCCTCCATGTTTCTCGTACAGCCTCAAATTCTTTGGCCTTCGAGACTGGAACAGGAACTTGGCTCCCTTAATAACACTACCTGCAATGATTAAAAACCAGCCGTCTGAAACAGATTGAGGAAGTAGATGGCATTGACAGATTGGGGCCCTACTCACCGTCGCACAATTAAGGAGGGAAGTAAAGTTATAACCATAATTTGACTTATAATCATGCATGCCATTTGCATCTGAACATTCTTGCTGTTACTTACTTTTTTTAAACGAATGATAACATTTCGATTGTACCAAAAAGTCAGTATTACCAATTAAAGAATTGAAAAAAAAAAAAAAAAAAAAAAAAAGAATTGGTAATACGCACACAATGAAAATAAATAAAGCGTTGAATTTTCTCGGGCCAGATGAGCTACTTTCCGCCATGTAAGCCTTATCAGTGACCCTAATAATAATGTTCTGAAATCCCGGAATGGGATCAGTGATCGTAAAGGACCCGGAAATATAAACTGCACTATAGTAATAGTAACGAACTAGGTACGCTTTACAGTCATCACAAGGTACTATATAACAGTAGCTATATGGCACTAAAACACCAAAGGCTGAAAGTAAGATGCTGTTGTCAAGCTGTTGGCAAGCACTATACATCCCCACTAAGCTCACATCATGATCAGCGAAAACAACAGCTGCAGACATTAACCCATTTATACCAAGTGGCCTCTTCTACCTCAGCTGTTTGGACAGGTCCATTTCCTATATAGGGGGTGTCTCGTTATTTTTTTTATCACAACCATGTTTAGTAGGAATTTCTGAACTTAATACAAACAGTGTAGACTCTAATCAGACGGCGCGTTCTGCGGCGTTTGATCTGGGTCGACATTGTTTATCAATGTCCCTTTTATGGGACGCTAGGCTTTAATGGGGGTAATATAGGGTGGCATCCTATACTACTAATGGGTTAAACTGACGATGCCGATGCGAGATAAAAAAAAACAACAACAAAAAAACAGACATTCCCCAACGGACTACCTAAACTGTCCCGACTCGCGAAGCAAGAAAACCACAGACATCAAGTAGAATATATTGGCAATAAGGGGCTGTCGGAATCAGATTCCATAGATGCATGTTACACACACGATTTCACTGTACGCACGTGTCTAAAGTCCATTTCTATATATAGGCTTACCTATTACATTCAGTGGGCTTCGCTTTAGTCTTTCTTCTAAAGGCTCATCTGAAATCAACAAAATTATAACCGCTTTTATCGAATATATTCCGACAATACAACCAGGTCCCGAAGTTATAAAATTTTTTTTTCAGCTGAGCATGGAATTTATCCTGCTAATAAATCTCAAATTATTAACAACTGTTTTTTTTTTTTTTTTTTTTTTTTTTTTGCTAAATATAGCTGAGCATGAAAGTTTCTCTGCTAATAAATATGAAAATGCCAGCTATTGCTGGCATTTTCATATTTATTACCAGAGAAAATTTCATGCTCAGCTGAGGGTTTTATAACCTCGAGGCCTGGTCAGAATGCTTACAAAGAGGTAAATAACAGCGCATGAGCTAGCAATTTCGCCAACCAATTTGGTTCTTAAAATGCAGTTTCCTAAGCCTCGAATTAAGCTAAATTGTTATACTTCCATGTGAGACCACTGCATCAAAACTGTTTTTGTCCTCTTCTCAAACATGGATCTACTCTAAAAGGAAATAATTCGCTCCCCATCATCACGAAAACATGCCTTTATAATATTGACCCCCTTAAGCCCCACATTTTTGTATAGTAAAACTGGGGTTTACATGGGTATACATTATTTTTCATATTTCTGCTCAAAAACGTAGATTGTAGGTACTCGTTAGAACCGCCTCACCGAGGCGGATCTAACGAGAACCCACATGGTATATTTTGAGCAGAAATATGAAAAATATCAGAGTTTTTTTATCTGAAAATTTTCAGTTTTTGGAGGTGAAATTTTTAATATATTTGAAATAATTTTCAATATATTTGAAATAATTTCGTAATTAACAGTCCATTTAGAGTAGATATCTTTCAAGGAGGAGCTTGACGTGCAGAATAGCAATCCATTACAAAAAAACGCCTATTCAAATATTCTGAAAATTTTACCACCAAAAAATTAAAATTTTCAAATAAAAATTCTGATGTTTTTCATATTTCTGCTCAAAACATAGATCGTGGGTACTCGTTAGAACCACCTCGGCGTGGCGGTTCTAACGAGTACCCACAATCTACGTTTTTGAGCAGAAATAAGAAAAAAAATAATGTATACCTCCGTAAACCACAGTTTTACTATATAAAAGTGGGATTTAAGGGGATCAAAATTATATAGGCATGTTTTCGTGATGTCAAGAATGATTCAGAAAAAAGAGATTCAGCAAGTTGCAAAAGTAACCTACCAGGTAATATATCCACCTACAAAATACAAATACAGTCGACTCTCGTTATCTCGAAGTCCAAGGGACTATCAGAAATACATCTAGATACACGTACTTCAACATATCAGATTTGCTGAATCGAGGGAAAAATAAATCGAACCAAATACATTTCATGCAGTCTCGATGGCTCAGTTGGATGCGCCATCCGACTGGAGACCAGGAGGTCGCGGGTTCAACCACCGCCGAGGTCGGCAACATTCTTTCGTGGAAATTGATCATGAAATATTTTCTACGGTCATTCTCTCCCTTCCGCTGATTCAAGAAGGGCAGTTGTCAGTTTCTGGCGAAAGAATGTGCACAATACTGGTTAACCGCTTAGAGGACTAAGCCTGCCCAGTTAAAGTGTGGTTAGGTAAACTGACCGCGCTCGACATGATCCCATTGGGTTGACTGGGCCGTAAAACCTCAACACAAACAAAATACATGTCACATCTGAATATGTGTAATTTGACTCCTGAAGTTAGAGATAGATTGGAAATACTATGGAAAAGAGGAAAACTTTCTCCTCTTTTCCACAATATTTTGTTACCGGTCGTTAGATTTCGATGTTAAAACAGGGACCATTCGAGATTAGCGGTTATTCGAGATAAGCGAAGGTGAGATAACGGGTGTCGACTGTATGTGTTCGGTCCGCGTTTGCGTCCTCATCGCCATCAGTGAAACATCACTATAAAACAAACTACAACTCAAAGCAGACGGCTCAGTGGACAGCTTTCTGTTATTTAGACTACAGAACGTAATATATGAGAAACAAAAGATACAACCTCTCAGATATCTCCTCTTCCTGAAAATAAGTATTTTCATTTTATCATCATCATCTTGATTGACTATAATAGATGAGAATAATAATGCGCGAAAATATGAAGCAAAGCCAACTCGGTTTAACCTAGTGCTTGCTTCTTTCTTGTTCGTGTATAACATCGAGCTGCCCCGTCCCCCGCACCCGCCTCCAACAAAGCACCGGTTTAAGCGGTATTCGATTTTCAAAGTAATCAGAATAGGCCAAATCATCCAAAAGGAAATATAACGGAATCTGCACAATGGTGAAGTACGGGCTAGGCGTTTTACGGCCGTAAAACGGCAGTTAACACCATCTGCAGTGAAGTAAAAATAAAAGAAAGATTTCCTTTAGAAACAAACAAACAACACACAAAAGAACGAAAATTGGAGAATCGTTTTTTTAGACTCTTCATATACAGCAATGGAGACTCATTATGAAAACATGCCTATTCAAACATACTGAACATTTTTCTACCAAAAAATGAAAATTTCTGATATTATTCATATTTCTGCTCAAAACATAGATTGTGGGTACTCGTTAGAACCGCCTCGACGAGGCGGTTCTAACGAGTACCCACAATCTATGTTTTTGAGCAGCAATAAGAAAAATAATATATACCCCTGTAAACCCCAGTTTTACTATATAAAAGTGGGGTTTAAGGGGGTCAAAATTATATAGGTATGTTTTCGTGATGGTTAGGCAGCATACAACCCTAGTACCGGCTTAAACAGTTATCGGTTTTCAATGTAACCAGAATGGGTTCAGTGATCCCAAAGAAAATAAAAAAAAATATAATCTGACCAGACTCATAGTAAGCAACGTGGTTAAAATAACACAGTATAGAAAAATATAAGCTAACTTGGGAAATGCAACAATCACGAATCACAGCTTTCCAAAGGTACCAAAAGAAAAATTAATGAGAAAAATACAATCACAAAACAACGCCTAATAAATGGGCCAAATGAAAAAAAAAAAAAAAAAAAAAAAAAAAAAAAGGTAAGAGAAAAGTCCAAGGTATGCCACAATCACAAACCGCAGCCCTTCCCAGACACCAAGAGGAAACGGACTAAACCAAAGAAGCACAAATCGAACAAACGTACGAAAAGCATTAAGATTAGCTCTCTCTTACCGAAGCGAGGTAATCGCAATGCTAAAAGGACTGAAAAACACAAGAGGAAAATAACACAAGGTAAGACAAGGTAAAACAATTAGCCTCGTAGAATAAACCACAAAGCAACAAAGAGTAAGACTAACACCGGTGTGAAACCACCGACTCATACTGCAACAGAGGAACCGCATTGGAAGGATATTCACAATGATGACGAGCCATCTTCACCGAGTTAACAAAATAAAAGACGAAGAACAGATTGATGCTAAAAAGGTACAAGAAAGTATGTCCATCGACGTTTGTTTACTCCTCTTGGTGTAACTGGTAGGCTCTGCTCTGACTGTGGTTCTTTCTAGAGATCTTCGTTACTATTTTGGAATTACAGTCGAACCTCAATAGCGCGAACACCGATGGCCCGTTTACCATGGCTAATTTGAACTCGTTTTTGAGTCCCTACGAAATTTTTCTGATAGTTAAACAAAAACGATTATTTTAGATTTTTTTCTTATTCGTCATGCAATTGTATGTTGTGTGTACTCATTAGAATCGCCTCATCGAGGCGATTTTAATGAGTACACTCAACATGCAATTATTGTGTAGAAAATCGAAAAGATGTCCCTACTTTATCGGTTTTTGCTTCCCGACCCGACACCGTGATTAACTCTCAGTGGCTCGAACTACCCATGCCTCGAACAGTTTTCCATGGTCCGAAAGATGTTCGAACCACTGAGGTTCGACTGTAGTGACATACCTGCGATTTTCTTGTTTATGTTAGGTTGTCTTCTATCCTGGGGATGCGTCAGACTGACAGTAAGCAATGTTGCTAAAACAATGCACCATGCGACCATCTTCACTGAAATAAAGAAATGAATGAATAAAATATGAATGACACGTTGCGGCTATTGAGTACAGGAAGGTAGGGAACTTGCCAAGAAAAAAAAAAAGAGCCTTTCTGTATACAATGGCATAGACTAAATAGGATCCTCGTTGGTTATTGAATTCATGGAACAGTTGCTGGATACTGATGACTATATGTGCAATGGCGAAAATTAATGTCCTGGTCACAGTGCTTTTAATCAGAGTCTGGCTGTTCAAACATGCACAAAGAAGGTTCATACTGTGGCATATAATAGCAATATTAATTCAGCAAGCCGCAGTAAACGTCCATGTAATACATTCAGTTCCAAAATGCAAATACAGTCATCCTCGTTATCTTGAAGTCCAAGGAGCTAAAAAATACATAGAGATACCCGTACTTCAGATTTGCAGAAATGGGGAATACAAATGAATATGTAATTTGACTCCTGAAATAACAGATGTATTCTCTCTCGTTATCTCGAAGTCTAAGGGACTATCTGACATACTTCGAGATCTCCGTACCTCGACATATCAGATTTGCGAAACTGAGGAAAAAAATAAATCAAACAACCTCATTTTGTAATATGGCTCCTGAAGATAGATATATTGAAAATATTGTAGAGAAGGGGAGAAATTGAGCAATTTCTCCCTTTTCCACAATATTTTGTTGATTTACATGTTAAAACTGGGACAAAGTTGTCACTTCGAGATAAGCGGTTATTCGAGAGTCGACTGCATGCGATCTGTCAATAGGTTGTTTTAAAATAGTTTATTGCCATAACCCAGTCAGTCCGGCAGACCAAAACCAGTACCTTTGCAAACAGTATAGATGCTGATGAGACGACTCGTAATGAGGATCTACACTATTTGCTCGTCTGTTAATGATTTTTGAGTAAAAAAAAAAACAACATACTGACAACAATGGAAATGATCATATACAATAATGGAAGAATCCACTTTAGAAACTTAGGAATGAAAGTGTTAAGGTTGCAGCTAAAATCACACCGTAGCAGAGAAGGTAACACTACTTACAGATTCTTGCTTTGAATATTCTAGAAATGTTAGAATATATAAATAATATGTTTATACGTACAGTCAATCAGTAACACTAAACTGTAAAGCGATTCGGATTGTAAATACCCACAGAAATTTGATACAAACACATTTAAATTATTTGCCATAGTTCAAGGTTTAGGATAAAGATGAGTCTGATATTAACATACCAAACTCGTATTTCGGAAAATCATACACGCGATATTTCCATAAAGGCAAAATTAGAAATTTCCAGACAGACGTGGACCCAAAATATATAGGGTGTAATCAGGCGTCTATAAAAAGTAAGCATTACGTGAGAAGCATGCTTCGCCCACCATACCTATCAGCCTGAAAAGAGCTTTAGAAAGTTACTGGAATAGAAATGTCCGGGGTTTAGAAAGCCTGTGTTTGGCTTGGCTATGTCATATAATCAAACATAAGTCTGGAAACAGCTACATTGCAGGAATTGACAAGAACATGATGCACCCCAACAACCCATAGAATTTCCTAAGTATTGACATTAGTTTAGTTCTTCGATATCTCATCATGAAAACATCCCCATATAATTTTGACCCCCTTCAACCCCATTTTTACATAATAAAACTGGGGTAACAGGGGTATATATTAATTTTCTTATTTCTGCTTAAAAACATAGATTGTGGGTACTCGTTAGAACCGCCTCATCAAGGCGGTTCTAACGAATATCCACACTCTATGTTTTGAGCAGAATTATGAAAAATATCAGACTTTTTTCCGTTGAAAATTTTCATGTTCTGGTGGTAACATTTTCAGTATATTTGAATAGGCATGTTTTTGCTGTGTCATTGTCAACAGTCTAGTAGTAAGCGGTCTTTCTTGTTTGATAAAAACCCTGATACTAATAGCTAGCTCTATCATAACGGATTATCTGTGGAATGTTAACACCGTATGTTGTTGCAGAAGGAATAATTCTGCCAAGAAACGGAAAATTAAGTACTATATATTGGATAGTTGAAGTTATCTCGTTTGTCGTAAGGCCATGTAGTGAGCATTTCATTGTCAATATAGAGGTATAAATCCAAGTATGATGACCAGGTAATCGTCTCAGATGTTTTCTTTTTAATTTAAAGTTCACGTGGGTAGATGAAATTAAGGTACCCTGAATTATTCAGACAAAATACATATTCCTTGAATTAGTCAAAGAAAATGTATAATCTCTTTATCTCTAGGTGCAACTGAATTGCTTGGCAAGTTTTTGTTTTGTACCTGCTTCCATGAGACCCTGTATAAACTTATACAAATATACCCATACCAAGCTCCTCCCTTAAACAGATGATGTTATGTCTTTTGCAAACACACACAGTATTGTTAGAAAACAACACATTTATGATGGGAGTTCTGCTAATTAAGCAGAAACACCTCGCTCGTCAAACATCAATTCATAAAAGGTATGTGAAAAGTCCAGAGAGTGCAACAATTATAGGCCGCAGCCCTTCCCAGGCACCAAGAGAAAGAGGAAACTATGTCAGCTGGGCGTAGGTCTGCTGAGTACGAAAGTAAGTCTGTCTACCCTGGGCATCGCTGCTTTTTTACAGAGAGTGTATCAGCGTTTATGCTCTTCTGTTTGGCCCATAGTCGTGCACACTCTTTGACAGAATAAAAAGTTAACTGTGAATTCTGTTTCCACGTACACGATCTGGTTATCCTATATTTAGGGTCATTAGAAAAAGCATCTCTTTCGCTGTGTACGACACTGAGGGTCACGTGTTATAACATGACCAGCTGACTTATGACAAAACTCAGAGGACTGACAAGCACTGGGCTGGCGAGGGGTTGGGGGGATGAATATATTGTCCTCCGTGTTTAGATTAGGGAACACGAATTTATAATTATTTATTTTTTAATTTTGGTGCAATGGGGTTGAATAACTATAGGAAACAATTAGTGGACTCTGGCATTTGAAGTATGGCGATACATCTGGTTTATTTTTTTAATTTTGGTGCAATGGGGTTGAATAACTATAGGAAACAATTAGTGGACTCTGGCATTTGAAGTATGGCGGTACATCTGGTTATATTTTCTTGTGGTTCAGAACACTACTAATATTCATGGCATCAAGACCCTAATATCTGAATTCAAATTTCCAGGAAATATCAATTTGTAGTCTCTTCTAATGATCCTGTCTGGACAGGACCAGCTTGTAAGGGTGAAGTTTCGCGCGATTAAAAGTGGTTTATGCCCCATCCCTGTAGTTTTCCTCCTGACAGTTTAAAGACGGTTTCTCTGTTGCAGCTTTTCTCTGTGCGTCGGTGGTTGAATATGTTCTGTTCTTATTTGTTCCTCTCTCCTTATTTTGGTGCAAGGGGGAGGGCGGGAGGGGGGGGGGGGTGTTGTCGATAGCTTCGAGATTGTGTCTACTGAAGGTAAACAGGAAATGTCGCAGTCACATAGCACGGATCACAAAGCACTGAATGCAGAAATAAGGAACGTAAACACGTAAGCACATAGACGTATAAACTTATAAAATACAGTATTCCGCCGAATTACCGCACATGCTTATAAACGCGCACAGTCAAACAATTCGGTAGTCTTTATATTACAGCCAGTTACTTTTATCTACTTCTTTATAAAAACTTAAGTTCTTGGTACTTATTTGAGTTGCCTCTATAATACCAGTCACAAAAGTCAGGCACTCTTTTTGACTTTTTTTTTCTACTACACTGCAGCTGGTGTTAGTCCTTGTGGCGGCGGTAGAACGTCTCCCCGTACATCACCACAGTGCAAATTTTCATTTCCTTTGAGATCATTGGGGCAATTGTGGTATATCTGAAAATGGAGGTTTTCTTATGTATACGCTAGAGGGCGTAAGCAGTATTGCAAACTTCATTACCTCTTATGAAGAGTCTCAGTAAAACCAAAACTCACATTTTCTAATCCGTAGCGTATTCTTTGTTTCCAAAGGTAATCTTTTTGACTTTTATTAGTATTAGCACTAGACTTTAAAGGATTTTAGTAATACCAACAAGGGGGCAAGGGCAGCGCATCCCGGGCAAATGTCCAACAGAGTCAATCAATTCTAGAGTAGAGAGTTGCATGTACAGAACATTTTATTCCAAATAGTTTCAACAGTTTAAAGCTTTTTGTGCCGCTTAATATGTACTTTTGGACCTTTTCAAATATTAGAACATTTGCTGTGTATGGTAATGAGGCATATCTAAATAATAGAAGATTAGCAGTATTATATGATACTGCGATACAGCGGTAAAGACTTGGTTTGTCTGCGCGTTGTAACAAGAGCGACAAAATAAATAGTGGCGTGGATTTTCTAATTGTCCGCAACGGTAAAGTAGAGAAGTAGTTATATTTTTAAGTAAGGTTCATTGTTAAGGCTGGTACATTTTGTTCGGAGATTTGTATGCAAGATCTCTGTGTTCCTATTACTTGTATAGAAATATTTTGAATAGACGGTCTGTGACGGTTTTAATAACTCTTGAAAGAGGTAACATAACTGGAACGTTTTTACTCGGACAAGTTGTTCCATACCCTTACAAAAATTGTTCCATTACCTTACAATAGAAAGTAGAGAGGACCGATAATATAGATTAGTTCTAGCGTGAATAGATTTTTAGTTGTCTGCATTTTAGAGGCTATACTGGGATAGATTATTAACTGATTGGGGTTCTAAAGAGGAATGATAAGGCTGAGTTAAATCATTACACATTTCATAGACATGACGAGTTTATGATTTGCTCATATCTTTTCAAGTATAACCTAGCCAGTTTTCTTGGTACAGGGCATTAAGAAGTACGAGTTTGATTATTCCAGTGGCAATTCGTGCTGTTTCAATTTGAACTTTCTCAAGTTCTTGTTTTTCGTATTGGGTGCAATTATCCCACACTATATCGCCATATTCAAATAAGGGCCTCATGAAGGCGATGATTTTTTTTTTCGAGAGATTATCTGTCCAGCTTAAACTTGTTAGTCTTACTCTTTGTTGCTTTGTGGTTTATTCTACGAGGCGATTTGTTTTATGTCTTACCTTGTGTCATTTTGTTCTTGTGTTTTCAGTCCTTTTAGCATTGCGATTACCTCGCTTGGGGAGGAGAGAGCTAATCTTAGTGCTTTTCGTACGTTTGTTCTATTTGTGCTTGTTTGGATTTATTGATTTCCTCTTCCTCTTGGTATCTGGTAAAGGCAGCGGTTTGTGATTGTGGCAGTCCCTGGACTTTTCTCTAAGCTTTTTTGTTAAGTTTGAGCATAACTTAGATCCTGTTCCATGCTTTTTAGTTATGTAATGAATATTTGGTGCCAGTGTTTAGTTATGCAATTAATATGTTTCAATTCTTTGTACAATCGCGGAATATCTACCATATGTATGCCTTCATCTTAACATGAAAACAAAAACGAACAAACAAAAACTCTTATTCTAAATTATGTCGGTGTGAGTACCTACATATAATCGGTGTTTTTTGTTTCATTTTTCAGTGGTTGACGTCACAATATTTGGGTAGTCAGTCGGTCAGTAAATGACTAATGTGTAAAAAGTCCAGCCTCAGATCAGACGCCGCAGCACGCGGAGTCTGATCAGGGTCTTTACTATTTACAAAATAATTCATCAGTTTTTCTCTCGGAATATCTAAATCACATAGCCTGATATACCTAAAATTGAAACTAGAATCTTCCAATGTATAGTGTGGAAGAGTTCGTTCAGTCTACAATGGACTAATGTGCCCACTTTGATCTCTGTTTTCTTTCCTTTGGTATTGCTGTACTGTTTGGAGCTATATCAGGAAATATAGATGGGGTTACTTGCAAGAAAAACTAGTTTGAAAACCCAGTCGTTTGCCTACTGACTGTTCCAAGGTGGTTCCTCTGTTGCAGTTTTTCTTTGTTTATGCGTCGGTGGTTTCATATGCGGCGTTTGTTTGGTCATTATTTGTTCCTCATCTCTCCTTTTTGGGTCGATTGTTTACAATCTATCTATAGTATGCATACACCATAATTTCCTTATGGTTGTTGTCCACGTGATTTTAATTGACCAATGGAATCAGCCCGATCGTTAGACAGACTAACCAAATGTTTACACACTCACAGCCTGTTGTCTCCGAACCGGTCTTAGCTTAAACCTGGACTGGGCTCGGTGTCTGATCAGGGTCTGCACTGTTTGCTTATATAAGAGGAAGTAGAGAGTTTAAGTATGTTACCATTCATGACCACTTTTCCGATCATAGACTCCGAATCGACCCTCAGTGCTGCCAGTGCTTTGTCTTTGGTGCCTCGGGAGAGCCGTAATATTGCATTTCCTGAGTACCTGAACTTATATATTTGGACCCGAGGCGCTCCATTTTTAACAGCTACGTTATTCTAGATAGTAAAATCTATCGTAGTATATAGTAGGTTGGGTAACAATCTTCAGTATTTGTTGAATTCACACATAAACGTAAATACAGGCGTTTAGAAGTTCCTGCTTCAACTGTAAGTCAATCTTAGCTGTAAGGGAAAGTGAGAACATCTGTTCTCTGTCCAAATATGAAAATGAAATATAATATTGGCGAATTGAATGCTACATGTTCCTTGGCCAGATAAACGTACCTGAAAAATGTGCGAGACCAAAAGGCGCATATATTAAGAAAAAAAAACAAAAAAAAAAAAAAAAAAAAAAAAAAAACGCCATTTCAAATATATTACGAGTTTCACCACCAAAAACTAAAAGTTTTCAGATACAAATTGTGATATTAATCATATTTCTGCTCAAAACATAGAGTGTGGGTACTTGTTAGAATCGTCTCGCCGAGGCGGTTCTATCGAGCATCACAGTCTATGATTTTGAGCAGAATTCAGAAAGCTTATGTATACCACTGTAACCCCGGTGTTACTATATAAATAAGGGGTTTAAGAGGGTCAAAATTATATAAGTATGTTTTCGTTATAGATATCGCAGCATCCGTACGCCTGATTAGAACATTTACTCTTGCTTATCAGATAAATCTTTGAAGAAACTACAAATTTGTCAAATAATGTCTGTGAGGAGCAGTGTGCAGACTATGCTCACGATCTTGCTTTTTCACATGAGGCACGTTGTAAAGTTTTTAAGCGCTTTATGTGATGGCTGATTCGATATCGGACCTTAGCCGGTCGCATCTAACTCATACTACAGCTGGTGTTAGTGCCATGTGGCGGCCGTAAAACCATTCCCCGTACCGTACTTCACTATAGTGTAGTGTATATGTTCTGCTCATTTGTGATCATTGAATCCATCCGCACATTCTCTTCAGAACCTATGACGGTCTCTCACGTATGTGATAGGTCAGCCAATGAACTAGACAAGTGGTCTTCCTGAAGAGCTCATCATGCGCACTGAAAGATTTATTCGACAGATCGCTCACGTAGACAAAAGGTCAAGGGAAAACTTCTGGCAAAAGAACTCAACATGTAGCCTTGCTTAGAGACCGAGCATGCGCACGCTTAGAGACCGAGCATGCGCACTGAAAAATTGCTTAAGAGCATTTTTCTCGCGACGCGGCTTTTATATCTTCGGACATGTACGCGTCGGTATCTGAATCAGAGTAGTTGCATTTCAATTCCTGAAAACGTGGATCCTTGCCTATCCGAAAAGCATCCTGCAGGCTTATGCCTTATATGTCCGAAGATACATTGTCGCAGACACACTTGATCACCAACATAATGACATGCGGACATGTTAAGTCGGAATAAGTATGCGTTTTCACGGTCTGATCATTTTTATCTGCTCGCTTGCAAAATTGTTCTGAAATATATCGACTGCCAGCCTAATCGCTAATCATACTGCCGGTCAGTTTGGGCCATCACTTTCCCACCTACCTCGAAAATTACCCTTTTCTAACAACACGGACAATTTGAAGTGGGATACTTTTTCTGTACATGTATGTGCAAGTTAACGAGACCGGTTGAAATATCAAATGACATTCTGGATTACACTGCGGATTTAGCAAAAAAGGTAAGATAAAAGTCCAGGGAGTGCCATAATCACAAACCGCAGCCCTTCCCAGACCCCAAGAGGAAGAGGAAACCGACAAATCTAAACAAGCACAAACCGAACAAACGTACGAAAAGCACTAAGATTAGCTCTCTCTTCCCCAAGCGAGGTAATCGCAATATTAAAGGACTGAAAAACACAAGAACAAAATGACACACGGAAAGACATACAACAAATCGCCTCGTAGAATAAACCACAAAGCAACAAAGAGTAAGACTAACACCGGGACCACCGCCTTAGAACGGTCGGTAGAGCAAACCACCGGGGGGTTTAAAGCACTTTTACAGCTAGCTAACTTCACCCTGGGTCCCGATGCTACTCTTAATACAGAAATACATAAAAATTCGGTTCGCATAAAGGCTTCCAACTCAGTCAATGTATCAAAGCGAAAACATAAAAATCAAATTAATCACTATAATAAACAAAGACGAGTACTCATGGCTAATTCTACTGTATACCAGAGTAAATGAAATCCAAAAGTTGAACCACGTTAAAATGAAATAAGCTTAAAATTCAAGACATGTTTCTAAAATTTGTTTTAATGTGGGGACTGCATTAAACAGATACACGATGTTCTGCTAAACATATATTTAAACAGAAATTTTAGTAATATGAGAGGATGGAATAAGTAATAATGACTGGATGCCGTAAAATTATAGTTTGAGTTCCCTTCCCGCGGGAACTGAACCCGGAACATCATGGTCTAAACTCGGGAACGCTAACCTCTCGACATGACCTTAATAGTATTGACTGGGCCGTTTAACTCTAAATCAAACAATCACCTTCCCGCCACGATGACACTGATATATCGCAAACAAATTCAGATAAGTATGTTATATTCTCCAGGGTCCAGTTGTTCAAAACTACCGATGTCGTTAGTTAACGTATCATACGTTAAAACTTTGATCATTAAATATGGCATATATGCTAATATTTTTGCTGAAAAAAAATTGAGTAGCTTTTGCATTTGAAAAAGTACTCACATTTGGTTCAGCAAAATTACCTATGAAATAGATATTGTACTTACTAGAGCAGTTAACATTTTGATCACTAACGAGCTCGTTAAGCTAACGATGGTTTTAACAACTGAGTCCAGATTTTTACTGTCACCACAAGCTATTTTACTCCTGCTGAACATACGTAGCTAAGCTAAGCAGATACTGTAAACAGAACCGATGAAAGCAACAAATCCACAAAAAGTGTTTATAGAGAAAATATGGAAATAACATCGCAGAATTATCGTCAGATGCCCCTCCTTAACAAACTCCTGCATTTGTCAGCACTTGGACGTCAGTATCTGACTTTCGAGTGATTCTAACGAATACCCAAAACATATGTTTTTTTTTAATGTAATATAATATAATATTCTTGCATAATTTGTGATTAACTATAATCTCTTTAGCGAAGGTTTCGTGACAGTCCAATTGTCATTATAACAAATTTTGTTGTTGTATTGACTGTCGGTATAAAGAGGGTTGTCTGTAGATATTTCCGACTTATAAACTGGTAATTCCTACGTACATGATTAATGCTTGTTAAAACTTTGTACATGATATCACCATTGTTCTCATTTTTCTCGACAGTGAAAAGTAGTATATATGATGTACTGGAAGAGTCACACTCACAGAATATAGCCTACCAGTTACACCAAGATAAGTGGGCCCCCATAGCCTAGTGGATAGGAGAGTTGACTCTTAATCTATCAGGTTTCTCACCGCTGTAGTTCGAGCCTCGCTCGGGTCGCATGTGGGAAAGCCAAGTTCTGCTTACGGATGGTCAAGTGGTTTTCTTCGGGTTCTCCGGTTTTTGCCCACCTTTGATGAACGACCGGTTCGATATAAGTGAAATATTCTTAAAAGGGCCGTAAAATAAAAAAAAAGACACAAGATAAAGAGCATACAAACCATGACAGACAGTACACAAACGAGAAAAGTAAAAAAAAAAAACAGCTCTCTTTTCCCCAACGAGTCGATTACATTGCAAGACATGCCCACTAAACACAACAACACAAGGCTACAAACAGGCAAAACATGAACAAAGTCCCAACACAATCAATTTGTTATTTGTGGGGTCTTGTGGCCACAAGACCCCACAAAGAACAAATTGATTGTGTTGGGGTTTAACGACACGTCAACTCTTTTGTATAAGTTTTTTAGCCGTCTGCCAGAGAAAGGGAGGAAATAGATAGAAGAGACAGTAGAGGATATGAAAGAGAGGGACAGGGAAGAGAAAGGAACAGGAATGAAAGTGCAAAAACAGAAGAAATGAAAACATTTCCCCACTACCTTTCCTGCTACAAGGATAACAGGCCTTTCCCAACTGTAAAAAAGGTAAGAGAAAAGTCCAGGGAGTGCCACAATTACAAACCGCAGCCCTTCCCAGACCCCAAGAGGAAGAGGAAACCGACAAATCCAAACAAGCACAAACCGAACAAACGCACGAAAAACACTAAGACCAGCTCTCTCTTCCCCAAGCGAGGTAATCTAAAATAAAAAAATAATAAAAGGACTGTAAAGCACAAGAACAAAATGACACACGGAAAGACATACAACAAACCGCCCCGCAGAACAAACCACAAAGCAACAAAGAGTAAGACCAACACCGGGACCACCGTCTTAGAACGGTCGGTAGAGCAAACCACAGGGGCGGGAGGGGGGTGGGGGTTTAAAGCACTTTTACAGTTAACTTACTTCATCCTGGGTCACGATGCTACTCTTAATACAGAAAAACATAAAAGTTCGATTCGCATAAAGGCTCCCAACTCAGTCAATGCATCAAAGCGAAAACATAAAAATCAAATTAATCATTATAATAAACAAAGACGAGTACTCATGGCTAATTCTACTGTATACCAGAGTAAATGAAAACCAATAGTTGAACCACGGCGGGCCAAGCCAAAGACATATCATCAAGCCCCAACCCACTGGTTAAAGTTTTACGAAGAGGCCGTCATTGAGTCTGAGGCCCGAACTGCCGTCGTGCAAATAAAGAGTGAAGCATAGCCATCAACAATGATTGGGTTGACAACTAGGCATGCAGTCTGCCGCATAATAGCCAGGCTATAGCCAATTATTTTATAACGGTTAAAAAGTTTTCTGAATTGTTCCGAAAAGTTAGATTTACCTACAATTTTTCTAAATCTGTACACTAAGTCACCGTAAAATTCGGGTTCCGATATACCTTGTTGCAGAAGTGTTTTCAGACTGACGCTATATTTTTCCAACAAGGCACTGTGTCTGCGATAAAATTTCGGAAACGCCTTACGAAGTTTAAAATAACGATAGCCCTGCCTAAGAAGTTTGGCAGTAAGGGCTTTATTACGGTAGTTAAAGTCATTAAGATTTGAAGAAGCTAGTTTTAGACTTACCTGATTAAAACCGTGGCTTCGCAACGTCTGATCCGCCCTTTTTAGTCATAGTATACTATCTCAAAGCAAACCAAAAAGGGGCGACTCAGAAATTTCTTTTTAAATATACTAGGGGCGAAACGACAAGGGTACCGAAACGACTAGGGGGCCAAACGACCAGTGGGGCGAAACAACAAGGGCCGAAACGTCTTTGGGGAGACACGACTAGGGGTGCGGGGGTGGGGTGGTTTTGGGGCGAAAAGACATATACCTCATGTAAACGCATTTGCCCCTAGGGGTAAAATTTGGCCACGTGGGTAAAATACCCCTGCTCAAGGGTAGGGGCAAAAATATTTGCCCCTAGGCGTATGTTACGCTTTATTTTACCCCTAGGGGTATATTTCGTCATGTAAACGCAATTTTTAATTTACCCCTATGGGTAAATTTTATAAATATGTTTGGAATTCCTTAAAATACATGTATACAATGTTTTTTTTTATTCTGAATACATTTTATTTGTTTATTTACTTGATGTCTGCAGGTTCATGTACCTTCTCTATCACAAATTAACGTTTGCAAGTTGTGTTCAGAAGTGATTTATTTGACATAAATTCTATTATGCTAGCAGTTTGAATACTGATTCAAGGCAAATATGATTTATATTATTTCATGAAAATGGTCTTATCCCTTATTTTCTGAGAAAAACTGGGAAAATACATGTACTACCAATTTGTCGTCTGTAAACTTTGCCCAGGGAGTGGGAAAGGCTAATAAATGCATTATTAGGCTGCAGAAATGTCAGATACAGTCAGTTTGACCTAAATTAAAATAAAAAAAAAAAAAAAAAAAAAAAAAAAGTCAAATAATTTATCTTTATATATATTATTGTTATCAGTTCTGTTAATTAGTGCTTGTTTCATATCTGGAGCACACAGCTGATGAGTGGAAAAATGTAAATACGTTACTCCAAATAGAAACTCAAACTTTATTATTATGTGACCAGCGTACATGCAGATGGGCCTGCAGATCTGCATGGGCAGTCTAAATTTTGCAGTATAGTGACTAGTGTAGACCCTGTGAATGCACAAGCTGGTCTGAGTGTACCCTGTTCACATGTCATAAGACCAGTTTCTATTTGGAGAGCCTCATATGATTATGGGGTCAGTCTGGATTCTGATGAACATATCTATGGGGCTATACTGTCTTGCTGATGGGGAATACTAGCACAACATTTTGGGATACACAGTTAAATAGGGAACAATGGAACATATACTACTGACCAGCTAGACTGGCTCCAGTCGTTTCTGCATTTTGTGTCATTGTTTATCACTTCCTGTAGCTGTATTTGTCTCTTTAATCCCGTTTCACTGTTTTACTACAGAATCTTTTCCACATAATTTATCAAATCATTATAAGTTGTACTAGATTGTATACCTTTGAAAAGAAAAGAGAACATGATAGGGAAAGTAGAGTCTGGAGACAGACTACTGACCAGCAAATAATACATTTTTTTTCTTTCATCCAAAACTTTTGCAGCAAATTGCCTCGGAAACTTTCTCAAACTATTTATTTTTGATAATGCGGATTAACGCGAAGCCCTCTGGGTAAAGTTTTCATCAGACAACATATTTAAATGTTTTTTCTTATTCTTTTTCCAGGATACAGGATTTGACATCTCATGCAAAGTGTCTCTCATTTGCCCCTTCTTCCTAAAACATATACAAACGCAACCGTTTACCTACGAGGGTATTTAACAAGGAGGGGCAAATATTTATCCTTTTGGGTAAATATACCCCTAGGGGTAAAATTAATGCATGTAAACGGGGCTTTAGATTCTCACTGCCTACCGCGCTATGGGGTGCAGATCTTTCAGTTCATGTCAACAAAATAAGTAGACCTTATCTCGAGAGTCGGTAGAATTCAATATCATCGAACGAAACGAAAAATAAATAGTTGGTATGTTCTTTCCATGTCAGTCGCCATTTTGTTACACTGTTTTTGCATTGTCACCGACAGGTAGCGCCCCATCACGCACTGACCTGTCGCCTTTTGGAAAACGGTATCTGGGAAATTAATGTAGAATACAATTGCTTTCTTCATCTGCTTTTTAAGCCAAAATTGGCTAGATCCCACAATAATTCAAAGCGTCAAATGTGCGAGATCTGAATGAGGTATCGTTAGATCTCGCGAGAAAGGTGTTCTTGGCGAAGAGATGCGCACGTCACGAGACTTTATGAGTTGATTTCTCGCTATTGGCCAATCAACTTAAAACGAGTATCTCGTAGTTTCGGTGACGTAGTTTGAGCAAAAATGTTAACTGTAAGGCTTGCTAAGATAACTTCGGATAGAATAGAAAAATGATATTAAATTAAACCGCCTAAAAATACATTTACAGATGACAAATTGTGACGTTTTATACCATTTCCACAATGCACTGAATTTGGATGTGTTCCTTATCTGGAAGATTTTACTTATTTTCGGTCGTGGCGTTCCAATGCCAATCGATCTGTCGACAAATTGTGCAATGTTGCACGGGACCAAATATTTGTGACAACCGTGTTTGTCAAAATTACTCTAAAAAGTTGGCGAAGTAGCAAAAACGCCATTTATCTTTGTAATTTCATTCCCATCTGCAGAAAAACTTTGGTTGATCGAGGTAAGCTCTCAATCGGACCAATGTTGGGATCTGGAATAGTTAGAAGTTGTAATTAGAGCCATTTCTGGGGTAGCTGCATCATAGATGTAGTCTGAAAACTACCTGTGACTTAAAATATTTTCCCTTTTTCTACTTCCCAGCGACACTGTTTATCAATGATTTTTGTGTGCTCCGTATCATTTACCCACGTGACTATGACGTACGTTTGCCACCCTGATATAGGTTCCTCTTTTAAATATACATTTGTACTTTTGATATCACGCTGTCAACTCATAAAAATCGAAAACAATACAAATAATACTTACTTTAAAACTTTCAAATATGTCAAAAATGTTTGTGGCGGTAGACTTGCGTGATTAAAAATACATAATTAACATAAAGTGTGCAAACCACTGAACTGCAATGGATTGTAAATAAAACTCATAAGAGTTTATTAAAAGAATGAATGTTAAATAACGAGAATTCGGATGTCTTTTGATATTGGAACTTCGGACTGAGAATCTCCTAACAGTTTGATGTACGTTGGGTGACGATTTGACAGATGTAAAATCGATTTAAATCCCGGAAAGCTTTCCTACTGAGCGTTCTAAAATATCAGTGAAGATACCCAGGAAATACCATAATCACGAAGCACAGCCCTCCCGAGGCACCAAATGAAGGAAAGATGAGGAACAAATATGAGGAGATCTCAAAGGCCTGTAGTACAAGTGTTTTTCGTTCTTTGTTTGGCATTGTGCTTATTCACTGACCCAGTCAGCATTGTACGTAAATCTATATCGGGCCGTCATCGGCCCGTCATCGGCCCGTCAGGGTAGCTGACGGGCCGATGATGGCCCGATGTAGATTTACATAGAATGCTGGGGAGGGGCTTTTATTCGTGTTTTATTTTTTTGTACTATTGTTTTTAATGCATATATCTGGTCTATCATTGTCATCACTTTTTTGTGGGGGCTGGGGGTGGTGGTGGAGGAGGGGGTGGGAAGGGGTAGGTGGATGAGTGGATGAGGGTGCTGTTTGCTTTTTTTAGTTTGGCTGTGACTTGTTTACTATCTGTTGCTTTTCCTCTTGGTGTCATTGGTCGACTATTTTTAGTTTGGCTGTGACTTGTTTACTGTCTGTTGCTATTTTTAGTTTGGCTGTGACTTGTTTAATATCTGTTGCTTTTCCCGTTGGTGTCATTGGTCGACTATTTTTAGTTTGGCTGTGACTTGTTTACTATCTGATGTTTTTCCTCTTGGTGTCATTGGTCGACTATTTTTAGTTTGGCTGTGACTTGTTTACTATCTGTTGCTTTTCCTCTTGGTGTCATTGGTCGACTATTTTTAGTTTGGCTGTGACTTGTTTACTATCTGTTGCTTTTCCTCTTGATGTCATTGGTCGACTATTTTTAGTTTGGCTGTGACTTGTTTACTATCTGTTGCTTTTCCTCTTGGTGTCATTGGTCGACTATTTTAGGTTGGCTGTGACTTGTTTACTATCTGTTGCTTTTCCTCTTGGTGTCATTGGTCGACTATTTTTAGTTTGGCTGTGACTTGTTTACTATCTGTTGCTTTTCCTCTTGATGTCATTGGTCGACTATTTTTAGTTTGGCTGTGACTTGTTTACTATCTGTTGCTTTTCCTCTTGGTGTCATTGGTCGACTATTTTTAGGTTGGCTGTGACTTGTTTACTATCTGTTGCTTTTCCTCTTGGTGTCATTGGTCGACTATTTTTAGTTTGGCTGTGACTTGTTTACTGTCTGTTGCTTTTCCTCTTGATGTCATTGGTCGACTATTTTTTTATGATTGTGGCTACTCCTGAACATTATCTTTACTATTTCTCTAAACTAAAATAACAGAACTTAATTCAAGCCACCATCCTTGTTCTGTCGCAGTGATTTATTTTGCTTCACATCTTTTACCGTAGTGTTTCGTTGAAAAACACATAGCGTCCAAAAAAGGACATTGGCAAACAATATAGATCCAGATCAGACGCCACAGAATGCGACGTCTGATCAGGGTCTACACTGTTTGCATTATATACAGGTATTATAACGTAGCGGTTAGTTCAGTGTTTCTTCTTTTACTTAAATACGCGTTGTGTTTTCTACTTCTTTCATTCTTTCAAAATCCCAGTTTAGAATTTTAAATAAATTCAACGAGTAATTTCTGATATATATATATATATATATATATATATATATATATATATATATATATATATATATATGTGTGTATATATATATATATATATATATATATATATATATATATATATATATATATAAAGCTTCTAAACTTCTAAAATACCGAAACCCCCTAAACTAACTCTCTCGCACACATCCTCTCTTTATATACATAAATAGTCACGTGATAGCAACTCACGCCGGCGCCCTCTGATCACATGATCTCCACCTAATTAGAGTTCTCAAATACCACCACAACGCCACCTAATGCGTGAGGTTCTAATAATAACTACCAATGAGAACAGACCGGAATGACTCATCATCAACGTGTGAACAACGCAATTTCCCAGGCACCAAATATTTGGACGCTTGCCAAAACCCATTAATCACTGTCAAGATAACCCCTATCTATTCATATCGCTTGTGCAATAATTCTACATAACGTAACATCTATCAACAAGATGCCAAAATGATTAACGGTTTACGTCAATCACTTTCAGATAACTAATATATTATGCCAATCTTTATTGCAGAACCTACACCTGAATAAATACTAACTATAACTAAACAAAATAAACAATGTTCTTAAACAAATACAAAGATAACAGATCACATTAATCTTAAATGCCAAGCTCCGCACCTGACATCTGATATTGGGAAATCACGGGAAAATAGTAGATATGAAAACCCACTATTTTACAGTATTTCTATAAAACATGGTAATTATATATATATATATATATATATATATATATATATATATATATATATATATATATATATATATATATATATATATATATATATATATATATATATATAAAGTAAACAAACAAACCAGGCTATCCTTCTTTTGGAAATGGACCTTTTCCAAAGACGAGGTAGAACAGTCCTCTCGGCATAAATGGGTTTAATACAGGAGCCTCTTTGACAGCTGAACAATAATTTTGTATTTCTTGCAAGATATGAAGCTGTGGTACCAGCAGGTTTCTATATTGACCATTCTAAGGCAATTGTTCCGGTATGTTGTTTGTTGTGGATGCTCGCTTTGTCCTGTTTTGTCCTGTTCGCTGTCCTATCGTTGTGACCACTGGAATCTATGTGGCTTTGTAATCATCTTGCTGAGGAAGGGGTGGTGGGGGGTGTGGGGGCAAGTCGTTTACCTTTCCTTTGATTTATGGCTTGTTCTCTAAGCAAACTGCATGCATTGTTGTTAACCAAATTATGGCTGTTCCCTTTTTGATTGAGCGTCGGTGGGTCGGTCCTCAGAATAAACGACAGCTCCCTCCTCAATCTGTTTCAGACAGTCGGCGCTTGACTATCAATATCTATGGTCGGGCTCACCGAGGTCCTACTTGTGGTTTTCTAGTGTTTTGGCTTCTAACCGCCATTGAGTCTTTTGCTTTGTTTTGATTATATGTGTTTCCCTGTGAAGTTCAACAGGTGTTACAGAGGACTCCTGTGCGGACCGAACAATTGTTTGTAATCTGGAGCTGCATCTGATTTAAAGGCTAGGTATCGCGCGATTAAAACTAGTTTAAACCCACAGTCGTTTTACTACTAACCGTTCCAAGGAGGTTACTCTGTTTTTGTTTTCTTTGTCTGTGGTGTCACAGATGGCGTTGTCTGTTACTCGTCTCTCCTTCTTTTCGTGCCTCGGGAGGTTTTGCTTCGTGATTGTGGTATTTCCCGAGTATCTTTACTTATATGTTTTGTGTAATGTCTATCACGGTTTGTTTGCTTAGTAATTAAAATGTGTATATTGAAATAAATGTGTAATGTCTGTCACAGTTTGTTGCTTAGTAATTAAAAATGTGTACATTGAAATAAATGTGGTATATTTTATTTTGCAAAAGAGCCACATTTTGAAATGTTTTAACACGGTTAAAAGTAATTTTAAATCTATATACTATATTAGCATGTCAAAAGATTTAAATCTTATTTTATTTCATACCACGTAATTGTGAACGCATTTTAGATATTAAAACAATTTAAAAAAAAAAAACAAAAAAAAAAAAAAAAAAAAAAAAAAAAAAAAAAAAAAAAAACGGCCTCTAGCAAAGCACTTTGAGTGCCGGTCCGGAAAAAGCGATTTTTACCCTTCTCATGCTGAATAAATTAAGATGCCACACCCACTTCTAATTCCCAGCCAATCAGATTATATGGCCCGAGTTTATGATAGAAATTCACAAACTTTATGACAAACAGTGCTGATCCAGATAAATTGGCTTCTTCAGAAGCCAACTGATCTCGATCTATACTGTTTGCTAAGGGCATGACGTGATTAGCAAGAGAATGATTAAGAGAACCAGTCTCTAGGAAAGTACTGATTTGATTGTTGATCTCATACATCAAATGAATAAGTAGAGTGTCAAATAGATATTTCAATATTTGAAGTAGTTTTTAAATATGTTAACGATATATACAGGCAAAACTAGGAATCTAGTCCTTACTCTCTCTCTCTTCTCTCTCTCTCTCTCTCTCTCTCTCTCTCTGATGACAAGTGCCATATGTTGCTTTTAGCCTCCTTTTAGCTCATCTGAGCCAAAGGCTCAGAATGAGCTATTGTGATCAGTTGCCGTCCGGCGACGGTCTGTCCACACCTTTGCACTCCTCTTTAACCCATAGAAAATTTTCTTCATATTTCATCTGGGGCCTTCTTCTGTTAAAGGGAATTAAAACTTTGTACAATTTGCCAATCAAATTAAAAAACGTGAAATTATGTTCCTAAAGATATAATTTTCCAATTATTCCACTATAAACATCCTGAACATCAGTCGCAAGTGGTAAAAGTAACCGATGATATACTATAATCAATCACCGGGAGAACATGGCAGTCGGCTGCTGTATTCGATATAAAACTTTACTTCCAAGTCGAAGTTCCTCGTATGCAGAATTGTTTCTTTGATAGCGAACCACAACCGGATACACATGAAAAAGTTTATTACATGAAATAAGAACGGGCGGATACGCTGGTTTAGTGTCTTTCTTATGGATCCATTCACTACTGGAGCAAATTTCATTCAGTTTATATTGTCTATTCAGACAAACTTCCATATCGCGGGGTACCGGTAAAAACATGTTTTCAAATATTTCGTTACGTATAGGAAATACATCAGATTTTGGGTAAACTGTTCGATCTAGTACATTAGGTGTGACGTCATATATGTGGGTACTGTTGCCTTCGAAGAAGACTATATCAATAAATGGCCATCTCCATTTATTCTGAGACCGCCATGAATTCTTTTCGTTCCAAAACTTCCATAAGTTATTTTCTGACGTATCAACATCGTGTCCTTTCACAGACTCTAACGCTTTCTTTAGCATTGGTTTCTGGACAGTATGAATTTGAACATCAAAATCATCATCCCAAGGAATAAATCCGTGGTACCTGTATGCACCTAATAAGGATCCAGCTTCTAATATATATGTAATATTGTTTAGTTCGCATGTATTTTTAAATACACTTATTAATTCTAAATACAATTTATACTCTGTAGAGGTTAAGGCAGGAGCGAACGCCACGAGTTCTCCGCTCAATTTTCCTATAGAGTTCCAATTATACTTGTCTTCTCTGGAAAAGTTAAGAGAAGAAAATTCCTTAACAGACAATATTGGATACCGGCGATCTCCTGTATTTGGAATTTTGTAATTGTTCCACAAAATGTGTTTATATTTTAGGTAAATTAAATAATAAATGCATATGATTATGCAAGCAAGTATTGTGTACTTTAGTACCGTCAAACGCATTATTTGTTTTTCAGGATCCCTTAGGGAGCAAATTCTTTCCTTTAAGGATAAACTCCAGCATGTCCAGAATGTGGTCGGTTTGCAGGAAGGCTAAAATTAAGTCACAAAAATTGTCTCCTCTGAAAAATGTGGGTTAATCCACCAAGTATAACCAGCGACTCAAACTCCAGACAATAACTAGCAAGGCTAAAATTCTTCACTTTAAGTACAGTTAGCTTAAACCTGAAAAAAAAAAAAAAAAAAAAAAAAACAACAAAAAACAAGAAGAATTATCAGAAGACAGTGACGCACGCCTTTGGACGCTTGCTTGTCACTACTGGATTAATTTTTTCGGGGAAATGTTTTATATTCAGGGGAGGCAACTGTTAAAAATGTTTTTGCCCGTTTTGAAAAGGAATCTGCTCTAAAAGATAAGAATTTGTTCCCCTTGTATGCAAGTTCTTACTTCTTAGAGTATACCTCTTTTCAGAAGATATTTGGTGTACAGGAAATCAAACAGGGACTGAGGAAGTCACAAAGGTTTTCTCCCTTGTAAAAATGATGGAAAATCCGCCATTGTACCTAGTAAGGACAGTTAATAATTATATGAAGCATACGGTCAATAAGCTACTGTCTCAACACTTTATACACAGTCATAAAACCACTAAGACCATAACTGATTGATTGAACGGCCCACTCAACCCATCAGGGTTGTGTTGAGCCGGTCGGTTTTCCTAACCACACTTTTACAGGGTAGGTTTGTCCTCCAAGCAGTTAACCAATACTCGTGCACATTCTTTCCACAGGAAATGGCACTGCCCTTCTTGAATCAGCGGAAGGGAGAGAATTTTCATGATCAATCTCCACGAAAGACTGTATAAGGACCATAAACCTCACAATTTATTGAAAAAAGTATTAAAATTGTTATACAACGAAATACAGGTGTACGAAATCATCTGCTAACCTTAATGCAGGTATATGAACAATATCCCTACCGGACGAAATCCCTTCTGGTCATTTTTGTATAGGTGGACATAATCCCTTCCGTGTTTTTTGCAACTTGGATATAATCGCGTTTTTCTTTTTTTTTTTTTTTCTTTTTTTTTTTTTTTACAAGGTGGACATTATCGCTTCTGTGAATTTTCCAGCTAGGACAAAACGCCTCCCGACTAAAATACACTGTATCTCATCAAGTTGATCAGAGTCTTACCTGCCACTTGACTACTATTTTTTAGCATTTTCCTCAATAGTGGGCAAAGACTCAAAATGCGCAAACAATTGCTTGGAGGATCCAATTTCTTGCATTGAACATTTCATACATTAGCAAGTTCTTCAAGTGAAAAGTCTTATAAGACTGCACAGCCACAACTCTTGGGACTTTTGTTATCCTTTAAGTAAACAGTAAACAGTGAAGCGTTTGACCAAACTTTTGGATGTGCAGTCAGATCTGAGTCTTTTCTAGGCACACATGTGAAATAGTAGAAAATGTTATGCATGGGCTCCGTTTTTACAATTATAATAGAAAGACCAAGTATTTATCAACATTTTAAACAAGCAAACAAACATTGTTCTCTAAATAATTGTTGTGTCTAACAGCAATGACAATCATTTAAGTTGCAAAATCTCCGCAAGCGCTGCAATCGATTCTAGACGATATTGAGTTGTACTGTAGAACGTGGGGTCTAAAAATTAATACATCAAAAACTAAAACGATGATCTTTGAAAAAGGTCGACATTCTACCTATGATTTTTATCTTAATGACGTAAAATTAGAACTTGTAACTTCATTCAAATATCTAGGTATTCATTTCTTTAAGAACGGGAATTTGTTTCGTACACAAAAAAGAATCGCAGAACATGCATTATATGCTCTACATAACTTGTTTTCACTTTTTAGTCAAGTTGAATTACCAGTCTCTGAAAAATGTAAATTATTTGATACTCTAGTAGGGTCAATCTTGAACTACAGCGCGGAAATTATTGGTGCAGTTGAAGCAAAAGATATTGAATTAGTTCATACAAAATTTTGTCGTTGGATTCCTCATGTCAGGAATTCTACAAACTTAACTGGACTGTATGGAGAACTTGGAAGAGTCCCTTTTGTAATTACCAGGAAAATAAGAATGATAAAGTATTGGGCCAAATTATTGAAATTAGATGCAAATGCCATACCCAAGAAAATTTATTTTATGCTAAGAAAAGATGCTGAAAATAATGTAATTTATAATGGGGCTAATTGGGCCTCTCAGGTCAAATCACTTTTAGATGAGCTAGGTCTAACATATATCTGGGTATAACAAGATGATATCAATATACCATGTGGCTTAATACAACAACGAATCATGGACATGTACAAACAAAGCTGGTATACAAATATTAATAATTCATCCAGACTTCTTATGTATGCAAGATTTAAACATGAGTTTGAAATGGAACACTATTTAGATTTTATCACTGAGAAAAAATATAAAATTGCTCTTACAAAATGTAGACTGTCCTCCCACGACTTAGCGATCGAGCGTGGAAGATTTGAACATATTGAGAGAAATAATAGGCTATGTAGATACTGTAACTTTAACATGATAGAAAACGAGTACCATTTCCTGTTAGTCTGTCCACTGTATAGAGATTTGAGAAAAAAAAGTACTTTCAGAATTATTACTGGCACTGGCCAACGATGAATAAGTTCGATGATCTTATGGCCAAAACATCTAAACATGCTACCCTTAATCTATCAAAATTTGTATTTTATGCTATGAGATTGAGAGATTCTGTTCAAATCACATGATATGCAATAATACCGGTCATTGTACGTGAGCCATGACATGGAAATGTGTCTTTGGGTTAACTTTAAACAGTGGAAGTGAAGGGCCGGATCAGAATGTGTTGATGCGGCAGGCTGACCTGGACCTTCGCTGCCGCATTGTACCCGAAGACGGTTTTGCATGGAGCCGCCCTGTCCATCTGCTGTCTTATTTATGATTTGTTCCATAAACATGTATGTTGACTATCCTTAAACTAGTATGAATAAATATTAATAGATATTCCCATTCACAATGTTCACGGCTTGACACGACCGACGATCACATCAGGTAAACGTGATTACACCTGGAGGGGTGATTGGACAAGTTTTGTTCACAGGCCGTTGCCTTTGTTGTGACTGGCTGTCGGAATCTACAACTGCACACTTTTCTTGCGCCAGTCTGACCCGGAATTTTGTGAATGAGTAAACCTGGCTGAGCGTGTGAACAATCCTATTTCATTTTACCATTACTACTGCGAAGTATAATGCTGCTTCCGTTTTCCAACAACTGCACCAGCAAACTACTACAACGACTACGACTACTACTACTCTACTACTTTTACTACTACTACTACTACAACTACTACTATTTCAACTACTACTTCGACTTCTACTACTACTACTGTCGTTTTTTTTTTTTTTTGGTTGATTGTTCTTTAGAAACTTTGTTTCTTCTGCAATGTGTTGTATGGCGATGAGCTAAACTCAGCTCCTATGTTAAAATGTATTGCATACTATTTTTTCATGTTTTCATTGTTCATATTGCTGAAGTAGGCTAGAAACATTCTGTAATGTTTAATGCCGAAATAAAATTATTTGTATTGTATTTGTATTTGTATTTAAGTACAGAGAGATTACAAAGATAATTAGAGTTAACTGTGACCATTGATTAGGCAACCATTTAAGTAAGGAAATATTACAAAGATAATTGAGTTAACTGTGACCATTAATTAGGCAATTAGAAAAATGATTGACCTTACAGCACTCGATTAGACAAGCAATTTCTTTTTAGCACATTTTAGCAATTTCCTTTTAGCACATTATGGTACATTTGAAAATGGAGTTCTGCTCATGTATACGCTAGAGGGCGTAAGCAGTGTTGCAAACTTCATTACTGCTTATGAAGAGTCTAAACAAACAGAGACTCCCATTTTCTGATCTGTAGCGTGTTCTTTGTTTCCAAAGGCAATCGTTTTGCCGTTTATTATAAATGCAAAATATTCAGCATGATTGCATTAGGCCCCTATTAACAAGAAAATATAGTAAAGGAATAAATAAATTCATAGGAAGTGTCTCCAGGTACGGTACCGTACCTGGAGACAATTCGTGTAGGACCGTCTCCGGGTACGGCAATACATAAAAAAAGCCTTTATAACACACACACACACACACACACACACACACACACACACACACACACACACATATATATATATATATATATATATATATATATATATATATATATATATATATATATATATATATATATATATATATATATATATAGAAGTTATAAAGGCTTTTATATACTGCCGTACCCGGAGACAGTCCTACATGGATTGTCTCCAGATACGGTACCGAATCTGGAGTCCCTGTGTCTCCCGGTACGGTACCGTACCCGGAGACACTTCCAAATAAAACAACACCAATTAACCAAGAAGTATAATAACTAACTAAATAAATGAATAATTAAATAAATAAATAAAATTCATCGGCAATATGCATAAGAGTTTGCTATTTTTTTCCAGTTTTTTGGTAATAAGCACATATTTTATTTCATTTTCTTAACATATCCTCGAGTGCCAAAAAGTCGCGACCTTAAGATATTTTGTTTTAATAAAAACAATAACAACAAAGGACAAATAATTTGTGTTCTTACATTGCAATAAGTGTTCACCAAACATTCTGGCATACAGTAGAATTAGCCATGAGTACTCGTCTTTGTTTATTATAGTGATTAATTTGATTTTTATGTTTTCGCTTTGATGCATTGACTGAGTTGGGAGCCTTAATGCGAATCGAATTTTTTTATGTATTTCTGTATTAAGAGTAGCATCGGGACACAAGGTGAAGTTAGCTAGCTGTAAAAGTGCTTTAAACCCGCCCCCCCACCCCCCCACCCCGGTGGTTTGCTCTACTGACCGTTCTAAGGCGGTGGTCCCGGTGTTAGTCTTACTCTTTGTTGCCTTGTGGTTTATTCTACGAGGCGATTTGTTGTATGTCTTACCATGTGTCATTTTGTTCTTGTGTTTTTCAGTCCTTTTAGTATTGCGATTACCGCGCTTGGGGAAGAGAGAGCTAATTTTTAGTGCTTTTCGTACGTTTGTTCGGTTTGTGCTTGTTTGGGTTTGTCTGTTTCCTCTTCCTCTTGGGATCTGGGAAGGGCTGCGGTTTGTAATTGTGGCACTCCCTGGACTTTTCTCTTACCTCTTTTTTCATTTAAATCCTTTAAAAATATCTAGCAAACGTTAAAAGTTCATGGAAACACCAACATGAAACACATGGTATAAACAACACAGCTGTATTATTATCTGTATTATCTCTTTTCGTTTACTTTAAAAAGCATAGATTAAAATTTATATCAGCATGGATGCTAACACTGCCTTATTTTAGCTGAAGAATGAAAAACGTGACATTGCACGATTGATCAAATTAATTTATTGTCACCAGTTTTAGCGAACACGCATGCTTTCACCAAAACAGAAAGCTCTAATGTCATCGTGGTAGTTGACATAAATTTCCTAACCTCAAGATAGTAACTTTGTATAAATTTACTAACCTCAAAATAGTAAAATGGTATAAGTAATTAATACAATTCAGAGCTATTCATGTGGATTGTTTATTCAGATTTTCAAAGCATTTTCTAAATGCTTCAGAAACGTTTTTTTTTTTTTCTTTTTTTTTTTTTGTTTTTAACAAAACGAAAAGTAAAAGCAAATGTCTATCATCTTTCACAATTTCATACACAATAACTCCTAGGCTAGTCTGCCAATCTTGATCAAATTTCACTTGTTTCATACGGTTAGTTGGGGAGGAACTCTTACTTTCCAGTCGAAGAGAACCATAAACAGGTCCATCGGGATCTGGCCACATATAAAATCCAATGTAACAGATTTCCTTTTTTGTTGCTTACCAAATCTTAAGGCTGACTCATCAGAGCTAAACTGATAATCGTATATTAGTCCTGCCATTGTGATCGATAATCCATTAGTAATCACTGAAGATTCGGTCGTAATTTTACATGTATGCCTAAGCAGGACTCTTTTCGATATGTTATACTTTTCTGTATGTCTTTGGCCTGAACAAACACAGTGTAGACCCAGATGACACGCCACAAAACACAAATTCTTATCAGGGTCTATACTGTTTGCTTGTACTTGTTCAAATTTCAGATAAATTATGGTAAGGAGTTGATGTGTCTGAATACTAAGGGTAATTAACGTAAAGTAACAGCTAGTCCACGAAATCAAAGGGCCCGTTATTAGCAAATCTGTAACGATAATTAATTTTGTGGAATTTAATGATCAATTAATGGATTATCCAATTTATTGTGCCAGCCTTACCAAATTTCAGGTAAAACAATGTTAAACTGAAATAATTCCGAAAATACCATTGAAACACTCTAATGCTGCTGTTTTCTGCCATGTTTGATTTTTTTCTGTGCCGATGTTTTAATTATTTACATCAAAGGAGGATAAAACCATATGATAAATACCAGAGACAGGCAAGTATTCTTTACCACTGGCATATCACCGAAGATATCTAGAAACGCTTCAAATGAACCATTGAACAACCTTCTGTGTGACCCTTTTAGTTTCTCCGGCTTGGGCATAGCTCATTTTGACAGTCCAGCTTTCCATATGCGCTTGTGTTCACTGTTAAGCCCACCGAGCATGGCATCAAAATAGTTTGAGACACTATGTACAAAATCGAAGGGAAGGCAATGATCAGGGATCGATACAATTATCCCATACCTCCCATCAGAGACATCAAAGGGAATGAAACAAAGACACGAAATAACTAGACCCTAATGGAAACATCACTAGCAGAAGCCAAACAGACAGTTACTTTCCCACAAAGTGGCCAAATGGCTATCCAAAACAAAAAAAGCGACACACACATTCAAAGACGAACTATGACAAAAATAAACCAAGACTGAAGAACCGCCTTGGAACGGTCAGTGAAAAGTATTTCATTGGGGGCTTAAATCAATTTTACGTGGCCACAATCCTCGCCCTCACTTCTGCCGCGGTTAAGAACATGATTTGTTCAGTCCGCATGAGGGTTTTAGAATTTTACGGTGACTTAGTGTACAGATTCAGAATAATTGTGGGTAAATCTAACTTTTCGGAGCAATTCAGAAAACTTAAGAACCGTTATAAAAGAATTGGCTATAGCCTGGATATTATGCGGCAAACCGCATGCCTAGTTGTCAACCCAATCATTGTTGATGGCTATGCTTCACTCTTAAATTGCACGACGGCGGTTCGGGCCTCAGACTCAATGACGGCCTCTTCGTAAAACTTTAACCAGTGGGTTGGGGCTTGACGATATGTCTTTGGCTTGGCTCAACTATTGGTTTTCATTTACTCTGGCATACTGTAGAATTAGCCATGAGTACTCGTCTTTGTTTATTATAGTGATTAATTTGATTTTTATGTTTTCGCTTTGATGCATTGACTGAGTTGGGAGCCTTTATGCGAACCGAATTTTTATGTATTTCTATATTAAGAGTAGCATCGGGACCCAGGATAAAGTTAGCTAGCTGTGAAAAAGCTTTAAACCCCCCGGTGGTTTACTCTACTGACCGTTCTAAGGCGGTGGTCCCGGTGTTAGTCTTACTCTTTGTTGCTTTGTGGTTCATTCTACGAGGCGATTTGTTGTATGTCTTACCATGTGTCATTTTGTTCTTGTGTTTTTCAGTCCTTTTAGTATTGCGATTACCTCGCTTGGGGAAGAGAGAGCTAATCTTAGTGCTTTTTGTACGTTTGTTCGATTTGTGCTTGTTTGGGCGGTTTCCTCTTCCTCTTGGTGTCTGGGAAGGGCTGCGGTTTGTGATTGTGGCACTCCCTGGACTTTTCTCTTACCTTTTGTCCTAACTCATCAGTGCTACATCTCCGAGGACACAAAAAATCAACTAATTACAGAGATGAAACAACGATGAAGACTAAACAACACGAAACGCCTGAAATGCTGGAGCAAAAGAAAACCAACAGTTAAACTCCGGTGGCCCCGACCAAAGATAGACATCAAATACCTGCCAAACATTACCCAAAACTAAATTTCAAGTAACCCTTTACGTTGGAACCAACATAGAATCTGAGGCCTAACCCGCCGGCGTCCAGTTAAAGAGGGAAACAAAGTTATTAACCGTGATTGGGTTAACAACCATGCATGCATTCTGTCGTATAACATTTATGTTGTACCCAATCTTTTTATATCGAAGAATGATTTTACGAAATTGGGTACTGAAGTCATTGCAAGCATATATTTTTTCTGAATTAATACACTAAGTCACCATAAAATTCGGGTTCCGATAGGCCTTGTTGCAGAAGAGATTTCAGTCTATAATGGCGTCTATAAAACTTAGAAAATGTTTTACGTAGTTTATGACACCGATACCTCTTATTAAGAAGTTTAGCAGTTAGCAATTTATTACGAGTCCGTACAATTACAAGTCTGCTACATAAGACATTTAAGTTACTGCTTCTATATAGCTGTTAACAGAATCTGTGAAGCAATATCTAGGATAGATTGAGCTCTCAAGCCCTGGTCGGCAATCCGTCTAGGAGTTGGCAACTCCAAACAAACAAAAACCTGTTCCAGTTATGTAAAGTCTGCTTCGGCAGCTGGGGCGGAAGAAATCATTATTATGATTCAACGGCTCAAATGGCGATGCAGCAGCATGTTGTGGAGCATGGAGAGCATGACAAGGCACAACAGAAGTCATGGTCATCCACTGCATCCGAGCTTAGCTCCAGATGTCCTGATACTGTCTTGCCTGTGGATCCAGCTAAGAACGAGAGAGTGAGGTTGACTCTGCGCGCCTCTCCCTCACTATAATCAAATTCACAGTGCATGTCATCTTAATCAGCAACACACATTCACAGCAAGTACATATATGCAAATCATACAAAAGCCCTGTGGCGATGGGCGAGCGGCGAAGCAGCAGGTGAGGAAACACTGGAAGCTGTAGTTGCGGACCTACACACAGGCGCCTTGGTTCTATATGGTCACTTTCCTTAAGAGCGAAGCAGTACGGGGAATCCAGCAGCCGAACTGAGCGACTGAGCAGACCTTTTTAGGATCGCTCTGCTCAACCCGGTAGCATGGGGAAGGGGCTAGAAAATGTGCCCTAAACAATTGCTTGCTTCAAAACTCCTGGCTGGTTAACCGCGATCAGCGGGAATCCCACTTAGCGGTCGAACAAGAAACAAGAGCTCCGCCAAGCGGGGCATTATACGCCCGAGGCAAGTAATAAGATGCAGCACATTAACTGGCTCCTGTATAATTCAGTGCTCCGGATATAAACTGTAAGTGGAATTACAAAAAAAAAAAAAAAAAAAAAAAAATCAAAAAAATCATTGGGGCATAATCTCTGCTGATATTTGGTGAACTGTAACCTAAGGGTCCAAGCTGGCCAAGAAATTAAGGGAGAAGTTTGCTGCTTCTAGGGAGAAGTGCTTTCTGACGGAGGACACACCACAGAAGCATAGCTATATTATAAGCTCATATGAGCCTTTGGCACACCATTACCTCTAAACAATATGCTGTGAAAAGTTTACAAAAACTTTTAAAGGGGCATAAGTCTGCAAATATTTGGTGCACTGTAACCTAAAAATAATATATGCTGCTCCACATCATGGTCTAACTATACATGAAGTTTCAGCTTGATCGGATGTAAAATGTAGGAGGAGTTAACCGGAAATGAAAAGTTTACAGAAATTTTCTAAGGAGCATAACCCTGCAAACATTTGGTGGACTGTAACCCTAAAACAATATGCGCTGCGCCACATCATGGTCTAACTATATACCAAGTTTCAGCTTGATCGGATGTAAACTGGAGGAGCCGGAAACAAAAAATTAATAGATATTTTCGAAGGGGTTGAACTCTGCTAATATTTGGTGGACTGTAACCTCGAAACAATACGCGCTGCTCCACATCATGGTCTAACTGTACATGAAATTTCAGCTTGATTGAATGTAAACTGTAGGAGGATTTAGCCATAAACTAAAAATTAATCATAATTTTCAAAGAAGTATAACTCTGCTAATATTTGGTGGACTGAAACCTCTAAACAATATGCGCTGCTCCACATCATGGTCTAACTATACATGAACTTTCAGCTTGATCGGATGTAAACTGTAGGAGGAGTTAGATATAACTCTGCTAATATTTGGTGGACATAACTCTGCAAACATTTGGTGGACTGTAACCCCAAAACAATATGCGCTGCGCCACATTATGGTCTAACTATATACCAAGTTTCAGCTTGATCGGATGTAAACTGTAGGAAGAGTTAGCCGGAAAAGAAAAGTCTATTGAAATTTTCAAAGGGGCATAACTCTGCTAATATTTGGTGGACTGTAACCTCGAAATAATATGCGCTGCTCCACATCATGGTCTAACTATATATGAAGTTTCAGCTTGATCGAATGTGAAATGAAGGAGGAGTTAACCGGAAATGTAAAGTTTACAGAAATTCTCTAAGGGGCATAACTCTGCAAACATTTGGTGGACTGTAACCCCGAAACATCATGGTCTAACTATATACCAAGTTTCAGCTTGATCGGATGTAAACTGTAGGAGGAGTTAGCCGGAAACGAAAAAGTTTACGGACGGACGGGCGGACGGACGGACGCCATACCCCATAACATAATACGTCCCGTTTTTCAAACGGGCGTATAAAAAGAAGATGAAGATGATACCTCTAATCATCGGCGCTTGGAATGTGCGCACCTTACTGTCCAGTTCTGGTTCTGACAGACCTGAGCGAAGAACAGCTCTAGTTAGTAGAGAACTTGACCGATAAAAAGTCGAGATTGCAGCTCTGAGTGAGACTCGCCTTGCAGAAGAAGGGCTTTTAAAAGAAATTGGTGCTGGCTACACTTTCTTCTGGAGTGGACGCAAGAAAGAAGAGCGGCGTGAGGCAGGAGTAGGATTCGCCATCAAGTACCACCTCATCAGCAAGCTCTCAAGACTACACAAAGGCATAAATGACAGCCTAATGACGCTGAGACTTCCCTTATCTGGCAAGAGGCATGCAACAATTGTAAGTGCCTATGCACCCACAATGACCAACCAGATGAGCTTAAGGATAAGTTCTATGACGATTTGGATTCTGTGATTTCTGCAGCAGCCCGGACAGACAAACTCATCCTCCTCGGGGACTTCAATGCCAGAATGGGCACAGACCACCAGACTTGGGAAGGAGTGACTGGATCTGAAGGTGTAGGGAAGTGCAAAAGAGGATATCTTGAAAAGATGGGCCGAACACTTTGATGGTGCCCTCAATCGGCCGTCACCTATCAATAATGAAGCTATTAACAGACTACCACAGGTGGAATGTAAGCCGCTGCTTGATGAGCTCCCAACCATCTCTGAAACAATGAAAGCAATAAAACTCCTGTCATCTGACAAGGCTCCAGGATCAGATGCAATACCTGCAGAGATCTACAAAGCAGGCGGTCCTCCAGTTGCAGAGAAACTAACAGAGTTATTTCACATTATGTGGAGAAAAGAAGCCATTCCTCAAGAATTCAAGGATGCAACAATTATCCACCTATTCAAAAGGAAAGCGAATCCTCAAGTCTGTGACAATCATCGAGGCATCTCTTTATTGTCAATTGCTGGGAAGATCCTTGCTAGGTTCCTACTGAACCGATTGAATGAACACCTCGAACGGTCAGGGCTTCTACCAGAAAGCCAGTGTGGATTCAGGAAAAACAGAGGAACAACAGACATAATCTTTACAGCACGACAGCTTCAAGAAAAATGCCAGGAACATAATAAAACCTTAACACATAACATGACCTTTGTCGACCTTACCAAATCATCTGACACAGTCAGTCGTGAGGGACAAAGTTTGGCTGTCCTGCCAAATTCATAGCAATGGTGCGGCAGTTCCATGATGGTATGCTTGCAAGGGTTCAAAACGATGGAGAGTTTTCTGATCCATTTCCTGTGACAAATGGAGTTAAGCAAGGCTGTGTACTAGCTTCACCATTGTTCAGCATGATGTTTCTGCCATGCTTACACATACTTTCCAGGATCGTGACTATGGTATATCTATTAGGTATCGCTTTGATGGGAAACTTTTCAACCTAAGAAGACTGCAAGCTGAAGCTAAGGTGCAGACAGAGGTGTTAGATGAGTTCCTCTTTGCTGATGACATGGCAAAGGGTGCTCCAACAGAAGAGAAAATGCAAAAATGTGTGGATCAAGTATCTGATTCATGTGACAGCTATGATCTCACAATCAGCATCAAAAAGACTGAGGTAGTATAACAGCCAGCATCTGGAAAGCCTTACAAGGAGCCTACCATCACAGTGAAAGGTCAACGACTGCAAGTGGTAGACAAGCACATTATCTAGAGTTGTGCACATTGATGATGAAGTCAATGCTAGAATTGCCAAAGCTAGTGCAGCATTTGGCCGGCTACGTGGAAGTATTTGGGACCGAAGTGAAATCAGACTTGACTAGCTGTAAAAGTGCTTTAACCCCGCCCCCCCCCCCCGGCCCCCGGTGGTTTGCTCTACCGACCGTTCTAAGGCGGTGGTCCCGGTGTTAGTCTTACTCTTTGTTGCTTTGTGGTTTATTCTACGAGGCGATTTGTTGTATGTCTTTCCGTGTGTCTTTTTGTCCTTGTGTTTTTCAGTCCTTTTAGTATTGCGATTACCTCGCTTGGGGAAGAGAGAGCTAATCTTAGTGCTTTTCGTACGTTTGTTTGGTTTGTGCTTGTTTAGATTTGTCGGTTTCCTCTTCCTCTTGGGGTCTGGGAAGGGCTGCGGTTTGTGATTGTGGCACTCCCTGGACTTTTCTCTTACCTTTTTTGACACAAAACTGAAAGTATATAGATCGGTGGTGCTGCCAACACTATTATACGCATGCGAAACTTGGACAGTTTACCAACGGCATGCCAAAAGACTGAACCACTTCCATACAAGCTGTCTTAGAACACTTCTAAAGATCAAGTGGCAAGACAGAATTCCAGACACAGAAGTCCTGAAAAGGGCAGGGATGCAGAGTGTACATACTCTTCTGAAATTGGCACAGTTAAGATGGACAGGCCATGTTACCAAACAAAATGCCTGATGAACGTTTGCCAAAGAAAATCCTTTATGGAGAACTACAAGTTGGAAAACGCTCCCATGGTGGTCAGAAGAAGCGATACAAGGACACCCTCAAAGTTTCCCTTGAAGACTAAAACATACCAACAGTCATGGGAACAGATTGCACAGGATCGTACAAAGTGGCAAGGCCTCATAAGAAGGGGAGTGGTGAATACGAAGCAAAAAAAGAATCAGCGAAGCCGATCAGAAACGTGTACAGCGGAAAGCCAGAGCTAAGGCATCACCAACAGAGCTTTCTTCCTCAGACCTCTCTTGTTCTATCTTCGACAAGCAGTTTAGAGCTAAGATTGGTCTCATCAGCCATCTTAGAACACACAATTAATAACACATCACACAGTTGATTAGGATCGGTCATTATCAGTAATGACAGACGAACATCACAAATCTGTACAATTTTAAGAACAATTAAAATACCAGTGATCTGGAAAAAATATGGCACAGTTTGGGATTGCTGATCCTCATGCAGGTTGCTTTGGGAGAGATGGTTTTACCGTAGCCATTGAACGATCCTCATGACAAACTGACATGAAGAGGTGGAGCAAATACCCAATGTCTGTAGTATGTAAATTAATGTGAACATAAGTTTTCAATCGTTAATGATTTTAGCCAACCATAGAGCGTTAATACCAACATTTCCTTTCAACAACAACAGTAATACAGTTCAGGTACAAACATTTTTGAGACGTTTAGAAAATAGTGTCCCGCAATTTATGGTTTAGGGTTGCCGATACTCTTGCAAGTTGGTTTGAGTGATGTGGTGTTTTCCTTTGCCATAGAGTAATCGATCCTCATGACAAATTTACATAAAGAGTTGATGCAGATACAATTAGTTGCCTCTACTGGTATATTGATCGTCTAGTAAACAATAGGGGACAGTTCAAACTGCAGTCAGAATGGTAGTTGCTTGAAGCTGAACTTTTCTCCAAGGTCAGCGATTAATATACATTTCAGTCTATACCAAAACTAAGAAATCATATATGATTGGTAGGAGGTTCCTTGGAGGTTGCTTACTGTTGCAATAAGGTTGGGTTAATGTTGCAATATTATAAAGTTGCTTTAATGTTGAAATGAAGTTTAACGAAATATTTCGCCAAAATGGTTTAGAAATACAAGATTGCGCTACCCATTGTCATTATTGCCAAATACGATAAAAAATGGCCCAAGATATTTTTCATTTGGCCAAAACAAGTGGTGAAAAAAACATTTTCAGACAAAAAAAAAAAAAGCCACAAGCTTTTTTTCTTGTACCGATCTCTACCGTTGTGTAACAGCCCATTGTATATCACACCCGCAGTCAAACATGTAACCAAAACAATTTTATATCAAAACTAAAAATGATGACACCTGTTTGATGTACTGACTGAGTGCCTATTTTATCCGTACAATAATTTTATATTCTTCAATCACGCAAAATTATGAGTAAGCATACATTGAATGTCAGTGTTCGATTCTTCCGTAAAGAAAAATAAAGACCTAAATCGTCTAACACTTTAACGTATGTCCGCTATTTTTAGGCCCGCTGGAAGATAGGTAATGCGATATGATGCAAAGTCAAAACTAATGTTTTGCGACTACAGCATCAAAGCACAAAGCCAAATTACCTTCACTTAAGGGTGCATTGTATTTAAGAAAGAATCTGTAGTCAAACACGTTCAGGCCTTGGTAGTTCAGTTGGATGCACGTCCGACTGGTGATCGGGAGGTTTTGGTTTCGACCCCTGCAGGGTCTCTAACATTCTTTCGTGGAGATTGATCATGAAATATTTTCTATGGTCATGCTGCCCCTTCCGCTGATTCAAGAAGGGCATTTGTCTTTTTCAGGCAACAGATTGTGGTTAACCTCTTAGAGGTCTAAGCGTGCCCTGTAAAAGTTTAGTTAGGTAAACTGGCCACGCTCGACATGACCCCATTGGATTGACTGAGCCGTAAAACCTTAACACAAACAAAAACAAACATGTCCAAAACAAAGGTAAGAGAAGCAGTTTTTTTGTAGGGCTGTTCATGTTTTTTTTTTCATATTCATGCTGTGGTAGTCTGACAAATCAGGCTGAAGAACAGATTCATGGTTTGATGGCTGATTTTTTAGCCTAATGCTAGTGGGGCTTATTTCAGCCAAAAAGGTGCTAGTCACATACCTTGGACGCTGTTTTTTTGTGTGGGGCGGGGGGGGGGGGGACTTAAAACAAATATAAAACTTAAAAAAATGATAATCTGCTCTCACCCATAGAGATAAAAAAAAATGATAATCTACCTCACCTCTAGATATAGAACAGAGAATGTTCTATATATCTAGAGATCAGTGTAGATTATCAGATTTTCTTTTTACACCTCGCAACACGATAGTGGCGGGGCTTATGGTTTCATGTTGGACGTCCATGTGTCTGTCCGTACGTCCATCCGTCTGTCAGTCCGTCCGTCCGGCTTTTCGTTTCCGGATGATAACTTGAGTAAATATCAATGGATTTTCACCAAACTTGGTATGTGCATTGATATTGTGGAGGTTTGGTTTGGGATTGCTAATGGGAAAATTTCGTCCAATTTTGATAGAGTTATCGTCCCGCAACACAATAATGGCGGGTTATTATATTTTTTTTTTTTTGTTTTTTTTTTTTTAAGTTTTATGCGAGTTTCAAGCTAAAAAAAAAAAGAAAAATATATAGGGTACAAGGTACGTGACTAACACCTGTGAAATATCCTTAAACGGCTAAAGGTAGAAAAAATTAATTTATTTAAGAAGATTTTCTGTGATAACTAACTTAAGTGTGGAGCCATGAATTATCATGTACCCTGAAATTAAAAATAAATGTTTAAACTGAAACTGTGTCTGACAGATTTGCTTTTTTTTTACGAGAATGACATACTATTCTTTTTCATCAAATTTTACATTTCTTTGTTTTCATATTGACTATTTAGATTTTTTAGATGCCGTTTCCGTCCATCCAGATATGAGCTGGCTGCCAACTGTAATGTTTTCTTTCAGATTTAACAGTGAAGTAACCAGATTATGAAGAAAAAGCATTTACTTTATTAATATGCACTTTGTTTCCAGGTATATTTGTCACCCAGTGATCAGTAAGGTAGAACACGAATAGATGTCAGAAGGTTTATTGCAACCAAAAAGGGTGTCCTAAAAATAAAATACAACAATATTTACACAGTGCCACACATGTACATATTACATGTTTATCAATATCAATCTGTATAGAAAAACCGGACAACGGACTGCAGCTTTCATCAGACAGCGGTTATTATAATTAAAAGAACTTACGAGATGTATAGAAATTGCCAGCATATTCCAGTGTAATGAAACTTTATCCATTTCAACGTTTTCGCCGAACTGGCTAGAGCTTCAACACGGCGTTTATGCACCAGTCATTTGTATCCACTGCCCTCCCCGCCACCCCCCCCCCCCCCACCCCACAACCTACGGAGATGGGCGAGGAATGGCCGGGCTAATGACCGGGATTATTACTTTTTGAATGTCCCCGCAGTGTCGTGTAAGTGCCGGGATTATGACTTTGCGCCATTATAGCGGGGACTATAGTGGTGGAACTAGCTAAAGAAAGAGTGTGTTTTATGGTGTCACGGCCGTCTTTTATCAGAGCACTAACGACAAAATCTCGTGAGAACAAGCTAGCGATTACAACAGAAAAACGAAAGAGAGAAAAGTTCTACAAATATTTATACTCATCCTATCTTTCTGCATTTTTTTCGAAATTAAAATTAGATAATTAATTTAAGATGGGTTAATTATAGCACAAATTCTGATCATTTCACACTGTAGTGTGTGAAAACCTTCCCTGGAGATAGATGTAATACGTTTTCGTGGCTGGTGTCAATCGCCAAGGTTTATATGGGTCCTTTGGGCATTTTCGATAGTCACGTGATATTTACCTTCGCAACAAAATCCAAGGTGAAAGCAGCGCAGTCTGTTTGCAAAATTCTGCTATTATCAATTTATCACCATGTGCTATTACCAGTCTGGTGCGAGTTACTTTGTAAATATGGCGAGTTGTCTTTTGGGCGTGTTGTCCTGCACCCTCTAGAAAGACCCTTGATGAGCAAGCGTTTGTAAACTACAGCGAATCCTTATTACCCTTATAAACCTTAATTCCTTGTTCATTCTTAATTCTACAAATTACAGGAAATAAAGAAAATGCAATTGGGGTACTCTATCAAGGTCGACTTTGATATAACCTTTCATCTTGGCCTTTTGATAGGTTGCACATTTTCTTGACCTAATATATACATTCGAATAATGGCGGTCAGGCCCGTGAATTGACTAGAAATTATGAAATGAAAATCCATAAGCATCCATCCTGCGAAGCGAATATTTACCAACACATGTTTATTAAAAAAATATAACAATATAGTGAATGCATATACGGAAAATATATCTGTTTCTCCACTGAAAATAAGATCATATGAGGTCTTGTAAGCAACTCACATATTATCAAAGCCGTGGGGACTGACACTTGCCAGAAATATTTTTCTGCAAAATACATTTTATTGGAGTGCGAACTTTGATAAAATTGATTGTTTGGAATTGTACTTTCAGCAAATTATGGCAATCTATAGCATATTGGCCGAACTGTTGCCATAACTTTTAAAGGGACTTTAGCTATCACTCAGTGCTCATGATAGCTAGTTATAAAAGTATAAAAAGCAATTTCAGTATGTTTATTTGCATTATGTTCAGACTTGAGTTTCATATAAATTTATGGCCTTCGCATATGACCTGCAATGTAATAGGACTGGAAATGTCCATGAAATAAACAACATAATTAAATAAATAAATGTTCTCTTTGTTTTTTATTTTTATTATTATTTTTTTATGATTACATGTATCCGTATATAATATAGTTAATAAATTTTGATAACTGTTTAAGGTTGAGCACTGTTCTCTTGAAAAAATAGTTCATTAAGATGGAAAAACGCGACCTAATTATTGAATAAATGATGGTTGCCATGCAATGTTTTCACCTATAAAATGGCAGGTATTTGGTGCTACAGATTGCTACGTCACACCGATGTTGTCTGTCGATAAACAGATTTTTTTAATATGTCTGGCGTAATGGAGGTATTCCAGTAGTGCTATTTACACAGGTATCAGATATTACACAGAATGATTGGGTACAAATATCTGCTAGCTGCTGTATGAACCTAATGGATTTTCGATGGAAATAGACTCACCTTGGTACACGTTGCTTAGTTTATTTATTAATAAATGATATTTTAGAAGCAAATCAGCTCTGCAAATTCTAATACAAAGTTCGTCAAAAAATTACACCAGTTTCTGAAGAATCGCGGAGCTATTTTCAGTTAGAACTTTGTTATTACTTACTAATGAGCGCACATAATAATGATGGCCTATCATGTCTACGTGCATTTGTTCATGGGGTCTTGTGCAGGCTTTGAGCTTTTATCTACATCTATCAAGATTCATGCACGGCTTTTGGAAAAGGGAAAAATGTGTTCTTTGTGACTGTTTGGCAATTTGCACAGAAGTAAATTTGCAAACGTTTGTCATGATTAAATGCAGGACCTTTTTTCGTAATTACCTGTGCACAAAAAGTTTTATTCTAGTCAAGGTTTTTTTTAAATAAAAATAAAATATTTTCGCCCTTTTTAACTAGGAAAAATGAATGCAAATTATGCAGAAATCTGCAGGGTAGGTCACTTGGTGGCAGATTTTCAACAAAGTCCGCTTGGTCATTTTTTTTCCTGAAATTTTCACAATATTGCTGTGAAACATCAATAATTTAAATTCAACAAAGAATAGTAAAAAAAAATGTTCCATTACAAAAGTTAAAGAAATCACCTTACTATAAAAATTGTATTTTTTGCCATAAATTCAATCTTAGGATAAGTATTTGAGAATAAAACAGAAGCAGAAAAGACAAATGGTTTCTGACAAGATGTGGTCAAACAGACCAAAATATTTTCATTTCAAATAATACGCCAAGCATAAAAAAGTCTTTCTAAGTGATGTTGAAATGATAGCAGATGCTAAATCTAAATAATAAAACTGCCCGATACTATCGAATCACACTTTCATAAATGTTGGGCGAATTAACAGACAAAAATAAACAAAGAAAGGAATTTGAACAACTTCTCCTAATAAGAGCTATACAATTCTAAAGTAATGTAATCAGATTTTAACGCTGCTAGGCAACTGAGTCACGCAGAGACAGCGCCATAAATTCTAACTGCAGCAGGGAAATATTTGTACTCAACCAGGTAAAGTTTACACACAACATATGCTTATCAGTTACTGCCAGAGTAGGTCTACTATATTTTGTCTTCTGTCAAAATGTAGGACACCCCTGTAAGAAAACTTATTGCAGTGGAGTTGGATTTCTCTTTCAGTCTGACCAGGGTTCCGAGACAATTCACCGACAAGACAGTTCACCGACACATAATTTGGAGACAGTTCACCTACAAAATTGGAGACAGTTCACCGACACATTTGAAGACAATTCACCGACACAAAAAAGAATGTTTGTGAAACTTAAGATAAAGAAAAATGGCATATGTGCTCGCATATACTTGTAAAAAAGGAAGATTTATGTATTGATATTTCATATACTTTCTGGACATGTATGGTACATTTGTACTTTCAACTCTGTCTTTTGTGTTAACCAATATATTCGGACATCATAACTCCTTCCCTTACTTATCTTAGAATTGGAAAGTTCTGGCGACCATAAGACGAGTTGATAAACATGCAGACTGACCCTTTCCGGGAAAAAGTGTTTTTGGTTGTTTGTTTTTTTAAATATATTATTAATTAAAATATAAATACACGTCTTTGTATTACATATAAATCATGAAAAGCGTAAACAATACGACCTATATAATGATTCATATACCAATTTTTAAAAAAAAAATATTTCATCTTCACGCGGCATTTGAGGCACACAACAAAACTTAGTAAGAAAATTCACAAGATGTTAACTTTTTAGTTTCCCCAGTAAATGATGTCATTTCTTGTCTAGTGTGTCACCGAATCTTCATAAACAGCAAAGAAAGTAACTTCTGACATTTCTTTCAATCTCTTTTAGTGAAAATCTTACTATTTTATTTCAAAACGACCCGTTTAATTTCTTCATTAAAACCCATAAAACAGTATTTCTTTGTCGGTGAACTGTCTTCAAATGTGTCGATGAACTGTCTTCAATTTTGTCAGTGAACTGTCTCCAAAATACGTGTCGGTGAACAATCTTGTCGGTAAACTGTCTTGGTCCCGACTTCAGAGTGATATGAATAGTTTATCCTAATGAAATTTATGTCAAATACTGCAGGATGAAGAAGGCCTACAAGTAATGAACCATTTACATAGATTAACGAATGTTCTGTAACTTGCACAGTGGACGACCTTTCCTGCACACTGGGAATGGAGCTACAGTTAACGTCCCATCCCAAATGCATGAATTTGGAAGACTCGTGCACATTTAAACAACATTGTTCAGACTTCTTCAGAATAGTCAGTTATAGGAGAAATTCAAGACAGTACTAAATTGAAAAGGAACATGTACAAGAGAAGAAAGCTCCAGCTATTCTGAATAGCCATAGAAAATGCCCTGCACAAAAAGACTGTTGAATTCAGGGCAACATATATTTAGATAAAAAATAGCCATGCTAAACTATTGACACCAGGCCTCAGATTTTTCAGACTTTTGCAGAAATTCAGACTTTTTCTTAATTTCAGGCATTTTGATTTCGATTTTTTTCCATGTATATGCTGATTAAAAGGACTATTTATGGCTGCAAAAGTCAGCTTTTCAGTAGGAAAAGCTTGTTCAGGATGAGGCCTGTAACATTTTAAAAGCTCCTTTTTCACGTCCCCCGGGGGAGGGGGGAACATAGCAGGGCTGTTACTTTTCATTTGTCCCCACAGTGCAGTGGTTTTAACAGGGCTTGATTTTGAGAAAGTCGTTGTCCCCGCCCTACCCCGTAGGTGTGGGGGTGCGGGGGTGGGGGCGTGGGGCAGTCGATACAAATGACTGGTGCATTATTTGGAATACCAGATAGACAACTATAGTTGAACACAAGATATAAATAGAATATTACTTCCGTATAATCGTACCTGGATTATTGAAATATATGGACTTGTAAGTAATAAGAAATTACTTCATCTTGACTATTTACGTTGTTAATTCAAGATGGATGACCACAACAATAAAGGCAAGTGCGCGTGAATTAAACACGTGAAGTGACATGCACATTATTATTGGTTGTTAGTATTTTCATGTCACACACATGCACACACACACACCGTTTTCTCTGATTGGATTACTATCGTAAACACAAGCTTTAAATAGCAACGGGGAATCACCGTCGAATTCCATTCCAAAGAGGGTTCGTTTAACAACGAATGGAAGAATGGCGAATAAGAAACTAAATGACCCCATTTCACAAAGTATTTACGAAAAATTCACCTTTGTGACATATTATTTATGTTTCAGACCACATACATGCTGTTAATGTTTTTAAGCAATCAAAGAGGTTTCAGCAGTGGCAGGGTACTGCGTACTCCAAGAGCGAGAATGCTGTAGAAGTGGTTATGGGTCAACTCATACTTAGCTGCGAAGAAAGACATGGCCAGCTGTCTTGTTCCAGAACTGAATGAGCTTTGTATTGACCAGGTATGATTATGATTTTCAGTTCTACCATAACTAGAACAAATCCATATCATCAACATCCTAGTAAACCACATTTTTTTTTTTTTTTTTTTTTTTTTTTTTTTATTTTTTTTTTTTTTTTTTTTGAAAAAAAAAAAAAAAAAAAAAAATAAAAAAAAAAAAAAAAAAAATCAGGAGATGATTTATATAAGCTTTTAGCTTTTTATCAAATCCTGTACCATATAACATTATGCGATGTATTTATGTGAACTTAAATGAATAAAATATTGTTTAAACCAAACCACATTTTATATTGGGGAAAATTGGGTTTGCAGGGGTATACAGTTTTCTTCTTCAAAATTTCTCAGTTCTGATCAAAATGAAAGATTGTGAGACAGGGTACTCATTTAAATGACCTCACTGAGGCAATCTTAATGAGCATCCATAGTCTTTCTTTCGAGTAAAAGTAAGGGATGCAGAAAATATAAAATACCATCTGCAAAAAAGACACTCTTGAAATAGAGCAACTAAGCGGCTTAGCCAGATTTCTGTGTTTTAAATTTTTGCCGGTATGCACCAGAAACAAGCTGCTGAGACCGTTCTTATAAGTACCACCACCATCCAGTATGTTTTCGATTGAAATATTTGTGGTCACAGGAAGACAACATAACAGAAAAAAATATCTGTCAGTTTGTTCACTATGAAAAATATTTTTTTTTTTTTTTTTCGTTTTAAATTATCCAGTTAAGATATGTAAGGAGATAAAAAAGGAGTGCAAGTACATCATTCTCCTTAAAAGACTACAAAAATGTTACATCACAGTCTGATGTTCAAAATTTCTGACTCTGAGTATATCAGTTTTTTTTTTTTAATTTTCATGTATTGTAGATATACTTATTGACCGGCGCGCGATTGCTCCGGTCTCTTAATATAGCTTTAGATTTTTTACATATGGTAGACTATTCGATTAGCTCACCAAGGACGTTTTATATTTGCCGGGACGTCGGTTTGTGACGATCCCGGCAAATATAGAAACTTTTAAAACAAACTGTGTTATTAGCGGATTAATGTCTATTTTATTTTTATTTCAATCAAGAAATTTCTTACAGGTTGATTAAAGCATACATGAAAAAATCGCATTGTTGTTCTCTTTTACCTGTTACATTGAAGATTTATTGAACTTTAGTATACCCTTGTCCCATATCTCAATGTAAACATAAACAAAATTTGCTCCGGTACTTAGACGTTTACGTCTAAATATTTTGTCATAAATACTTACTCATAACATTATCACACTTGAGTACCTTCCACAAATATTTCTATTTAGAACTGGAAAATATTGAGATTGACATTGTGTATAGCTCCAGATAAGGGAATTTTTACAAACAAAAAGTATTGATATTTTTTCTTATTTCTCCAAGAAAACATGTGGTACTCGTTACAATAAGAAAACATGCCTATTCAAATATACTGGAAATCTTACCACCAAAAAATGAAAATTTTCAGATAAAAATTCTGATATGTTTCAAACTTCTGCATAAAATATAGATTGTGTGTACTCGTTAGAACCGCCTCGACGAGAACCCACAATCTATGTTTTTGAGCAGAAATAATTTACTGTATAAAAGTGGGCTTTAAGGGGGTCAACATTATATAGGTATGTTTTCGTAATGAGAAGTTCCTCACTGAGGTACTTCTAATAAATACCCATAAACATGTTTTCATGGAGAAATTAGGAAAAAAAAAAACATTATGCGGATACCCCCTCTTACTGTGTGAATTTTTAGACACAGAGTGCATAGTTCCAGATACCGGAATGGTGGCTAAGTTGCTAGAGTGTCCGCTCTGTGACAGGGAGGTTGTCGATCCACGGCTGAGTTATACTGAGTCGAGACTTAAATAATGTACGAACTGCTCTTTTGCTTTGCGATCAGCATTAAGAAAGTGGAGTTAGGAATCAGAGTGGTCAGCTCAGTGTCAGTATAATGTGACTGGGTGGAATATCATGTAAAGTGTTTGGGGTGTGATATTTCAGTGAGGCAGCACTCTAAAAGTGAGCATTGAGCTTCCTGCCACATTCAGACACTGTAGTGATATGACTGAAAGATTGTTGAAAGCGACGTAAAGCCCGAATAAAACAAACATAGCTCCAGATAAGACAATTTTCACAACGGAAAAGTCTGATATTTTTCTTATTTCTCCATGAAAACTTATGTTGTGGATATTCATTAGAAATGCATCACTGATGCCCTTCTAATGAGTACCCACAAAATATGTTTCTTTTTTTTATGGAGAAATATGAAAAATATTACGGGGATACCGTCTCTTATGTGGAACTATGTACCCAGTCAGCATTCTACGAAAATATATATAGGGCCGTCATTGGCCCGTCAGGGTAGCTGACGGGCCGATGACGGCCCGATGTAGGTTTATGTAGAATGCTAGCTGGGTAGTGTTAAGTATATTCAGGGGTCTCATCACCATCTTCAAGACCTTTTGGTTGAACAGAACTCGCGAACCATTGAATATCACAGCAATTTTACAGTTTCAACAAGCTACAACACACAACTTACCGAAATACCGGAATACTACAGAAATACCTGAATACCCGTGACGGGGACAGGAATACCTGTGAAAGACACCTACTGTAAAAAACAATACTAGCTTTTATTAAGAAACGCATATACTTGGAGGGAGGACAATCTTGAAAAACCCAGAGGCAAAAGGAGCTCATGTTAACAGCGAGACCGATTCGAAGGCTGATCTGAGTATTCACTAGTCGCACAGGTCTTATTGTCCTGAAAGTGTTTTCCAAATTTTCATGATCCCTTTCCCTCAAATTATTTTCATTCCCTTGTTCTCTGCGGCGTCTGATCTGGGTCTACACTGTTTGCTTAGGCCTATCTGTCACAATATTTAGATTCTTTAAATTGTTAATACGTGCCAGTTTCGTGTGCATTTCTGACGAGAAAAGGCTCCACAAATTAAGTTTGTTTTTTTCCTGAAGCGGTTTCCCGCCACGATTTCACGTGACGTTACCGCTACGAGCAGAAGTTGGAGGGGCATATTGCTTCTTGGGTGTTTGTCTGTCCGTCAGATATCAAAATATCTCAAAACCTTTTAGAGCCTTGAAACTTAATGAATAGATTGGTAGTGATGAATGGATGGCCTGTTTAGCTTTTTAAATAAATTCTAAAAAATACTTCATGAGTTATGGCCTTTTGTAATTTTTGGCATTTTACCTTGTCAGCACAATGTAGCTCTAAAACTGTTCGAGCAATAGCCTTGAAACCTGGTGAATTGAATGTAATGACGAGTAAATGACCTGGTCACCTTTTTTTTATAAATGAATTCTGAAAAAATATTTCATGAGTAATGGCCCTTTGTAAATTTCGGCATTTTTCCTATGTCAGTAAAATATCTCAAAGCTGTTGCAGCTAGAGCCTCATAACTTGATAAATAGATTGGTACTGATGAGAAGGAAGTTGGAGGGGCCTGTTGCTTCTGGGTATGAGTAATGGCTCTTTGTAAATTTGGGCATTTTTCCTTGTCAGCAAAATATCTGAGAAAAAAAAAAAAAAAAAAAAAAAAAACTGTTGGGGCTAGAGCGCCTCTTGACTTGATGAATAGATTGGTAGTGATGAGAAGATTGACCTGATTAACTTATTAACTTTTGAATAAATTCTGAAAAAAAAATATCATGATTAATGGCCCTTTGTAGAGTGGGGCATTTTTACCTTGCATTACCTTTAGAGGCAAGCATATGGTTGAGGCACAGTGTTTTACAAGAGATGATCACCCGTGAAGTGCTTGATGTCTTGAGCGATACAAGAATTCCTTTGTATAGCTACAAGTGGAGCAGCTGTTATGACAGGCAAAGGGCAGGGTGTAAAATTCCACTCGCCCGCTCGCATATGCGAGTACAATACAATCTCGGGCGAGTAGAGCTTGCACTGAGGTTGCACTGTAGGTCCAGTGCATTTTAGCCAGCAATATGCACAAACTCAGATATTATCGTTAAAAACATGATCAACGATATTTTTTCTACTGCAAACGGATGTTAACATACATGTTTCCAGACTTGCTCTTTGCCGATTTCGCTCAGTGATAGGCCTGAGTGATGTGTTTTATCTGCAACTTTGACAAGCTAATATAATTCAGCTTCGAAGCTAACACAAAATTATTTTAGATGCTTCCTGCAGAAGGGGTATCCGAAGTCATTAAAACATCCTCCTAGGTAAGGTTGCAGAAAACTACGCTTACTGCCAGATATACTTCGTCAATGGCCCTCAAATATTTTCAAACTTCTGCAGTGGTATCGATGATCCTAAAGGACTATAAAACATAACCCACACTGTTAGGAAGGACAGACAGACGTTTTACGACTGACGCACATTCACGTAAACCAGGTGTGGTGACCCCTGGGTATTAAATTTTCCGCCTTGCCGAGGCCCTAGGGGCTCAATTCCCACTGGGAACGTTGCTAGCTTGGTGAGCAGTAATTGTCCCCTTTGGGAAGAGCGAAGAGGAAATACCACCTGTTTGCCATGGGTGGCAACACATAAGCCGGAAGAAGGGATCCTGGAGGTTGGGAGTTATTGGGAGTTTGGTCTCTCCTGATGGTTCAACACGCCTCTTTGGCCTAGATGTCGGTGTAGAAGGGTGTTCGTGAGACCCGGCACGGTCAATCGGCTGGTCGCGCCAAGCCCTAGGAAAATTTTTCTTTCTCTTCCTTGTCTTTTGTATCGTACTGATACTCACCGCTTGCTCATAAGTCTTATTTCTCAACCTTTCTAATCCTATGAAGGCGGCGGCTCAACGGGTCAATCGTACAGCATTTTGCTCGTGCGAGTATATCTTCTGTGTATCTCTAGCACAAGTGAGTAGGAAAGCCTCTCCATTGATATGTTCCCTTGTTGGGTTCCGTGGTGGGCGGAGAGCATGGAGGACGAATTTTAATACATCTTTATCAAGGGTTCTAATCGAAGAAAAAGAACTAAACAATGTTCAGAATCTGATATTTCAGATATTGACGAAAGCATTCAACCGCCAACAACCTGTACCAAAGATACATCACCTCAACATTTTCCGCGTTTCATTTTAGTTGAAAGTAAGGAAGAAAACAAACCTATAACATCTTTATCTCCGTTTGTAATACAAAAAGTAATTCAAGGTATAGCTGGTGAGCCGGAAAACATTAAAAAACTACACAGGTCAAATCAGCTACTCATTGAGGTATCCAGGAAAGCCCATGCCGAGAATCTTCTACGTGCACAGACTTTTCACGACTTGAAAGTCCGGGTGTACCCTCATACTTCGCTGAACTCCTCAAAGGGGGTAATTCGTTCCCCGAATTGGGGAATTGCTGCGAGGAGGAGATTCTCGAAGGCGCAAGATCTCAAGGAGTAACTGCAATAAAACGATTCAAAGATAAACGAAACGGAGAGTTAAAAAAACACAAACACCTTTGTCTTTACATTCAATACATCAGTTTTACCGAAGACAATAAAAGTAGCATACTTTAGAGTCAACGTAGAAGTCTACATACCAAATCCTTTGCGTTGTCATCATTGCCAGAAATATGGACACCATGAGGATAGGTGTTCTAAAGACCCTATCTGTTCAAAATGCGGTCAGATAGCAGAACGCCTTGAAAGTCAATGTAGAAACGAACTACACTGTGTTAATTGTGGCGAAAAACAAGGTGCTGACTCTAAAGAATGTCGAATTTGGCACAAAGAAAAAGAAATTTTACGTATTAAGTTCACCAAAAATATTTCTTTCATTGAAGTGCGGAAACTTGTTGAGGCCCCAACTCCAATTCCTGGAATCAGTAACGCCAACATTACCCAGTCGTCTATGAAAAAGGTTTCTGTGGTTGATACTGCCACTCAAACTGATCCGATTACTATTGTCGACCCTGCAGTACAATCAAAAACAACAGGTTCAAACAACAAAACAGAAGAACTACTTAAACAAAAACTACAAACTGATACCACCAAGAAAGACAAGCCAGAAGTCAATCATCTCCACCTACAAAAGACCAAACAATATTAAAATCTAGTCAGGGATCACAAAGATCAATCGCAACAAACAGAGAATGAAAAGGTTCTAATGATGCGATTCGACAACATAATAGATTCGGATCTTTGAGTGACAGTAGCGATGATTTGGTGTTAGGACAGACTCCAGATCGCCCACGAGCTAACCGCAGTAGATCGAGATCATCAGAACATCCACCTACCAACAATAGTAATAATAGATCAAAATCACCAATAACTTATCCTTAGTTTCTAGTCTAACTAAAACAGTCCACTGTAAACACAAAATAATACAATGGAACTGTCGAGGTCTAAAGTCAAACTATAACTAGTTCTTATTACTTGTATCTTTATTGAATCCATCAGTTTTTTGCTTGCAAGAAACATTTTAAACTTGATGATCAATTTAATACCAGAGATTTCAATACATACAATTATATATATTCAGAAAGCCAGAGGCCGTCTGATGGAAGCTCAATCTTAGTTCACTCTTCATGTCCGCAACGAGAAATTAAACTTGTAACCAATCTTCAAGCCGTTGCGGTTTCTGTCACTTGAGATAAAGAAATTACTATTTGTTCTGTGTATATACCTCCGAATTTTCATTTAGAGACCCAACATTTACTGAAACAACTCCCTTCACTCTATATACTAGTTGGTGACTTCAATGGTGACAATAGCCTTTGGCGATGTAAAGATAACAATCCTAAAGGTAATATTATTGAAGACTTTTTAACCAAAAACAATCTTTGTCTTATGAATGACAAATCTCACACCTATCTCCATCCTGCAACTGGAAAATTCTCTTCTTTAGATCTTTCCATATGTCATCCATCTCTACTGCTAGATTTCGACTGGACGGTCAGTGAAGATCAACATGGAAGTAATCACTTCCCTGTTATTATTGAAAGCGTAAGTTATTCCACGAACGATCATCTCATATCGGAATTATTCAGAGAAGTTTCAAAACATCAAAAACCAAGAAGAAAAGATCAAACTTAATTTCACCTCTTCAAATACTAAAGAATATAATAGTCTGTTTATCATAACAGAACTTAAAGATGCTATCGCAATTTCAAAAGATACAATTACAGGTCCTGATGACATCCATTATCAGATGCTTAAACACTTTTCCGAGACCGCCCTTGACACACTTTTACATATTTTCAACGGTATGTGGACAACAGGAGTTTTTTCAGAAAGCTGGCGTTTGGCCACAATTATACCTATTCCCAAACCAGGGAAAGATCATGCAGAACCAACAAACTACAGACCAATAGCGCTAACAAGTTGCCTTTGCAAAACATTAGAGATAATGATAAACAAACGACTTGTTTGGTACTTAGACTCTAACAATCATATCACAAAGTTTCCGAAGATTCCGAGCTGAACGTAGTACCAATGATAATTTAGTAAGACTAGAAACTTTTATCCGCGATGCTTTTATCAAACGAGAACATTTAGTCGCTGTGTTTTTCGATTTGGAAAAAGCCTACGATACTACTTGGCGATAGGAATTTTGAAAGACCCACACAACTTTGGTCTGAAAGGAAGACTACCAAACTTTATTAAATTTTATTATACAAGTGCGTGTAGGATCGACCCTCTCGGACCTCTATGATCAAGAGCAGGGCGTTCCTCAAGGAGCCATACTTTCAACCACTTTATTCAACGTAAAATTAAACGATATTATAAGCTGTCTGGATTATAAGACAGATGGTTCTTTGTACGTTGATGATTTCTATATATGTTTTCGCTCGAAAAATATGCGCACAATAGAAAGACATCTACAGCAATGTCTAATTAGAATTGAAGACTGGGCAACAAGAAATGGCTTCAAATTTCCAAATCGAAAACTCTGAGCGTTCATGTCTGTCAACAACGGAAAATACACAAAGATCCAGCACTCTACATATATGGATCTCAAATACCAGTTGTTGACGAATCAAAATTTCTTTGGGTCATATTTGATAGAAAACTCTCCTTCATACCCCATATAAAATACGTGAAAGCAAAATGTTTAAAAGCATTAAACCTTATAAATTTTTTTATCTCACACAAGTTGGGATGCGGACAGATGCGGACAGAACGACTCTTCTTCACCTGTATCGTTCTTTAATTCGATTGAAACTTGATTATGGGTCCATCGTATATGGATCTGCTAGAAAATATTATCTACAGATGTTAGACACTGTACATAATCAAGGACTTCGTTTGGCATTGGGAGCGTTTCGTACGTCTCCAGTATCGAGTCTTAACGAAGAAGCCATCAGTATGGCTACGCAGAGAAAAATTGTCTCTTCAGTATGCAGACTTGCTGCTAACCCTTCTAACCCTGCTTTTGAAGTCACATTTCCACCACAATTTCAGGAATATTATGAAAGAAAACCTAACGCAATTAAATCTTTCGGCCTTCTATAGCGCCACTCTTAGAATCTGCTAATATAAACACTAAAAACATCCAAAAACACTCTGTATCTGATATTCCATCCTGGTGCATTACTAAACCAACTAATCTTTTCGATTTACACAGCAGCAAAAAGTCATTTTTTGATTCACATCTCATAAAAAAAAACTTCCAAGAATTACAATCGCGACTTTCAGATTATCAACACATCTACACTGATGGCTCAAAAGTTGAAGATAAGGTACGTATTTATCGGACAGCCACCATGAAAAGATCCGTCTTCCTGATGGCTCATCTATTTTCACTGCTGAATCCAAGGCTATTGATATGGCTTTGGATTACGTTATGAATAATTCTTTAGATAACAAATTCGTTATTTTCTCAGACTCCTTTTTTGTTTTGAAATATCTAAACGACACATCTTCACAAAGTTCCAAAATTCAGAACCTGATAGAAAAACATCACGAGTTATCAATTAAAACCGTGGAAGAAAGCGTACATGCTTTTTTCCCCTTGCATGTTTACACTGTTGCGAGGATTAGTAATGTAGTTGTAGTTATGGTACCCAAGCTGTAAGTCAATCTCATAAATCCGTAAACGAATGACAAATCAGAATACTTACATCCTGGTTAAAGATAGTAATAACAAGTATTAGCTTCCATAAAAAGCTTGATTTACTCCTTGCAGACAATAGCACACATTAAAAGCTGATTGAAGCAAATGCTTTCATGTTAATCCATCAACTATTCCGCCAGAATATAACTAGTGACTGGATCATACAAGAAAAACAAAACATATAGCTCGGTTACATAAAAGTACCCAGCGGGTGGTCAACTCAAGCGTAACTGGTGGATAAACAGATTTCTGGACAGCGACAGGTTTCTGGACAGCGGATTATAATTTAGAACTATGTGACAACAAATGTGTTTTCATGGATATCGGACTACGAATTATTTACATATTTTTTAATCTAATTTTATTCCGAAAATAAGTGGTTTTAAGGATATGCTTGTGGTTTTAAAAATCTCTTTATAATGAAGAACTACAAATTAATGTTTACTAAAAATTAACAATAAAACAAGATATACGACCACCATTCCTGCTTCGCCCCACTAGTCTCAGTCAATGAACGGATTGGAGGACAATGTTCATCTATAGAAATAATATGCCTATTACATACATTGTTGATCTAAAAAATGAAGTTTCCTAATATAGGAAGGTCAGGATGGTAGGTCAACAACGGCTGTAAAAGGTAAATGGAATCCAAAATTGTCATAATTGGCATATCTTTTATTTCAAGCTTCTTTCATACGTCGACGGCAGAGCTGTATAACTCATCCAAAGACCACAGCATTCAACGGCGACCTGGGCCTACAGTGTTTGCCAATATCCCAAAACTGCCTTTGGACGGATCCATTTTAAGTTTAAGGGGTGTCCAAGGTCTTTTTAGTACGTGTAAAAAACTTACTGTACATTCAACAAACAGTGACTCTGATCTGCGTCTGATCGGGGTGTAGTTTGGACTGATTCATTTTAAATATAAGGATTGTCTAATTTGTTTTGTTTTGTTAAGTTTGCAAAAGTTTCCTGTACTTTAAATGAACAGTGATGCCACGTTCTGATCTAGCAGTACACTTTTTGCTTATATCTGAAAATGCCATTGGACAGATCGATTTGAATTTAAGGGGTGTCAGATTTGTTTTATTTTTTGTAAGTTTACAAAAGTTCCTATACGTTGGCAAACAGTGATGACCTTGATTAGATTGCTTAGAATGTACGTGAGGGCGTGTACAGATGTAGAGAAATAAATAAAAACATCACGTTCTGATCTGGGTCCACACTGTTTACCAATGCACCACAAATGCCTTTGGACATTTTAGTTTTGACTTTAAAGGGTATCAGGTTTATTTGATTTGTTGTAAGTTTTACAAAAGTTCCTGTATTTATTTTTCTTTCTGCCTTGTTTGATCTGGGTGTTTGCATACGTGTGCGCGTTCGTGCGTATGTATATGTATATGTAAATTTTATCTAATTTATGTAGAATAAACCATAAAGCAACAAAGAGTAAGACTAACACGGGACCACCGCCTTAGAACGGTCAGTAGAATTAACCACTGGGAGTTTAAAGAACTGTTACGGCCAGCCAACTGCACCCTGGGTCCCGATGATACTCCTTATACAAAAATACATAAAAAAAGTGGTTCGCATAAAGGCCTCCAACCCAGTTATTGCATCAAAGCGGAAAGTCACATTGACTTATGCTTAAAGGGAAAGACAATATTTCCTTGACTGCTGTAGGCGCTGGTGGCCTGGGCATCAGAAGGCCCAATGGCTTCAAAGTTCACCATATTTCAAATTAACACAAAATTTGTAAAGGCTAATATGATGAATATTTCAACAGAAACTCTCAGCCTCATAGAGGATATGGTTTCTGAGGTGATAATGTTGAGGAACTCTTTCTGTTTTCAATGACAATCAGTAATCAAAGTACTAAGAGGCGAGCAATTAACTCACAAGTCTGTTTACTTTGCAGTGCTTTTGCAAAGGAACCAACCTTTGAAATTTTATTTCGTATCAAACGGGCTCCGGCAAGATGGCATTTGCTGGCGTAGGCAATTAATTTTAGGTCTAGTGATCACTGCTGAATTCCTGAATTCCTGAGTGTTTTTTTTTCTTTTGGTCTGCAAAGCGTCTATTTCTACTGTGGGAACTAAACCACACGGAGGGTTTAGAGACTTTGTTACAAAGAAATAGTTTCCCTTTTTAGCTGTGGGGATACACTACTTTTGTATTTACCTCCTTGTAAATAAATTAATTTCATCGACTTATCTGACTGATGTTTACAATCATCCATCGCAGAACATTGCACAACTTGTTTTACCATGAAATCTTCATTTCCACAGTTTGGAAAAGATAGCTTTCTTAACAAGAATGTACCACAATTTTGCGATGTTGGATAAGAAACAGTCACAGATCCTTTTTAAATTCAAGTAGTGTCAGAGTTATTTTATTTGTTATAAGCTGTACAAAAAAGTCCCGTAGATTAAGCAAACAGTGACGACTCTGAAAAGACGCCGCACTAATTCTGCATCGTCTGATCTCGGATTACTCGGTTTGCCAATCCCAAATGTACCTAATTTGGACACAAATAGTGTGGTGACCCTTATCAGATTCGGCGTTCTGATCTGATTGCAAATAACTGCAAAATGCCTTTGGACAGAACTATTTTAAATCTAGGGGTGTCAGTTTAGTTTTGTTAGATGTAAGTTTGCAAAACAAAATCCTGCACTGTAAATGAACGGTGACGCCGCGTTTTGCGGCATCAGATGAGGGTCTACACTTTGTTATAGTCCCAAAAGATGCCTTTGAACAGATACATTGGACAAAAATCATTTAAAAGAAGGGGTGTCAAGTTTTAAGTTTACAAAAATTCCTGTACTTTGGCAAACAGTGTTAAACCTTAACAGACGGGTCGTTTTGCGGCTCTCGGATCTGGATCTGCACTACTGAGATAGGGTTGCCCGTTCCAACCAGAAGAATGCCAGAAGAATGCGTGATCCTAATTAACTTCACATAGCACAGTGGCGGAAATCCGCTTTATGAGAAAAACGATCTTATTATCAAGATCGTTTGTGTTGTTTTGTTGGGATCAAGATGTTTATCACATTATCCGTTCTCAATGAAAGTAATTCAATAACTGACACGTTTATTTCACTCGTCAATGCGCACGTGACATTTTACCAAGTAAATTAACCAGGTGTTACCATGAACGTTATGTATTTAAACGCGTTGATCAATGTTCCGTTGTCGAAGGTATAAGTATTGAAGGTATAATCCATTTGCAATTGGAATAATCTAAAATGATTATTATGATTCTTTTGGCAACGTACAATGCAGATAAATTCTCGGAACTATAAAAGAAATTTGAGAACTATTTTTGTAGCGTAAGATTATTAGAATAGAGATACCTAAAGCGGTCCTCAAAATCCAGTCGAAGACCATAGCTATAGACGGGCTAAAAATAAAGTCCTACTGCATGTAAAAAAGATTAATCAAGGAACATTACAATATACGTTTTGTCCAAGTATCTACAATTGCTGGGCAGTATATACTTTCCCATAGTAAGTATAAGGAAACTGTAACTGATATAGCAACCAAACCAAAGTGTCGATTTTTTATAAAAACGTACAAACTTTCAATCCCCCAGCACAAGGATGCTACAGATGAAATTTGGGCTCAATTTGCCTTGTGGTGTCAGAGGAGTTGTCTGAAGTGTTGACGATGACAGACTATGACGGCGACATCAACGGAGAACTATCCTATAAGCTTTTTCGGCGCCTTCTGCTCTGGTAAGCTAAAGATAGGCAGTGATGATGAACTGTCACTAGATCTGTATAATGAAAATGAAAGAGATAGTTTTGTTCATGGTTTTATTAATTATAATATAAAGGTAAAATAAGGCTTTCAACTGATTATGATCAGAAAAAAGAAATATTCCCGAAGACATATAATGGTGATATTTTGATAAATAAAGGCTGAAAGCCAAATGTTACCCAATGTTTGGGAAAATTAAACTCTAAAATAAATGTTTCTAAAGAGCATTGGATAAATCTATAAGAAAGAATATGGGTCATAATGCGTAGTTTCGGCTAATGAAGCCTCATCAGAGCCTTTGAATGAAACAGGCTCAACAATTCAAAACCACATGCAAATCTTCATACATGTATACGAATAATGATAAGAAAACTTGCGAAATTTAAAAAGAATCCAGTTAAAGATGTGGGAGGAGTTGTGGATACAAGCGTGGAAAAAAATGCTATTTCTCAGTTCACAAGAGCTGTAATTATGTCAGAAATATTTGGATTAAAATTCAATACCACATATACATCCTCATATATAAAAAGGAAGAAAATCTTCAAAATTTCAGAAGTATCCGATAAAAGATGTTGGAGGCGCTAGAGGCACAAGATGTGTGATGGATACACAGACGGATAGGATATCACACAGAAGGACAAGGGTCATTTCAATAGCCCCTCCCCTTCTGCATCGAGTGACAAACAGGTAGAATAGTTACATAGCATTTAACCATCTTTAACTTTTTTTATTGTTATTTTTATTATTGTCAAAATGGCAAAGTTTTTCATGATGTACTTAATTATTTACATGTCAAGAAGTAACTGATCTGAATAAAAAGCTTACAACCACTGAGTGACACAAATGTCAGTTTGAGCATATTTGTTTAATCCATTCTTGCTGAAATTCGAAAAAAAAATCTCGATATTAATGAAAGTTTAATTATCTAAAAGAGTAGATGAAATTATGTGAAAACGTGATACTTCATGTTCTTGTTGTCCTACAAAGGTTTGTATAAACGAGATAACCAGTTTAATTTGCATTCATATTGGAACAAGATCAAATATTTGCATGCAATGACAAATGACTAGAGATCCATTTGAAAGTCTGTAAAGTATACAAAAAAAAAAATAATAAAAAATAAATAAATAAATAAAAAAATAAACTACTAATGTGTCCACAGAACATGGATGTCCCCCGCTTTAAGTACCTCTATAAAACTGTGCAAGCTTTGCCAAATTAACCTACGTCAATGCGAGGGCAGCTGCGTACTTTGTACACCTTTCTAGTTAACAAAGAATCCAAAAAATAATGAGAAATATAAGGCCATTTGCCTGCAAGGTCAGTAAAACTATGAGACTAAGAAACTCAATGTTGTGTTCTCTAGTCAGTGATTTTCAACTAAGAATCCAAAAATAATGAGAAATATAAAGCCCTTTGCCTGCAATGCCTGTAACTCTTAAACCGTAAGACTAAGAAACTCAGTTTTGTGTTCCCTAGTAAGTGATTTTCAACAAAGAATGCAAAAATAAGGAGAAATATAAGGCCCTTTGTCTGCAATGCCTGGACCTCTTAAACCATAAGACTAAGAAACTCATTTTTATGTTCCCTAGTAAGTGAATTTCAACAAAGAAGGCAAAAACATGAAAAATAAAAATAAAATAAAATAATATTAAATAAGGCGTGCATCCAGAGTATAAGTAAGGGAGATAACTCCAGATGGACAGATGACCGAAGAGACGGACGCTCAGGAACCTTTGCCTGCAAGGCCTGGAACTCTAAAACCGCAAGTCTAAGAAACTCAATTTTGTAAGTGATTTTAGATTAAAATGCAGCAGCGTCAGTTGCGCAGTTGTAATAATATGTACGGGGACTGACTATTTATTGTACTCTATGTAAAAACCCGTGGGGAAATTTTCAGGTACATGTACCAGTCTGTCTTTCTTAGGTTAATATTAATTATTTCTATTTATTTATTTTTATTTTTTAACAGTAGATATAGCTTAAATGCTCAAACAGCAGGCGGTAATTTATACTTTAACTCGGGTTAATACGTAACTGATTTGGCAGAGATTGAAATTTTAATATAACTAATACCCCGTTTATATGCATAAGTTTGTCCCTAGGGGCAAATTTACCCGTATTGGTAAATTTACTGCTAGGGTTAAACTCGTCATGTTAACGCATTTGTCCCTAGGGATAAAATTTGCCCACGTGGATAAAATAGCCCTTCTCAAAGGTAGGGGCAAATTTGCTCCTAGGGGTATTTTACCCCTAGGGGTATATTTCATCACGTAAACGCAACTTTTAATTTACCCATATGGGTAAATTTTATAAATATGTTTGGAATGCCTTAAAATACATGTATACAATGTTTATTCTGAATACATTTTATTTGTTTATTTACTTGATGTCTGCAGGTATATTTTTCCTTCTTTATCACAAATTAACGTTTGCAAGTTGTGATCAGAAGTGTTCAATTTGACATGGATACTATTATGCTAGCAGTTTGAATACTGATTCAAGGCAAATATGATTTATATTATTTCATAAAAATGGTCTCGTCCCTTATTTTCTGAGAAAAACAGGGAAAATATATATACTACCAATTTGTCGTCTGTTAATTTTGCCCAGAGAGCGGTAAAGTCAAATGACTGAACAAAATACATCACCAGGCTACAGAAATGTCAGATATAAATAATGGTACCAGTTCAGACTGTATATCTGTTCAACAAACTCTGCACAGTCTGATTATGGTCTTAAGGTACTCAAACACGTTATTTCAATAGTTCAATATGTGACAAAAATTTGTTACAAACGCACAAAATACTAGCGACAGAAGTGGATTCAGTGATCATGGACAATCATTACTGATGAACAATTACTTCATCTTTATATGTAGATTCTAAACTGTAATCAGCACTGTACAAATCTAAGGGCTGGCAATTGTCAAGTTTGCTGGTCATATTTTTCAGATCACCAGAATTGAGTTGCCCGGTAATTTCAGTTACAGATCCTATGCCAACATTCAACATTATCATACAGTCAGTCTGACGTAAATTCAAAAAAAAAAAAAAAAAAAAAACAATGAGAAATAATTTTTGTTATCACTTTTCTGACTTAATTAGCAGCTAGTTCTGTTAATTAGTGCTTGTTTCATATCTGGAGCGCACAGCTGATGAGTGGAAAAATGTGTAAATATATTACTCCAAATAGAAACTCAAACTTTATTATTATGTGACCAGCATACATGCAGATGGGCTGCAGATATGCATGGCGGTCTAATCAGGGTCGACACTGTTCACAAAAAGAAATATTGCAGTATAGTGACTAGTGTAGACCCTGTGAATGTACAAGCAGATCTGAGTGTACCCTGTTCACATGTGTCTAAAGGTCAGTTTCTATTTGGAGAGCCTGAAATGATTATGGGGTCAGCCTGGATTCTGATGAACATATCTGTATACATGTATAGTATGGTGGCTTACTGTACATGGCTTTCAGTAGAATATAATAAACTCTACCCAAACTTTGGTGGAGCTATAATGTCTTGCTGCTGGGGAATATTAGCACCTCGAGATTAGCACAACATTTTGGGATACAACAGGGAACAATGGAACATATATTACTGACCAGCAAATAATTCTTTTTTCCTTTCATCCAAAACTTTCATCGGAAATTTTCTCACAAACTATTCCTTTTTGATGATGCAGATAACGCGAAGCACTCTGGGCAAAAATTGTCAGCAGATGATATTTTGAAATATTTTTATTTTTATTTTTATTTATTTATTTATTTATTTATTTATTTATTTATTTATTTTTATTTTTTTGCTCATGATACAGGATTTGATATCTCATGCAAAGTGTCTCTAATGGAGACAATTTGCATGAAATATCAAATCCAGTTCTCTGGGAAAAATAAGAAAAATACTATCAATTTGTCAGCTGCTAATTTTTCTCAGAGTGTGGTAAAGGTTAAGAAACAATATTGCAATTATAGATAAGCTTTAAAATAAAAAGAAAACTATCATTTGCCCCCGCTTCCTAAAACACATATAAACACAACCATTTACCCACGAGGGTATTTAACAAGGAGGGGCAAATATTTACCCCTAGGGGTAAACTTAATGCATGTAAACGGGGCTTTATATAACCGTAGGCTTGGCTAGCGAAGCCCAGGCCAGAAATAAAGCTATGACTGGGTAACTTGGTTATGTTCTCGTTTGCACACGCCTAGAATGAGTTACAGGACTCAAACAGGGGAAAAAGCTATGACTGGGCTACTGGACTCTAACAGGAGAAATTCCCCCTGTTCTTGTTTGCACAGTTGGTAATATATATATGATGAAGCTTTCCCTCAATGGAGTGACAAAAAGAATCTGCCTGGGTTGCTGGACTCGAACAGGGGAAACTTCTCTGTTATTATTTGCACAATTGGCAATGTATTTGGTGAATCTTTCCATTAACTGGATAACAAAACAATTGCTATGACTGGGTTATACTAGACTCGAACAGGGTAAATTTCCTCTATTCTTGTTTGTACAATTGGTAATATAAATGGTGAATCTGGATCCTTGCTTGTTTGACTCGAACTTTCCTCTTTTCTTGTTTGCACAATCGGTAATATATATTGTAAATCTTGATTCTAGATTATTGAACTCGAACAGGGGAAATTTCCCATGTTCTCGTTTGCAGAAGTATCACTGGGTTACGGGACTCCAACAGGGGAAATTTCCCCTGTTCTTGTATGCACAATTGGTAATATATATGGTGAATCTTCCCCATAATTGAATGAAAATAAATGAAACTATTACTGAGTAACAGAACTCAAACATGTGGATTTTCCCCTGTTCTTATTTGCACAATAGGTAATATATTGTGAATCTTGATTCTAGGCTATGGGACTCGGACAGGGGAAATTCCCCCAATTATTGTATACACAATTTGTAATATATATGGTGAATCTTTCCCGTGAGTTACTGGACTGAAACAGGAGATATTTCGCCTGTTCTTGATTGCACAAAAATATTCGAAATAAATTTGTAAATCTTAATTCTATGTTACCAGCCTTGAAAATGGGAAATTTCCCCTGTTCACGTTTCAGCAAGCTATCAGTTGATTACAGGATTCAAACATGGGAAATTTCCCATGTTCTTGTTTGCACAATCTTTCTCTTAATTGAGAGACAAAGAACGAACTATTACTTGGTTATAGGACTCAAACAGGGGAAATTTCCCCTGTTCCTATTTTGCACATTTAGTAGTGTATGGTGATTCTAATCCGTAATTGACTGAAAAACACCAAAATATGACATGTGTCATACTTTGAATTTATCATCACGAAAACACGCCTATATAATTTTGACCCCCTTAAACCCCACTTTTATATAGTAAAACTGGGGTTCACAGGGTATCCATTATTTTTCTTATTTCTGCTCAAAAACATAGATTGTGGGTACTCGTTAGAACCGCCTCAGCGAGGCGGTTCTAACGAGTACCCACTATCTATGTTTTGAGCAGAAATATGAAAAATATAAGATTTTTTTATCTGAAATTTGTCATTTTTTGGTGGTAAAATTTTCAGTGTTTTTGAATAGGCGTGTTTTGGTTTAAACATATTTTATTATCCAAATATTACATAACACTATACATTGTAGCACATAAGAAATAGGATCAGAACGAAAGTATGACTACTTATTTAGTTCTTCTCCTTAACAATTACAGTTGTACAAATAGTGACGGAAAAATGTTAAACAATATAGATCTCAATTTGTGGATGTGAATTAAGGATGCAGATTTGAAAGAAGAAAAAAAACAAAAAAAAAAAACAAAAAAAAAAAAACACACACAAAAAAAAAAAAAAAACACAAACAAATATATATATATAAAAAAAAAAAAAAAAATATATATATATATATATATATATATAAAGAGCAATGATAAGATAACGAAAGCAATAAAAAAAAATAATAATTATATATATATACTTGAAATGACAGTTAGGTCAGAATATCAATTAAAGAGCCATAACTGTTAACTGGTTCATACTAATGCCACTTCTAAGGCTGATAAAATCAGTCGTAGAAGTCGCTTTAATATATCACAAGACCTTAAGGGATTTTAATAAAAACAATTGGGGGGATAAGGGCAGCGCTTCCCTGGTAAGTGTCCCACAGAATCTACTAACGTTTCAATAGAGAGTTGCATGTACAGAACATTGTATTTAAATGGCTTCAACAGTTAAAAGCGTTTTGTGTCGCTTATATACTTTTGGACTTTTTCAAATATAAGAACATTTGTTGTGTATGGTAAAGAGGCATCTCCATAAAGTAGAAGATTAAGCGATATTGTTTGATACTCTGATACAGCGTTAAAGAGTTCGTTTCTCTGTGCGGTGTACAAGGGACAACAAAGTAGATAATGGTGCGAATTTTCTACCTGTCCACAGTGGCAGTAGGCGTGTTTTCGTATTGTGCAGCAAAAAAGGGAATTATATGGAAAATTATATGGAAAATCCCTTTTAATTCTTGGCCGCTATTTTCTATATTGAAATTAATTACTACAGTGGACCCTCGTTACCTCGAAATCTAAGGGAAATCTAAGGGACTCTATGAAATACTTCGAGATATCCGTACTTTGAAATAACAGTGTTAAGGAATAGAGGAAAACAATAAATCGAACAACCGCATGAATACGAGTGTTATTACTCTCTTGCACAGAGATTTGCTAACTCCATTTTTTCGTATTTGAAACGGAGTGGAAATTATAAGCGCTGATAATTGTGCGTAGAGTGTAATTTGCCTCCTGAAGTTGAGACATATTTTGTTACGTGTTATTAGATTTTCAAGTTTAGGCAGGGACCAGATTTTCACTTCGAGATAAGCAGTTATTCGAGTTAAGCGAGGTCGAGATAACGAGAGTCGACTGTAATTTTAAAGATATGAGAGATTGTCTTTGGAAACAGAGAACACTCAAAAAACGAAGATCGGAAATTAGGTTGTAGTAATCCTCTTCATATCCAGCAACATAATTTGCGAAGCTGCATCCCCCTCCCCCCCCACTCAGCCCCCCCCACCCCCGCCGCCACACACACACACATACATACACACACAACCTCCTTCCACGAGGACCGGCTTAAGTGGTATTCGATTTTCAAGGAAACAGGAATGAGCTCAGTGATCCCAAAGTATATATAAATATAATCTGCACCATAATGAAGTTACGGGTAGACAATTTATGCCTACACATGGCACTTGACATTAGCTGCAGTGAACTAAAAAAAAGATCTAAAAGGTTGCCATTTGAAAAAGAACATCAGGAAAATGCCACAACCACAGAATCTCCAGAGCCACCAGAAGAAGCGGAAATAAGAGTAAAAGGAATGCCACATATGAAACCCCAAACTCAAACAAAGAAGAACTGCAACAGAAGTAGGAAAACTACTGGATGGGGAGTGGGGCGGGGGGCTGGGTGGGGGAGGGGGCGGGGCGGGGCGGGGCGGGGCTTAAACTAGTTTTACTTGCGCGAAACCTGCAGCTCCAAATTACAAACACATGGTTGGTCCGTACAAGCGTCTTCTACCTCATCTGTGAAAAAACACAGCGAACGCAGATCTTGAAAAATACTGTTATGAAACAAAGCAGCTCATTTTTGTCATACACATCTCAAGATTAGGCGTCAAATGTTCTGGGTACTCATTTAAAGCGCCCACAACAGATGCTTTCATGCAGAAGTAGGGAAAACAATATGTGGATGCCCCCTCTTATCTCGAGCTATGTTTAATGCAAACACCTGAAACGAAATTAATAATCCGACCAGCCAAATAATCTCAAAAGTGTACTAGTGTACTTTAACCTATGACCTACATGTAATCTAGATGACAAGCTGGTTGTTTGTTACAATAAACAACTTCTCCAGTTTTCCACTAGTTCAAACGTTCTTTTATTTCAAAACCAAATCGGCCACACAATACGGAAACGTATCTTTCGACATATGCGGACAGCGACGGCCCAGGTCAGACTGCGCGGGCCGCGCAGTATGATCTGGGCCGTCACTGCCCGCTTATAGACTCATTGTATTCTACAAAAGCCCGGATGATACTTTGTGCATGCGCGGGATGAATCTGAAACGGTGTTTTGCGCATGCTGGAGATCGCCTTTTCGCTTGACAGTGCCCAAATACGGTGTTTTTTGTCCATTTGTCTACAAATGGTCACGTCAAGCGAAAGAATGTCTTAGAGTATGCGCAAAATACACAGATTACGGATCATTCCGAACATGCGCAGTCTCATCAGGGCATTTTTTATCCATAGGTACCGTCTATAGTATCCAGTGGTTCTATAGGCAGACATAGAAGACCCTGGTCAGACTGAGCGGATGCGCAGGCTGTTCTGGGCCTTTGCTGTGTACATATGACCGAAGTAACTTTTTCGTATTATGTGGCCCAATTAGCCTTTCAGATACGTGACTATGAAGGAGGGAGCGAATTAAGCACGTTTATAGGAATTCTGACATTCAGGCCTGTCAACACTGAAGACTCAGATAGCATCAACAGAATGTGCGTATGTCATGATCTACACTGTTTACCATTCGTCGAGAAGTTTAATGTATATCAATCAGGTATTTTGGAAAATCGAGTGTGGCATAAACCAGTGGTAGGGGAGTAGAAGAACGTGGGCGGGGGAAGGGGTGGTGGGAAAGCGTATGCAGCATTGCAAACTACATCTTTTCAAATGAAGAGTTACAATGAAACCGAGACTCCGAATTTCGCTCTTTTGTATGTTGTTTTTGTTTTCAAAGGCAAAATTTATCGATTTTACTCGACCTCACAATAGCTGGTGCTAAATACCTTGTGGCGGCCGTAAAGTAAACTCGTATTACATCACATTTTTTTTTTTTTTTTTTTTTCATTTTTGTGTTCCCTGATATTGTTGACCCCATTCAGGTAATTTGGAAAAGTGAGTTGTGTTTAAGCCGGTGCTGGGAAGGGAAGGTGTGGTGGATCGCGATAACGCAAAATATTAATAGACGATGGACAATAAAATGATTATTGCACTAGTTAATATTGCCCCTCACAAGATCACGTCTGTTTATATCCCAACTCGGGAAAATATTGACCACTATCAGTGTAATAACCTAACAGTATCATCCACGTTACCTTGACTATAGGTGGCAGTTCATAGAACTAAGGATAACACACTGGGCCAGCGCACGACGAACTTTCAAAACGACGTGTGCGACCAGCGAAGACTCAGATCAGACTGCGCATCCGCGCAGTCTGATCAGAGTCTTCGCTGATCGCATGTGCCTCCTACTGCCTCCGTGTTGCCTACTAGAACCCTTGCCATATTGGGTGGATGTACAGGTGGATCTGAGTCTTTGCTAGTTTTATAGGTCTTATTGTAGGTTATGTCGTGCGCTGGCTCAATAGTAAAGAAGATGATCAGGAAGAACCTCAATCACAGAACGTAGCCTACCAATGACACGAAGAGGACGAGCTAACAAGGCAGTATACGTCACATAAAAACCACCTCCCTCTTTCCCAATAAGGTGATCATAATGTAAAACAGGATCCATTATCATAACAATAAGACAACGAAAATGATAAAACACGAAAACAGAACAAAAACTGCACCATGTAGCAACAGTCGTTTTCATTGCGATTCCATATTTTTCCGTAAACAGTCACATGGCACTATGCCACATGACTCAGTTAACCAATAGATTTCTGGCGAAAAAGTGGCGACCGGTTCAGTCAGCAGCCTGCTGTCAAACAAATTCTGCGGGTCATTTAGAGTTGAAGAAATCATATTCCAAAGCTCTGTTGCCCACAGTCATGGATAAGTTCAACATAACAACTATTCTAACCTATTTTGTTCAAACCAAAGCGGATCTCAAAGCCATCCGTGAAGAAAGTTTCGAATTATTTACAGCGGGACACGGTCATGTAGTAAAAACCCGTGTTACATACAGTAAACAATTCTCCGCTGATGTTTATCATTAAAAATGTTGTTTTTTTTTTTGTTGAAAAGACACGCATTTCAGCCAAGGAAACAGCAAATATATGTCACATACACACTCCTTGCATAGGTACTTTGCTTCAAATCAAACTATCAGATATACTTGAATTTCCTTCGCTGAGCCACTTTTATGACCGCCGCCGTTATGTTTACCGCCGTTATGTTTGATTGGTTGATATTTTTATAACACAATTAGCTCTCGGGAATTTTCGTAGTGAAATTGACTATAAGGCCACAAAAAGAACAAACAACACATGGAACCAATCAAGTTTATTCTGCTATCTTTTTTTTTTTTTTTTTTTTTTGGGGGAGGGGGGGGGGGAGGGGGTGGGGTGGGGGGGGTTCTGTGTTTGATAGGATTATTTCTTCGATATTATTTATGATCGCGAAAACTATAGTTAACCCTTAAACTGCCAATCATAACAATTGTCGTCTGCTTTGTCATCTGCTTGTGATTTTAAAAGGCATTTTTGCAAACAGTGTGGACAGATCAGACTGCTCCTGTATCAGGGTCCATACTGTTTGCCTGTATGCAAAATGCAAAAACAGGGTGAAAAATTTGCAAAATATTCAGCAGACGACATAAACAGACGACATTTTCAGATGCAGGTTTTCCTGGCATTTTAAGGGTTAAGTAGCTGAAACCCGTCTCACCGTTCTCCGATACAATACTGATATTAATGATTGCAATGAACCCTTGTTACGACGATAACCATTTCTACCAAAGATGTTGCCGTCAAAATGAATTTGCTGCTATAAAAAATCTTTAAAAGCAGCACAATGATATGTAAGAAAGGTTTGCTTTTAATCTCGTTTCCTAATAGAATATATGCTTCTGGATATTTAGTATAATCGCCTCCATGAGGCGATTATAACAAATATCCAAAACATATGCTTCTTGAAGTATCAATAAACAAAAGTTAAATCCCAGTAGTTTTTTTTTTTTTTTTTTTTTTTTGCTTCTTTGCGTTCCAAGGCGGTTCCTCCATTTCAGTTCTATGTTTATGCGTCGATGGTTTACGCGGAAATTATACTCAACAAAACAATTTAAGGACCACATAGTGCAAATTTCCATATATACACACTTTGGCTGGGTGTATGGGCAAAACCACAGAAGATATCAAAATGTCTTTGAATGTTTCTTTAAACGGAAGCCCTAAAGGAGTTTGTCCAACAAAAAATTTTGAAATCAAAATTTTCATTTTAAAATGTGCAAAAAAAATTATTTTTTATCAAAAAAAATTAAATATTGATATTTTAGCGTCAAAAGTGATGTATGAGCTCCAAACAGTGAAAAAATAATAGAGAAAGCCTTATTTGTTATCAAGAATTATACATTTTGCTAGAGGTACCTTCTAGAGTTTATTCGTTGTCTTTGGGGAACTTTCGAGGCATTTTAGCTTCTCAAAGGGTTTACCTCTTTTTCTGGCCATATCTGTATGCCTTTTACTCGAAGGAAGGTTGAGTTTGCGTGATTTTGTGTGTGACAGGGTATTGTTTTCATTCAACAAAGAATTTTTCCGGTGTTGTGAAAAAAAACTTCATTTTGGGGTAAAAACTCGTTTTAGTTACAAGCAAAAAATTGTTTTCCGCGGGAGTTAGGTATGGGTGGTATTGTGCTTCAGCCCTTGGGCTCTATACACAAATATATAAAATCGTATACTCTTTAAACGTTTTTTCTTTTTTTTTTTCTTTTTTTTTTGAAAGCGTTTGACCAATTTTCACTAGATTTCACTATAAGAAAAGTATGGTTTTGATACATTTGTATACTTCAAAGTCACGTTCTTCGCTTGGTGTTTCATTCTAAATGGAACAATTGATCTGTGATTGTGATATTTTCTTATCAGGAACCATTTGAGTTTTTGCGTTTTGTTTTCACATATTTACTGTTCAATTAAGTTTACGACCAAAAGTGGGCCTGACAATGCAATTTCTATTGTATATCTATAGTGGATTTATAGATTTTTTTAGTTGCAAATATGTTCAGTTTTTCTTTTTTCACTGTTTTTGAGTTATTTTCCATAATAATATGGAAATTTCAGAAATTTTGAACATGTCGAATATGTTGAAAACGTTGATCCAAACTAACCACCTATCAATTTTGCATAATTTACAGCCATTTTTTTTCTATTGGAAAACTGTGAAATTTTCGATTTTCTTGAACAGAAGAAATTTTGCTGGATACAGGTTGTTATAAAATGTTTTGCGCTGAGATATCACAAAATGTTGAGAATTTACTTTTGAGTAGAGCGCCACGTTAAAAAGAATAAAATAAAAAAAAAGGAGAAATGAAAAAGCAAAGCATAAAGCGACTTTCTGAAAGACGTCGAATGCAGAGTAACAGAATACCACTTTGAAGTACTACTGTTAATGCCTGCAGAGTGCAAGTGCATTAAACCACTTTTCGTGAAAAAAAAAAATGACAGCAGGTATATTCACGTTCACATTAGCTTTAGGTTTCTCAGTGTAACGGTTAAATAACCTAACACTGTAAGAACCGTAATGTGAGAAAACGTACCTTCCGACATGTGCGCTCAATGAAGACTCAGATCAGCCTGCGCATCTGCACAGTCTGATCAGAGTCTTCATTGATCGCATGAAGAATCTTCGACTCATTGGCTATCCAAAATGCGTCCAGTGAAATTCTGATCAGACTGCGAGAATGTGCAGGTGAAATCTTCGCTAGTCGCACATGTTCGAAGATACATTGCCTGACGTTATGGTTCGTATGGTTAACCCTTGTCATGCTGAATAAATTAAGATACCACGCCCACTTCTAATTTCCAGCCATCAGATTACTTGATCCGGGTTTTTGATAGAAATTCACATTTTTAATGACATAGATGATCAGTTGGCTTCTTCAGAAGCCAACTGATCTTGCTCTACACTGTTTGCTAAGACAGGGCACGTCGTGTTTTGGCAAGAGAAGGGTTAATAGGCATCTATGTCATATGATGCTATATTGTTATATCGGTTACCCAAGCACTTGTCTACGACGGAACCTACCTTAGTGAAACGGGATCTTCTTGTATATTATGGGCAAACATAAACCCAGACTAACATGTTCAACCGCTCTGTTTGTCACCTACAGATTTTCCATTGTACAATGACTGATTGCAACGGTAACCAAACATTGAAGCCCTTGAGCAGACTACAGATGCATACATTGAAGTGTGTTTTGCTTGAGGCTATATGTTGTAAGAGCATTTAGGCTGTGATGGCGGCACCAAAATGAGGTCGATCGCATCACCTTGAGCATTGATCGCGTTAGAGCGTTAGATTTATCGAGCTGGTCTCATCGGACGGACAGGATTTTGTAAGTCGCTAATTTCCTTTAATTTCTTTAATTTTATTCATATCTGAACTTGTATGTATGTATGTATGTATGTATGTATGTATGTGCATGTGTGTGTGTGTGTGTGTGTGTGTGTGTGTGTTTGTGTGTGTGTGTGTGTGTGTGTGTGTGTGTGTGTGTGTGTGTGATTTTTTTGTCACTTTATCTCTCTTTCTCTCTCTGTTACAACTGGGACGCATACTATAGCCAGACATTTGATTGATAAAACCATGCGTTTTTGGCATTTGTGACATTTTTCTTCATTTTATGTTATTTGTGCTTACTTTTGACGGACCTTGTTTATGCTTGTGACATGTTTAACATATGTGGCGTGTTTTATATCGTAAGGTTCTCACCAATTATAAATGCTGGATAAAGGAAAAAAAAATCTAGAAACCATAGGAGGGTAATATGTTAACCCTTCTCTTGCTAAACAAGACATGCCCTGTCTTAGTAACAGTGTAGATCCAGATCAAATGGCTTCTGAAGATCTGCACTGTTTGTCATTAAATATGTGAATTTGGAAATTAGAAGTGGGCGTGTCATCTTAATTTATTTGGCATGAGAAGAGTTAATATGTTTACGTTGATAATATCGTCTGCTGATATCAGTTGAACGATTTTTGCCTGACCGGAATAAAAGTTTAAACCGTAATTTCTGGGCTACATACGAAAATGATACTAAACGTCATCACTTGATATTGTTACCAACTATGCTAAGCATTCAACAAAGTCCTTCCCACACATCTGTATAGACCTGACGTCAGTTCTCGTAAAATTCTCCTTACAAAAATGCTGCATGTCAATAACTAAGACAGTTCAGTATTCAGTTGTGTTGCGTCCATGTATTTTTAAGTCCTTTTAACATTGCGATTACCTCGCTTGGGGAAGAGAGAGTTGTTTTATTTGCTTTTCGTGCATTTGTTTGTTTTGTCCGTGTTGGTTTGTGTCTCTTTTCTCTTCCTCTTGGTGTCACTTCTGATTGTGGTATTCCTTGAATTCTTTTTTGTTTTTACTTTCAAACATCCATACTGTTCGGTCTGGATATTCTGTCTGGGCAAACAGAGTAGCTCCTGACATAACAGCTCAGCAAACGTACCTTCGGACATGTACACCCATTGACGATTCAAATCAGCCTCGTATTCACGTCGTCTAATAAGAATCTTCACTGGGTGCATATTTTATAGCCGAGGATACAAGTTTCTTCATGCGGACAACATAGAATCTGATCAGACCTGCGCGGATACGCAGGCTGATACAAGTCTTCGTTGGACACACATGTCAGAGGGCAAGTTTTCTCACGTTGCTGCTGAAATGTTTGACCGCATGAATGACCAGCCACGGCAAAAATATCACATTTCCTTCATTTTATGTCAAGTTGCTGTCTACTGTCAATGCTCTTACATCTAACGTTTGACTTAACCCTTGTCCTGCTGAACCCTGATATAGCCTGCCCTTGAAAACAGTGTAGATTCAGATCAGTTGGCTTCTGAAGAAGCCAACTGATCTGGATCTGCACTGTTTGTCATTAAGTATGTGAATTTGTATCAACAACGTGGATCAAGAAATCTGATTGGCTGAAAATTAGGAAAGGGCGTGGCATCTTAAATCATTTAGCATGGGAAGGGTTAACACCTCTGAAAAGTCTCAAAAATTGTCTCCTTATAAAAATGGTGGAAAATCTTACACGTGTATCCTATCCCCTTAAACAGGATAGAACAGTGAACCCTCGTTACAACGACAGCATTTTTTCCCAAGGACGTTGTCAGTTAAAACGAAATTGCTGTTACACAGAATACCTAATAAGCAAATTGATATGTAAGAAAGATATTGTTTTTAATCTTATTTCCTCATAGAACATATGTTTTGGATATTTGTTAGAATCGCCTCACTGATGCGATTCTAACAAATATCCAAAACATATGTTTCTTTAAATTTTCCAATACAATACTCTTGCATAATTTGTCACTAATTGTTACCTCTTATGCGAAGGTTTTGTGACAGTCAAAGTGACATTATAACGAATTTTGTCGTTGAATTGAGTGTCGGTATGAAGAGGGTTGTCTGTATTTGTTTCAGGGCTGAAGATGGTCTTCCTGTATGTGGGCGGTTGTCTCCTTGTAGTAGCCACATGTGGCGCGTTCCCAGCAACGTCAAACGTGTTGAATGACGGGTATCCAGGTCAGGACCAAAGTCTCATCAAAGGACAACAGGGTAAGTGGCATTAACCCAGTAAGCATTCATTATAAATCTACAGCGAGCCGTTATCGGCCCGTCAGGGTAACTGACGGACGATAACAGCCCTCTGTAGATTTTATAAATGATGCTAAATGGGAATCTTCATTATAGAAGAATGGTCGAGACCTTCCGTTGTCACTTCATGTCGATTTGATTGTGGGATATATTTCGTATTTCATATTTTCTCTCCCTATCGTAAATCAAGCTGATATTGTTGAAGCTTTAAATTCTGCTTCTAAATGCCGAAATGATTTTGCTTAAGATAGGCAGTATACATTTTGAACAAATGGTAAATGCTTTAAATTCTACTTCTAGATACCCAGATGATTTGCTCAAGACTGATAATATTCGTTTTGAACAAATGATAAATGAAATGTCCCTCCGCCCTCATCACCACGCCACCTCCCACACAACTGAATTAAGTTACACATGGCTAATTCTTCGGATATCGAAACCTGTGTTATGGATTTAAAGTTATCGATATAAAATTATATTTTTTTTTTCAAAAATTACGTCAAATGTAATGATTTTGTAAGTTATTTTAGATGGTGATATCCCTCGATCTTCTTCGTATGTTGTGTATATCTTGCAAAGATATCTAATCATGTAAATAATTTTAATCGTTATTACGTACTGACATAAATATAGAGTGGAGATCTTCCGTACTAGCTCTCATCAGCGGGTGGCGGGTGTCTGATTCTAGATTCTAGTACAGCCAAGTTTATATAAAAGAAAAGAAAATTTGGGTTTTTGTGGTAAAAGTTTGGGTTATTATAATACAGTGAAATAATGTATTTTTCTACGATTTTGTTTAGTTTCCAGTTATTTAATTCATTGGACTTAACCCTTAAACTGCCAATCACAACAATTGTCGTCTGCTTTGTCATCTGCTTGTGATTTTTAAAGTCATTTTTGCAAACAGTGTGGACCCAGCTCAGACTGCTCCTCTGGGAGCAGTCTGACCTGGGTCCACACTGTTTGCCTGTATGCAAAAAATAGATTTGAAAAGTCTGCAAGAATAGTCAGCAGACGACATAAATAGACTACAGGTTTTCTTGGCATTTTAAGGGTTAACATGCTATCAATTATACCAGCGTTTACAAAATTCCTGTCAAGCTCTAGTCATTTCATTTTGGTATTTTTTATGTCGATCTGGGAAATAAATCAGTATTTCTTTCCTTTAAAAATAATCGCTGACTTTATAATTCAGAAGAAATTGTTACCAGTAATAGTATGACCAGTCTGTATGAGTCGCAATATAACGTACCATATTCGACCTAATTGCCGCACATACTCCTATAAGCGCACAGTCCAGCAATTTCGTAGTCTTCAGATTACAGCCAGTGTACTTTTTGTCTACTTCTTTATAGAAGGCATATGTTGTGGGTACCCATTTGAATTGCATCGACTTGTCGATGCAATTCAAATGTGTACCGACTTCAAATGCTTTTATAAAGAAATCACGAAACACACACACACACACACACACACACACACACACACACACACACACACACACACACACACACTAAAACGTCGCATAAGTATCAATAGATTCGTCCTTCGCTGACCTTTTTTTAAGTGTACCGGTGGGTGTATATTTTTACCACAAATTTTCCCAGTAATTTTGAAAAACCGAAGCGCACAGTGTGGTAACTAGGTCGAATACGGTACCTTCAAATAACGAAGACTCAAATCCATATGCGCATCCGTGCAGTCTGATCAGAGTCTTCGTTGTCCGCATGAAGAAACATTGCGTCCGTGGCTATCCAAAGTGTGCCTAGTGAAGATTCTGCTCAGACTGCGAATATGCAGGCTGATCTAAATCCTCACCGCGCGCACACATACGGAAGAGCAAGATAGTCGATATCTGATTCCTAGACATCATTCTGAATAATTAGACCAAATGCTGGTATTAAACCTTAAAATGCCAAGAAAACCTGCATCTGAAAATGTCGACTATTTTTTTGTCTTCTGTTGAATATTCCTGCAAACTTTTCACCTTTTATTGCATACTGGCAAACAGTGTGGACCCTTATCAGACTGCTCTGATCTGGGTCCACACTGTTTGCAAAAATTGACTTTTAAAATCACAAGCAGATGACAAAGCAGACGACAATTGTTGTGATTGGCAGTATGACATAGAAGATAAGAGTACTTTTCATGGTACAAGTGTTAAATGAGTACCGTATTTACCTTAACCTTAACACCCTACCGTATTTGACGTAAAATTTGCACCAGTCCGTATTACAACCTGTTGATGTGTCAAAATGCCAGGTGAACGCACTCATACAACCGGAAACAGCTGGAGTGTCAGTATTTTGCAACACGAAAACATCCCTATAATATTTTGACCCCTTAAACTCCACTTTTATATAGTAAAACTGGGGTTTACAGGGGTATAGATTATTTTTCTTATTTCTGCTCAAAAACATAGATTGTAGGTACTCATTAGAACCGCCTCAGTGAGGCGGTTCTAACGAATACCCACAATCTATGTTTTGAGCAGAAATATAAAAAAATATCAGAGTTTTTTTTATCTGAAAATTTCAAGTTTTTGGAAGTGAAATTTTCTACATTTTTGAATAGGCGTGTTTTCGTAGTGTGGGCCAGACTAGCTAGTTTTGGTCAATTAGGCCTCATCGTTGACGCTCAAATGAATTTTCCAAAATCCCGGAATGGACAATGATCACAAAGGCAATCGACGCACGAACATAGCTCCTACAACAGAGGAACCATCTTTAAACGACTGACTAAAAACCTATTTTTTTTTACGAATAATAGAAGTAACTAAGCCAGAGCATGACAAAACCTACTAAATGTCATATGCGCTCAGCGAATACTCAGATCAGACTGGGCATCCGCCCAGTCTGATCAGCGTCTTCGCTGTCCGCATGAAGAAAACTTGGGTCCTTAGCTACCCATTGAGCGCACAGCGAAGACTCTGATCAGACTGGGCGGATGCCCAGGCTGATCTGAGTCTTCGCTGGGCGCACATACCATTGTGTAGGTTTTGTCATGCGCTGGCTCAATTTCTAACGGACAGAAACTGTTTATGAAGTTGAGTATCGACTTTGTTTTCTATGTATTGGTTTACATTGTACGACAAAAAAAAACAACAAAAAAAAACAAAAAACAACAACAACAAAACGATATCTAGGCCTTGTAAATAGATCAAAGAATTTTCAAATATGTCAAACGTGACAACATTGAAACCTTGTGCTATTTTGTTGACATACAACACTCAATACAAGTACTGTAATGCGATATGAAACGGAGCGCAACATTTCCTACAAGATTGCATGCGCGCCCTGCAAAGACAGACCAGCCCGCGTATCCGCGCAGCCCAACAGGCACTCTATGAGTAGCCAAGGATCCAAAGCTTCTTCGGGCGGACAGTGAGGACTCCTATCAGCCTGCATCATCACGAAAACATGCCTATATAGTTTTGACCCCCTTGAATCCCACTTTTACACAGTGAAACTAGGGTTTATAGTATACATTTTCTTCTTTCTGCTCAAAAACATAGATTGTGGGTACTCGTTAGAACCGCCTCGCCGAGGCGGTTCTAACAAGTACCCACACTCTATATTTTAAGCAGAAATATGAAAATTTCCAGGATTTTTCATCTGAAAGTTTTCATTTTTTGGTGGTAACTTTTTCAAAATATTTGAACAGGCGTATTTTCGTAATGCGGATGCGTATAAACTTATCTTTATATTACTAATCGCTGGGCGCACTTGAAATCTTCTAGAAAATGATGTGTCCGGGCTTATATGGTATTAATATTGGTAGCCTTTGACAATATGTTTCGGTTTATGGCTAGCTCTATCTCTTTAAACGTCTCTGAAATGGGCAACTCTGAATGTCCGTTCCATAGTCAATTTTCCAACCGTAGCCTCTACAATGAATTGTTTGAAAAAGTGTAAAAAAATATACAGGAAGAGCCACAATCACAGAACATAGCTTTACATTGGTACAGTCCGACCTCAATAGCTCAAACACCGATGGCTCATTTACCATGGCTAATTCCAACTCGTTTTTCAGTCCCTGAGAAATTCTTCTAATAGCTCAAGAAAACAAACATTTAGGGGAAATGCTCTTATTTTATCATGAACTGGTATGTTGTGTCTACTTATTAGAATCGCCTCATCGAGACTATTCTTGTGAGTACACTCAACATACAATTATTGTGTAGGAAGTCCCTGAGAAATTCCTTCGACAGCCCAAGAAAACACACATTTAGGGACTGTTATTATTTTATTTTGAACTTGCATGTTGTGTGTACTCATTTTAATGGCCTCATCGATACAGTTCTAACAAGTACACTCAACATACAATTTTTGTGTTAAAATCGAAAATAACTCCCTAAATGAACGCTATTTGCTTCCTGACCTGGCGCCATAATTAACCCTCAGTGGCTTTTACTACCCATATCTCGAACAAAATTTCATGGTCTCAAAGATGTTTGAGCCATTGAAGTTCGACTGTACCCAGAACAGACAACAATCGTGCATGGAACATAGTCCTTTTAACCTTTACTCTTGAAGAATCGTATACTGTTGCACTTCAATGACTCAAACATCCATGGCTCGTTTATCATGGCTGATTCAAACTTGTTCTCTCGAGTCCCTAGGAAATTCTTCAGATGCCTCAAGAAAACATATACAGTCGAACCTCAATGGCTCGAACATCTTTGGGACCATGGAAATTCGTTCGAGACATGGGTACTTCGAGCCACTGAGGGTTAATCATGGCACCAGTTCAGGAAGCAAATAGCAATAATTTAGGGAAATCTTTTCGATTTTGTACATACTGATTGTATGTTGAATGTACTTATTAGAATCGCCTCGATGAGGCGATTCTTATGAGTACACACAACATACAAATTCACGATAAAATAAGAAGAAAAATCATAAAATATTTGTTTTCTTGAGCTATCGGAAGAATTTCGTAGGGACTCAAAAACGAGTTCGAATTAGCCATGGTAAACGAGCCATCGGTGCTCGAGCCATCGAGGTTCGACTCTATTAAGGAACATTTTAGGGAAACGTTCTTATCTTATAGTGAACTGTATGTCGTGTGTACTCATTAGAATTGCCTCATCGATGCGATTCTAATAAGTACACTCAACATACAATAATCTAATCATTACGAAAACAAGCCTATTCAAATATACTGAAAATTTTACCACCAAACAATGAAAATTTTTCAGATAAAAAATTCTGATATTTTTCATACTTCTGCTCAAAACATAGATTGTGGTACTCGTTAGAACCGCCTAATCGAGGCGGTTCTAACGAGTACCCACAATCTATGTTTTGAGCAGAAATTAGAAAAATAATGAATACCCCTGTAAACCCCAGTTTTACTATATAAAAGTGGGGTTTAAGGGGGTCAAAAATATATAGGTGTGTTTTCGTGATGAGAGGATCGAAAAGACAGCCTTAAATCATTCTCCTTTTCTTGACCTGGCACTGTGATTGACCCTCACTGGCTCAAGCTGCCCATGTCCAGAACAAATTTCCATGGTCCCAAATATCTTCGAGCTATTGCAATTCGACTGTATCTTCATATTCTTCGAATATTTTCGGTTTCAGAATCTTCCCAAACAGAGACCTACATGAACCAAGACTTCAAGCCATGTGAATCCTGCAAATATAGTAAGTATCAAGTTGGTTTACTTTTCTCATGCGAGGAAAACATATTAGAAAAAATAATACGAGATATAGAAGATATCCAGGGCTGAGTTCATTAAAGCAAATATCTCGCGAGAGTTTTTTTTTCAAAATACTATTTTGCATCTTCTGAATGGTTACTTTATACCCCGTCTTTTGTGACCTCAAGTTATAGAGTAGCCAAATTCACGTTGACGAGACTATATATTAGATTAGATCGGATAAATTATATCAATGGTTATTTATTTTATAAGAGCTCGAATGTATAGTATCAGTCCAGTAAACATTTCCACATTTTTTTTTTTTTGTTACGAACAAGCAAAAAAAAAAAAAAAAAAAAAAAAAAAAAATACTTTATTGGCATTGGCCGCCATTTTGGTTATGCCAAAAGACAGCTTCAGATTAGTCTAAGGATTGTGTTCGCTACCCTCCGCCGAAAACTGTTGCCACAAAAACTGTTGCAGCTGAACAGAAAGTTTGATTTTATTTTACGAATAACCGTGAACGTTTCGGTGAAATGAACACAGCCCAAGAAAAGACACAATACCAGACCATAGCCTACCAATGACATTAAGAGGAAGAGCAAACAAACCATCACGAGAACATGCCTATATAATTTTGACCCCCTTAAACCCCAGTTTTATATAGTAAAACTGGGGTTGACAGGGGTATACATTATTTTTCTTATTTCTGCTCAAAAACATAGATTGTGGGTACTCGTTAGAACCGCCTTGCCGAGGCGGTTCTAACGAGTACCCACAATCTATGTTTTGAGCAGAAATGTTAAAAATATCATAATTTTTATCTGAAAATTTTCATTTTTTGGTGAAAAAAATTTCAGTATATTTGAATAGGCGTGTATTCGTAATGCATGACAGACAGTACACAAGCCACAAACCAAAGAAAAACAAAGCAACCAGCCCCCTCTTCCCCAACAATGTGATCACAGTGCTAGACAGGCTCCACTCAAACACAGCAATAAGACAACGAACATTACAAGACAGAATAACGTATAGGGTTGGATCCAGGATGATTTCTGAGGCGTTCGATTTGATTAAATTAGCGCACTTTATCTATGTATTCGGAAAGACAAGCCTGAACAAACAGTGTAGACCTAGATCAGAAAGCGGCGTCTGATCAAGGTCAATACTGTTTGGCACTCATCCAATAATTTTATACACATTCATATGTTATAAAATGGGCTTGTTGAAGAGAATGATATGGTAAAAAGAAAGGGTGTGAATATTTATGGTAAATACGGTATCCCAAATTTATCAAATTTATCCAAAATTTTCCATGAAAATGGAATTTTCATTTAAAGCGGGCTCGACTGAACCTCCCGAACCCCTCTCAAAAGCCTCTGAACGCCGGACATGATAACCTAGAAACTTGACTGGTTCCCTCCCTCTATAGCTCAATACTTCGCTTATAGAACACAGGAAACCAGTTAACCTAGAAACAGCCTACGCACCCGTTCGGTGTGTCAGATTCTTCAATACCCATTACGAAAACACGCCTATTCAAATATATTGAAAATTATACTGCCAAAAAATGAAAACTTTCAGCTGAAAAATTCTGGTAGTTTTCATATATCAAAACATATATTGTGGGTACTCGTTAGAACCGCCTCGGCGAGGCGGTTCTAACGAGTACCCACAAGCTATGTTTACGAGCACAAATAAGAAAAATAATGTATACCCCTGCAACCCAAGTTTTACTACATAAAACTGGGGTTTTAGGCGGTCAAAATTATATAGGCATGTTTTCGTGATGCCACAGTCTTCAATACCTCTTGTTTTCTGTAAGCAGATGACGACTGTCCTAATCAGGCTGCATGTATGTGCATACTTATCTACTCTGAACAAACCATTATTTTATAAAAGATTGTAAAGACATGTCTAAACTACCCCCATTTGTCTCCTGAATTGACGCAATGATTTGCCCTCAGTGGCTCGAACTAGCCATGTCTAGAATAAATTACCATGGTCCCAAATATGTTCGAGCGACTGAATATCGATTGTATTTTTTAAAAGGACCCGGATTTACATACGAGAACCATTTCATCATTTCTGAACCCTCACCTACATTAATTTTGGCCTCGTCAAGCAAAAAGGTGTCTTCGAACATGCGCAAAATGCGCAGATTGAGATCATATGCGCATGCGCAAAGTAACATCCGGGCCTTTGGTCTCCAGTCATACATTCGGTAGTATCCAATGATCCTGTTAGCGGTCAGTAAAGGCATTGATCAGACTGCGCGGGTGAACAGACTGATATAGGGCCTTGTTGTCCGCATATGCTCGAAGACACGTTTTCTATTAACCCTTGTTCTGCTGAATAAATTAAGATGCCACACCCACGTCTAATTTTCAGCCAATCAGATTATTTGATCCTGATTGTTGCTATAAATTCACATACTTAATGACAAACAGTGTAGATCCAGATCATTTGGCTTCTTCAGAAGCCAACTGATCTGGATCTACGCTGTTTGCAAATGCAGGGTATATCCGCGTTCAGCAAGACAAGGATTAAAGAACTCGCATGCATTTTGCAGAATTGTTCATGGTGTTGTCTTTTTTTTCGACACATTCAGTAACTTGGCAGTTTTTGTACCCAGCCAACTGTCTGTACTAGAACGTTTATGTAAATTATTTACTGTTCAAAAACATTCAGTGGAACATACCTGCACGCATTTAAAATTGGAAAGTAGACCAAATATATTAGTAGATACGGGCACCGTAATTACCCTTAATACAGAGACAGACACGACCGAGCAAACAAAATTGTGAAAACCCAGATCAAGTACCAGATAATGTGGCAGTTGACAAGTGTTACACAGTTTGCCAATCATCCAGAAGTGTTTAGGCATACCACTAACATTACGAAAACATGCCTATAAAATTTTCACCCCCTTAAACCCCACTTTTATATAGTAAAACTAGGGTTTTCGGGGGTATATATTATTTTTCTTATTTCTGCTCAAAAACATAGATTGTGGGTACTCGTTAGAACCGCCTCGCCGAGGCGGTTCTAACGAGTACCCCAATATATGTTATGAGCAGAAATAAAAAAAAAAAATATCAGAGTTTTTTAACCTGAAATTTTGCAGTTTTTGGAGGTGGGTGAAATTTTCTATATATTTGAATAGGCGTGTTTTCGTAATGAGCTGTAAAATGGACTTGTTGAAATTTTAGGAGAAGTATAAAAAGGAGACAAGGTGTTCTAAAATTTAAGATAGATACGGCCGCTCTCTGACTATCACCTGACATATTTCTATTTGTGTTTTTGTCTCCTTATGTTATTTGATACATTCAGCCCTTTTTATACCGACACTCGATACAACGCAAATATTCGATGTATTCAGTAATTTGACTGGCACAAAACCTTCTCTCAAGAGGGGACAGATAACCAGAAATTATGCACAACTAGTGTATCCTATACTTCAAAAAGCATGTGTTTTAAATATTTGTTAGATTAGAATCAGTGAGGGATTCTAACAATCATCCAAAAACACATGTTCTACAATTAAAAATAAAAATAAACCTAATCTTACATAGAATTCTGTTGCGTTTAAAGAGTATTTACATGTACACTACAAGTTCATTTTAATGGAAACGTTTTTGGACCAATACTATCGTTGTAATGAGGGTTCACTATATATTCTATTCATTCCTTTCAGACAATGATGCGAGCAACAGATGGCGAAGAACTCTGAGCAACATTATGAGAATAAGTAAGACAACACAAGGACATTACGAAAACACGCTTATTCAAATATATAGAAAATTTCACCTCAAAAAATGAAAATTTTCAGATAAAAAACTCTGATATTGTTCATATTTCTGCTGGAAACATAGATTGTGGGCACTCGTTAGAACTGCCTCGCCACTCGTTAGAACCGCCTCTGCGAGACGACTCTAACGAGTACCAACAATCTATGTTTTTGAGCAGAAATAAGAAAAATAATGTACACCCCTTTAAACCCCAGTTTTGCTATATAAATGTAGGGTTTAAGGAGGTCAACATTATATAGGCATGTTTTCGTGATGAAAAAGATACTTAAGGACTTTTCAAGGCGTTCGTTTGATGATAATTGGAGAATAACATTAAAAACATATGCTGTCGATACTCATTAGCATCGACTCAGCGAGACGCTTCTAAAGAGTTCCTACAACGTATGTTATTATGGAAAATAGTATAAGAGATGTCCAGGAAGATATCGCGAAAACATACCTATATAATTTTGACCCCCTTAATCCCCACTTTTATATAGTAAAACTGGGATTTAAAGAGGTATACACTATTTTTCTTATTTCTGCTCAAAAACATAGATTGTGGGTACTCGTTAGAACCGCCTCTGCGAGGCGGTTCTAACGAATACCCACAATCTATGTTTTGAGCAGACATGTGAAAAATATCAGATTTTTAATCTGAAAACTTTCAGTTTTAGGAGGTGAAATTTTCAATAGATTTTGAATAGGCATGTTTTCGTAATGGAGACGCAGTCACAGGACTAAGCCTACCAATGATACCAAGAGCTGGAAAAAATACAATATTATTTCCCAAAATACTTCTTGTTAACAAATCTTTGATGGATATTAGTACAAATGTCCAAGAAGAGCCACACTCAAAGAACATGGCCTACAATGAAATCAAGAACTGCAGAAAATTATTTCAGAATTATCACCAAATACATGTATCCTCATCCTTAAAGGCTGCATATTCCTCAAAAATAGACCTATCATTATCCAAGAAAGGATTAATAAATTGATATATGATATTAATATAATCATGATCATGAAACGTGGCACTTGACAGCCTGTAAAATTTCAGTTAATCTCTCGCTCTTGAAATAACATTAATTCGGGTATACGATAAAAAATCATTCCATTTTTGATCCAGTTCAAAAATGAGAGACCAACTGAAATTTTACAGGCTGTCAAATGCCACATTTTATGATCATATAAATACCATGTGCATCAATTTATTAAACCTTTCTTGGATAGAAAATGTCAACTTTTGAGGAATATGGAGCCTTTACCAAGTTCTCTAGATACCTACACTCACAGCCAGCCTAAGCCACCAAAAGAAATACGGACACGAACACACACACTATAAATATATTCTAAAAGTAATGACCCTTGATAGCAATGAACGCACTCACAACACTAATCAATGCACTGACAGCACTAGTGGGTCGATTGTCCCTGAGTGTAAGCTGGGAAAATGGTCCTGAACGGGGACTTAAGACTGTTTCATTTAACCCTTAACTTCCTGTAATTTAAGCAAACAGTGCAGACCCTGTTCAGACGCCGTGTTATGTGACGTCTGATCTGTCTACACCGTTTGCCAATGTCCACAATGTCCCAGTCCAGGTTTTACCTCTATGTCCAGCATTCTTACATCACAGCCACACAATTGCTCGGCTATAAATAACCGTAACCTTGATTTCATCTTACGCACTGTTTGATTACATTTCTCAATAATAGTCACGTAGACGACTACGTACCTCTGTAGATTGTACATAATCGACCCAAAAACAGTTATAGTGTCAAGTTTTCCGGTCTAGATTAGCTATTATTAATTTGGCCTCATTAGTTGCCCTCATATAATATATATAAATGTCGGAATCGGGTCAATGATACATTATTTTTCTTATTTCTGAAAAATATAGATTATGGGTACTCATTAGAACCGCCTCGATACATGATAATGATTGAAGTACGAGAGACGTTTTATAGCAGCCACATGGCATTAACACCGGCTGCAGAGAAGCCGAATGGATTCTAGAAGACATGAACCGCGAGGGCAATGAACAAACCCACAAAACTGAAAAAAAAATGAAGTGTCAAGATTTTAGGGCCAGACTAGCTGGACGTTTTCGACCGTCACACAGCACTTACATCAGCGGTAGTAAAGACAACTTAAGGAGTAACCCTTGAACACATCATACGCATCACTTTTCCAGCAGGACCCACAAACACAACAATAAGGCCGTAAACAGGAACTATTCCGCAGTGAAAAACAATAAGGCCAACACATAACGAGCAACACAAGAACCACTACCTTAGAATGACCAGTAATAAGAACTATCGTTGAGAAAGGATTTAAGTCGATTTTACCGGTACCAAATGTTCAGCCTAGGTTCAAATGCTTAACAAATAAAAAAAACGTTCGGCTTGCAAAGGATGTCCCGAACTCAATCAGTAAAACATCAGAAAAACACACACACACACACACACACACACACACACACACACACACACACACACACACACACACACACACACACACACACAACAAAAAAAAAAAAAAAAAAAAAAACCACATATAAATTAAAGTAGATCACTGTAACAAACAGGGATGAGGGCTCATGGCTGACACCTCAGATGCTGATAGCCAGAGCTAAAGAAATCCATTAGTTAAAGCATAGAGGGCTAGAAAAAAAGACGTAACATAGGCATCAACCCTCTTATAAAAGGTCTATGTCGGGACCGTCAGAGAGTCGCAAACGTAATCTGTCATCGTGCAATTTAAGAGGACAACGTACCTATCACCCGTGTATGAGAAAAAATACTGATCAAACAGTCTGTTCAGTCATACATACCCGTTCTGCAGCGTCTGATATTGGTCGGCACTGTCTGTTGCAAGCGATAATCAACGCGCTGACAGCACTAATAGGTCGGTTGTCTCTGAGTGTAGGCTGGGAAACTAGTCCTCCCCGGGGACTTAAGATTGTGTCATTTAACCCTTAACATCCTGAAATTTAAGCAAACAGTGCAGACTGTGATCAGAAGCCGACAGATAACCCTCTTTACACTGCACTCTGACGTCACAGCGACAAGAATAACGCGGCTATAAACAACTATTACCTCGATTTCATACAAATGTGCGGTTTGATTTCATTGGTCAGTGATAATCACGTGGACAACAACCTGAAAAGAATTTTGATGTATGCATACTTAGGCTTGACTGTAAACAATCGATCAAATTACATGTAGAGCGATGTTCAGGAAAGGCTCAAGCACTGGCTAAAGGAATTGGGTACACCTGGTAGTTTCCGCCATATTTTACAAGGGAGGTAATTTTGTGACATGCTTTCCTGCACAAATCCTCCTTAAGCGTAGCACACTGGGCAAAAAATTTTCAGTATACTTTGAAATGTTTTTCTTATCTTTTCCAGATCTTATCTTTGACATTTCGTGGAAATTATAGACATTATTGGGGTCAATTTGCGTGAAATGTCAAATCCTACTTTCTGAAAAAAAGAAAAAAAAGAAAGAGAAAAAATGTCGATTTCTCAGCTTGTCGTCTGCTGAATTTGCAAAGTCAGTCGCTGAGGCTAAGAAAAGTGGTCTATTGTGCACAATCCCAGAACATAGGAAATATTTGGTACCAGTACTATTGGTTTAACCATCGCCCTGGTATACAGGTTTTACTGATGACCTGTTCTTGTTTTGATAGTTTTTTGTAGGGCTTTTTGGCTGCTCGCTATGTTTTGTCATGTTCGTATTTCTGTTCTTCCCAATGCGTCATTGATAGAATATGTGCTAAAATTGTGGTTCTGCGTGGACCTTTTACTGTATTATATATTTACTGTATTAAATATTACTAGCTAGCTCATGACAAAACCTACAAAATTCATGTGTGCCTAGCGAAGACAGATCAGCCTGGGCAGAGTCTTCGCTGTCCGCATGAAGAAAGCTTTGGTCCTTAGCTATCCATTGAGCGTTTCGCTGTCCGCATGAAGAAAGCTTGGGTCCTTAGCTCCCCATTGAGGGCACAGCGAAGACTCTGATCAGTCTGGGCAGATGCCCAGGCTGATCTGAGTCTTCGCTGGTCGCACTCTAATTGTAGGTTTTGTCCTACACTCCCTCATATTATACGACATTAGGCCAACTACACTACATAATATTTTTCTGTTTCAGGCGACTTTGCGAGGAAATTTTTAATACAAGGTGCGAAGGTAGTAAAAAAACTTCCTAACACAAGAGTTGTGGAGAAAGCAGGGAATTACAAGACTGCAAAACACGACTTCTTCTATGTTGCTCCTACAGATGTCCGGCAGTATAGATTAAAAGACGGGGTATGTTCAAACATTAACCACTTTAACGCTTAGTATGCTGGATAAAAATTGCAATTGCAGCTGACAAAATTTCAATATAGAGAGGGTATTTACTCTTTTGCCGTCAATACCATATATATTTTCATCGAGTGTGCTGAAAACATGAGTATTTTCACGCATGCAAAGCACGAGTAAATTTGAATGTTTTCATGAGAGGAGATGAAACTTTTTATGATAGTCACTGAAAAAAAGTACATTTTCTTTTTATTATATTGTTTACATGCTAATTCGCGCTTTTGACGGCATAACTAAGGTCACCAAACGAAACATAAACGTCATGGCGTCGACGTTCATTGCTTAACAGGTGAAGCGCTAGAATGACAAAAAAAAAAAAAAAAAAAAAAAAAAAAAAAAAAGAAAAAAAAAGTTTCGGCAAATCAAATAATCTTGCTACTAAAATGTTCCTTACATTCTAATTAAAACAAGAGGGCCATGATGGCCCTATATCACTCACCTTAATCATGTTATACATAGCATTGCTAACAGAGATGCTGAGCTAAAGGTCATGGTGATCTTGACCATGACCTTTAGCCTCAGGGTCATCTTCAGGTCAGAAGAAACATCCTTACGACGTTGAGGGTCCTAGCCCCAAGCATTGCCGAGTTATGAGCTTGTTTTGTTCTAGAGGTCGCTGTGACCTTGACCTTGACCTTTGCCATTAGGATCATCTACTAGTCAAGACCAACATCCCATATAAGTTCAAGTGTTCTAACCTCAAGCCTTGCCGAATTATTAGCTTTTTGGTACTAAAGGTCATTGTGACCTTGACCATGACCGTTGCTCTCGGTGTCATCTGCTGGTAAGAACCAACATCCTTTCTAAGTTTGAGGGTACTATCCCCAAGCATTGCCAACTTATCAAGCATTTTTTAGTATTAAAAGTCCAGATGACCTTGACATTTGCCCACAGGATCATCTACTGGTGAGGACCAACATCTTTACTAAGTTTGAGGGTCCTAACTATAAGCATTGCAGAATTATAAACTTTTCTGGTACTAAAGGTCACGGTGACCTTTACCTTTGACTTAAATTGACTTAAGGGTCATCAACTCTTCAGGTCCATCCTCCCTATTAGTTTGAAAGTCCTAAGCCTGATCATTGCCAATGTTTTTTGCTTTATGTAAAACAAATGACCACACCCCATGTGGGTGGGGCCTCTTTTCATCCCAAGGACATAATTCGAACACTCATTTCAAAGGACCTCTAGGCAATGTTACATACCACATATTAAAGGCATAGGACTTGCACTTTCAGACACGAAGATGTTTTATGTTTTTTTCCTGTATAAGTGTATGTAAAAATGTCGGCCCCGGGGTATTCCACTAGGTGAAGCTATGTATCAAATATCAGCGACCTGGGCCTTCTGCTTGCAGACAAGAAGATTTTTAAAGTTTTCACCTGTATGGGTCTATGTAAAACATAGTTTCATGTTAAAACAGGGACCAGATTTTCACTTCGAGACAAGCGGTAATTCGAAATAAGCGAGTTCGAGATAATGAGGTTCGACTGTAATTTGTTCAGCAGTTTCAGAGAAGTTGTTTAAAACAAAAATTGACGACAGACGGACGGACGCACGGACGACCGACGACGGGCAGGTGCCTATCACAATAGTTCATCTTGAGCACTTTGTGCTCAGGTGAGCTAAAATGCATACCGACACTTGTCAGAAATAGGGAAGTTAGAGGAGTTAGATAAAAACGAAGTGGGATCGGCATCTGTTAGGGAAACAATTAAGACAACCGAAGTAATCCGAACGAGTTGTGAAAATAACTTGTAAAAATATCATAGTCTCTTACTTGTGAAAATATCATTTTTATTCATTTCGGATATACATTGATTTCGCCGTTTGCAAAAAAACAGAAGAAAAGATTTTTCTTTTGTTTATTTTACCCAGAAAATATTCTTTGACATTTCATGCATATTGTCTCCTATTTTTTATTATCTCTCCTTTTTTCTGTGTATCCTGAGCGTGCATTACCTTGGTATCTTCACTTATATTTTTGATAATGTTTAATTTGCTCTGCAGGGTGTGGTATTAGAGGGAAAAATAGGCGACAGAAAAATGACTCTAACAAGTCGAAGTAATGGATCCCGACCGGTACTGGAGATATTCGAGAGGGACAGATTATTCCCCCTATCCGGTGGCCAACCCGTCGATAGCATATTCTACAAAAGAAAAGTTGACTAGACACTCAAGCCACGATGTACAGAATGAATCATCGACTATTCTCACTTTAAGGGACCTGGGTACACATGGTATTTTGACTGCTTTTTGTAAACCGGAAACAACCTTTTGTGACTTCCGGTTTGCATTTGTGTAGCCCAAGTCCCTTCTGAAAATGCTTCTTATCTAAAAGGAAATGATTTGCTCCCAACAGGAGCAAATTATTTCTTTTTAAATTATAGCTCTTTTCAGAAGTGAGCAAAAATGCAGCTATCTTCCTTGAAAAGTATTCATCCCACTTAAGGCATATCAAAGCCTACAACCTGGCACAACCTTATCAAGACAGCTTCTTTCGCTTATATAGATTATCTTTTCAAAATAGCCAACCTTTCCAAAAAGAAACAGTGGAGACTCTGGTTAGGATGAGCACTTCCAGAAGTCTGAACTGGTGTTGAACATGTTACCTCCTTTGAATATCTCGTCCATGTACTCGCAGTGTAAAATTGTATCTTAGTATTCGTGTATTTGCGCAGAATTCTTTAGATAGTCAAGCACCTATGACATCAAAAGACGAACTGCAAAACCTCTTGACGAAGGTACATCTTCTCACTTTGTGGTTCATATCTACACTGTTCCCTGTTCAGTTATATTTTGTTTGTTTGATGTTACGGCCCAGTCAATATGTTAAGGTCATTGTTAATTTACTTTTTTGGTCGACAGGCGTAGCTCTTAAAGCAGTAAAAAATGCCTGGATGTTATAAAACGCTTTTTCTGCTAAACTCAGCCGAGCAAGAAATTTGTCCTGCAAGTAAATCTCAAATTGCTAACCACTGCGAGTTCTTTCTTCCTAAAAAAAGCTGAGCACGAAAATTTCTCTGCTGATAAATATGAAAATGCCAACTATTGTTGGCATTTTCATATTTATTAGCAGAGAAAATTTCATACTCACCTGGAGCACCTGGATTTGAGCATAAAAGCAGTTTTATAATCTCGGGACTAGTACTTTGGGAACAAACTTCCACCATTAACTGGTAACTGTCCTTTTTAAACAGTTGAAAAGGGAGAATTACAGTAGAAATAATTTACTGATCAATTCATACGAAAATTAGGCGGCCGAGTTGGGATTCGAACTTGCGACTCCTAGATATGTAGTCAGTCGCGCTATCGACTGCGCTATGTAGCCCGGTACAAAATGTTATAACAACATTGTTTACCAACAACTCATTGTAATGTTTGTCTGAGGAAAATTAACCCCTATCCCTATGGATATGCTTTGGGTTTGGTATTGGTATGCTCTGCAGAGATAGAAGTTCTGAGACGATGATAAGTCGTTATGATTCGAGCAGCAAAGAGGTAAAAACTTGTTCATCACGACAATATGTCTATATATTTCATCACGTCTACATTTTTGACCCCCTAAGATCCCACTTTTATACAGTGATACTGGGGTTAACAGGGGTATACATTAGTTTTATTATTTCTGTTCAAACGTGTACCTTCAGTCTATGTTTTGAGCAAAAACATGATAAATAGCAGACCTTTTTATCAAAAACTTTTCATTTGATGATGGTAAATGTTTCAGTATATTTAAATAGGCACGTTTTTGTAATGTATGTTAAGTTGACCGGACTCCAAAGCCCTCGGTATTGCATCTGACTGTAGATCCACGAGTCACACGTTCGAAATTCATCTATATAACTTTTGTGGCGATTAATTTAGAAATAATGTCTTCGGTCATTCTCCGCCTTCAGCTGATTCAAGAAAAGCAGTTGTCAGTTATTGGCAAAAGTACTGGTAAACCCTTTAAAAAAATAAGCATGTCCGACTAAAAGTGTAAGTAGGTTAAAAGACCAGCTCGATCTGACCTTTTAAGTGTTGTCTGGCCGTAAAATCTGGCTTTGTTACACAGTCTAATAAATACCTCAGTGTGTTATTAAATCTGAAAATTGTTTTCAATTTGTTATTATAATTAAGCCAGAGCATGACAGTACCTACAAAATGGATGTGCGCCCAGCGAAGACTCAGATCAGCCTGGGCATCCGCCCAGTCTGATCAGAGTCTTCGCTGTTCGCTTGAAGAAAGCTTGGGTCCGTAGCTACCCACTGAGCGCGCAGCGAAGACCCTGATCAGACTGCGCTGATTCTCTGGCTGGTTTCAGTCGTCTTTGGGAGCACATGTCAGAAGGTATGTTTTCTCACATGTGATGTGGCCCATCTACTCTCTTCTACGGTCTCTTTGGTTGAATGACTATGTTATCTGCTATAGAGGCTTTCCGCCTCTGACAAATGATCTCGGAATTTGTATAAGGATCTATCATTGGTGTGAGGATAATTGAAAATCTGTTCCAATGATCACTGTCTGGCTTTATGAGGCTTGCCTCGTGATGCCAGACTGTGATCGCGAGGGACGGATTTTTCTACCTACCCTCAACCCATGATAAAGTCTTTTTCCTACACACCGATCATTTCTGAATGTAGATTTTTTAATAATGCAGTCACTTCGATTGCTAACGTCCGCCATATTGTGATGGCATTTCTGTGGTGTTTAATGACATCATTACGTTCGGTGAATAAACCTTAACGATGGCGTTCGTGACGTCCATTTCAACCAGAGCATATCAAACAGGTGGAAATTCTCGATTTTTGTCCTACCCTGGATAAGATAACCTGGGTACGATAAGAATTTCTATCCCAGGGTAGAATCCCGGATTTCCTTATCCGGTGTGCAAGAATGTAACTTATAATATAATTGATCCAGCGTACGCCAAAACCAACAATAAGACTTTTGTAACCATCAAAGATCAGCTTGTACAGACACCCAATATGGCAAGGTTTCTCGTTCATCACTGTATGGATAGCCTGGAGGCTGTAGAAGGCACTTGCGATCAGCGATAACTCTGATCAGACTGCGTGGATGCGCAGGCTGATCTGAGTCTTCGCTGGTCGCACAAGTTGTTTTGTAGGTTTTGTCGTTCGCTTGCTCAATTTATTTTTTTCCGGACCTTGGCAATCATTAAGCCCAATGCTAGATTTTTCAGGGTCACTCATGCAGTCTAATTGGAGGAAACCTGATCTGTACTCGCAAACCTGTTACTTCGACTGTTTGCTTTTACACTGAGTCTATTTATTACTCTCAAGGGCCATTTAGAATCTTTTTACCATCATTATTGTTGGTGTTTACGCCGAGTGGCGGCCGGAAAACTTCTCCCCATAATTCAATATATCACGTAGTTTATATTATTCCAGGATATATTTATGTGTGTGTGTGTGTGTGTGTGTGTGTGTGTGTGTGTGTGTGTGTGTGTGTGTGTGTGTGTGTGTGGAAATCACGACAGGCCTAATTGGAAGACACTAGTCTTGCTTTGAAAACTTGACATGCGGTCACGGTTCATACCTTTTGGTAGATAAATACAGTAAAAATTATATCCCTAGGTATTCGAAAAGGCAGACCCGAGCAAACAGTTCAGACCTAGATCAGACGCCACAAACAGGGCGTCTGAATAGAGCATAACCTGTTTGCCAGTCCTACAGCACTTTACGTTCTCCCAGTCTACTTTAAGGCGAAAAGATGCACCAGAGAATTTCCGCTATTATGTACAATGGAGACACTATTTGTGACTTTCTTTGTGTTCCATTGCACAACAATCCATTTTTGAAAAGGGATCTACTCTAAAAGGAAATCGTTTGCTCCCATACGGAATAAGTTCTTTCCTTTTAGAGTAGACCCCTTTTCATAAGGCGGACGAAAATTGACGGAGTTGCCACCCCTGACGGTAAGAGATATCAGTAGTTTGAGATAACAGGAGTTGAAATGTAAAGAAAAGCAAAACCAAACCAACTTTATAAAAAAAATTTAGTTTGACTTAAGCAGTATTTTGAGTTATCACTGTTTGAGATAATGAGAGTCTATTGTAAACTAAAATGCCATTGGCTGTGTGTCGTTTTCCTCTGTCGCAGTTTGTATCCGCTCTCGACGTAAATCACAGAAAATGTCTATATTAAATATTATGAAGACCACTGGGTTTGTGATACTGTTCAGTGGATACAGCATTCCTATTAACATACTCCATCCCGGACCGAACGGGTGGTACTCATACAAGCTAAACATAACAGACAGAAAATGTGGCGTCCAACAGATGAAAAATGCTGAAAAGAGAAAACAAAACCAACAAAGAAAACGCATAATTACAGCAGTACCATGCCAAAGGGACAGTGTTGATAGGTTTATATATTGCTTTCTTTCACCTACTGATGACTTAGAGAACCTGTACGCGGATCGACCAATTACGCCATGCGAAAACGTGTCTTCGGGCATATGCGGCCAGCGAAGGTCCAGATCAGCCTGCGCACCGCGCAGTCTGATCAGGCTCTTCACTGTCCACTAACAGAATCAGTTGTTACTACAGAATATATATGTATGAATTAAGAGCAAAAGCCCGGATGATAATTTGCGCATGCGCGGGATGAATTTGAATCCCTGCACTTTGCGCATGCTCGAAGACACCTTTTTGACGTGGCCCATATTATGCAGCCACATCCGTACATGTATCAAGATTAAAGTCAATGATCGGATATCATTCATTCATAAAGAAAATGAAGGCGGTATTTCTGTTGCAGTTCCTCTTAGTTTGTAACTTCTGTTGTGTCATTGGTATGCTATGTTCTGTGATTGTGACATCTTCTGCACACCTTCTTTAACGCTTAGCGCTCTGAGTAAAATTTTCAGCAGACGACATATCGGAAAAAAACAACAACAAACAAACAAACAAAAAACAACAACAAAAAAAAACAACAACAACAACAACAACAAAAAAAAACAAAACAAAAAAAAAAACTGCATCCAAGACGCTTTTGAAAACTGTCTTCTCTAGAAGGAAATCAATTTCTTTTCTTAGTAGGAAGTACTTGCCTTCTAGATTAGACCCCTTTCTAGAAGTTTGACAGAGATGTCTCTTCTGAACGTGCATGCCTTCCCCTTAAATAAGCAAAGTTTATCAGCAATACAGTAGACTATAAGGATCTGTCATTGGTGTGAAAAATCACTGTTTGGCATCACGAGGCTTGCAGAGCGATGCCAGACTGCGATCGCGAGGGACGGATATTTCTAACTACCCTTCACATCTTTGATAGATTATTTTTCTTGCACACCTTTCATTTCAGAACGTAGATTTTTTAATAATGCAGTCACTTCGATTGCTGAAGTCCGCCATATTGTGATGACACTGTGATGACACTGTGGCGTTTAATGACGTCATTGCGTTCAGTGACGTAAACCGTAACAATGACGTACGTGACGTCCATTACAACCAGCGCATATCAAACACGTGAGAATTTTCATTTTTTATCTTACCCTGGGTAAGATAACCTGGGCAGGATAAGAGTTTTTATAATACAACCTACTACACACAGCTCAATACAATATTTTTTTTCTATTTAGACTTTTTAACGAAATCACGCAGTGTTGACGTTACCAGCCGTCCAATATTTTTTACCATTCCACAGTTGATAACGTCACCCATTTAAACCCAATGCAAAAGCGCTGGGCTATACTGCGGTTGGTGACGTCAACTTTCACGGGAATGACGTTGACACGCCGACATCGCGTGCCAATTAAAAACAACGCTAATTGGCTAAATCAATAATGTTTTAGCATCTAGTTGAGTAATAAAACAGTTATTTCATGGCTGTTTTGGTGGAATATTCAAATCTACTGCCCTTGGTATCGTGGACAGCTCGATGTACTATTGCCCTCGACTTACGGCTTCGGGCAATGGTGCATCGAGTGTCCAAGGCACCTCGGGCAGTAGTTTTAACTATTACACAAATGAATAACTTACTATCCCCGGGTTAAATACAGGATTTCCTTGTCTGGTTTTCAAGAAAAATAAAGTAATTACTCACCAATACAAATAACCAATGTGACTTTTATGCTTTTTATTTTCGCTCTTGGTAAATAACCTGAATTGATGTCCTGATCATCTGAAAATGGAATAGGGCAAGAGGAAGATAACCTGACAAGATATTAGGAGCGACTTTCACAATTTCTAATTAGCATAACATCACTAAAACATGCCTATATAATTTTGACCCCCTTAAACCCCACTTTTGTATAGTAAAACTGGGGTTTGCAGGGGTGCACCTTATTTTTCTTATTTCTTCTCAAAAACATAGATTGTGGGTACTCGTTAGAACCGCCTCACCGAGGCGGTTCTAACGAGTACCCACAATCTATGTTTTGAGCAGAAATATGAAAAATATCAGAATATTTTATCTAAAAATTTTCAGTTTTTGGTGGTAAAATTTTCGGTATATTTGAATAGGCGTGTTTTCGTAATGATAACGGCTGTCCACACACACAAACATACGCACGAAAGCACAGAAATACCCACTCAACACTATTTGAACCCTGTTGATTATTGTTATCAAACAGACAGTTAAAGGCACAATAGACATTATAGATACACAGGACCTTCCCTGTTATATACAGTGGACTCCCGTCACCTCGACTTCACTGATCTCGAATAACCGTTTATCTCGAAGTGAAAATCTGGTCCCTGTTTAACATGGAAATCTAACAAAAGGTAACAGTATATTATGGAAAAGAGGAGAAATTGATTCCAAGGAGCAATTTCTCCTAATTTCCACAATATTATCATATTATCAATATAACTTCAGGAGTCAAATTACATATTCATTTGTGAAATGTGGTTGTTCGATTTAGTTTTTCCTCAATTTTGCAAATCTGATATGTTGAGATACGGATATCTCGAATTATTTCAGAGAGACCTTTAGACTTCGAGATAACGAAAGTCGACTGTATTGTATATTGACCATTATATTTTGCTGCATCCTCAATTGTGCTTCAGTACAAAATATCAGAAAACAAGAAAAGACATGACAAAATATGTCATATCTGGGGAGTTACTAGTGGAAATTGGGAATGTTATGCAGAAATGAATTGAAGCAAAAGACATGTTTGTGGGAACATAAAGAAGATGCGAACAAAAGAGTAACTATAATGGAAGGTTTACAAAACATTATGCAGAAGGTATGTTAATACTGTGTAACGGGGTGAGCCCCAAATTATGTAACAGGACAAAATATTGAAGCCCTTTAACTTTTATGGTACAGATAACCTTGCTTACCAGTAAAAAACAACCCGGGCCCTCTAACATTATATTTGCATCTTTAAAGATAATTCGTAATTTTGATCGTCTCCGATTACGTCAGCTGACTAGATTTAAAGACTAATTGGTTATCTATCATGTCTATAGCTGATCAAAACCAAGGGTTAATTAGGTCGCATCGTACAAAGCCCATGAACAGTTCTCCAGGCTTTTCCAGAACATTTCCTGTTATATCGTTACAGATTAATTAAGTTTCAAATCCTTGCAAATAAACCCGCATCAACAATTTATGTTATAAAAGTAATGGCACAAATAGCTATTTGAAATACAGGTCAGTTATTAATTCTTAGTCTGACTCCAGCTCCTATCGACTTAATATATGAGTTTTCATAATTATATTTTATATAGACTCTAAAATAAAACAAAGACAATATTAACTAGGCTAAGGAAGCACTTATTCGCTATGACTTACCAGTGCTTCGTAATCTTAGTATATTATTAGTGTTTTTGTTCTATGTTAGTGATTACAGTCGGGCCTCAATAACTCGAACCTTTTTGGGACCATGAAAATTTGTTCCAAATATTGGTAATTCGAGCCAATGAGAGTTAATCATGACGACAGTCAGGAAGCAAATGGCAATAATAGAGAAACTTCTTTTCGATTTTCTAGACAATAAATAATGGTATGTGAGTGTACTTAGAATCGCCTCATCGAATACATATAACATACAGTTTCATGATAAAATAAGTCAATTTCCTCAATTATTTGTTTTCTTGAGCTATGGAAAGTATTTCTTACGGACTCAAAAAACGTGTTCGAATTAGCCATGGTAAACGAGCGGTGTTCGAGCTAGTGAGGGTCGACTGTATATAAAAAAGAACTATAAAGAGCCATTAGGAACTGGACTTAGTCTATTCAATTCTACCTATTATATACTTGTATACTTACCATTTAATTCTGTAAGACTTGAGTTTTCCCGCCATTTCTGCCAAAGGATGACAGATATTCCAGTATAACAGAAGATAATGGCGATTGTTGGTAGAACGTAAACGGTGATAGCCAAAATGGTGATGAAAGGCTGTAAAGATATAATGAGCCTCATCAAGAGAAAAGGTATCTTGGGGGTATAAGTAAACAGATAAAATGATAAGTATTACGAAAACACGCCTGTTCAAATATACTGGAAATTTTACCACCAAAAAATGAAAATTTTCAGATAAAAATTCTGATAGTTTTTTCATATTTCTGCTCAAATCATAGATTGTGGGTACTCGTTAGAACCGCCTCGGCGAGGCGGTTCTAACGAGTACCCACAATCTGTGTTTTGAGCAGAAATAAGAAAAATAATGTATACCCCTGTAAACCCCAGTTTGACTATATAAAAGTGGGGTTTATGGGGGTCAACATTATATAGGCCTGTTTTCGTGATGGATTCATTTGACTGGATAGATATTATTACCAACTGTTTTCGCTCACTTGATATTGCATGCTTACTCGGATGCCATCGAATGTTACCGTCACACGAAGTTGCTCTTGGTGACATCCTGGGACAAAGACGTCACGCAAAATTGTCACGCGTTTGTGGCGGCGAAATTTAATTTTAATTTTAAAAAAAATGCCTATTCTGAGGCTACAAAGAACTGTTAATGTTGCAAAATGCTTATTGGTATATAATAAATGTGTTATTGCACTGGTATTGCTAAATATTGCGTTGGAATGTCAAAGAAGTGAAAAAACGCGAGCTAGCGTCAATTTGATATCACAACTCGGGACAATATTCACCAATATCATGTAATAAGTCTACATCAATTATTGCGTACAATCACGTCACCTAAACAAATTATAAATAATTTATGCATATCTTTCTGGTCGCGGAATTTTGCGAACAAATCGGACATGAACTTTACCATCTAAATCACGGGATTACCAACTGCGCTCGCACAGTGCTTACTGTGGTGCCCTTAGATCCTGACCTAGCCTCGTCCACTCGCCGTATAAATGGAATATACAGTCAACGATCAAACGGTAAGAATATGCGTAATACCTTTGTCAGAGTACAGTGTATTTAGTGTAAATAATTATTTCATTCTGTACACTTTATCTTCTCATATACAAATACAATGACAATGGAGCAATTAACAATGCAGTGAAAGGGAAGAACTGGTTTAGAATCTGATTCCAAGCCAAGTGTTTGTTTCCCAAAACAGTATATTTCAAACACCGACTATTTGTAAATGAGCCGCGACATGTGATATCAGGTCTTTTGCGCATACCGATGATCCAAAGTTAGACTAGGAACTGCACAGTACGATCAGCGGCTCGTACGCCCGCTGTCCGAATCACTCGACCTCAACGATTACATCATCTTATTTTATTATGAAAGTAAATTAATCGTTTTATGTTAATTGTACTGACGATCAGATTATAATAATAATAATAATAATAATAATAATAATTTATTATTATAATTATTATTATTTGACAGTTTTATGTTTACTGCAGTGACAGTAATAGAATACCTTGCGCATGTCCGGAGGAAAATTATTCTCACAGCGCAACTCATCACCTTTTGTAAATGGTATATACATCACTCCCATCAGTGCACTTATAATCCATGCCCCCAATACAAATATTCTATTTAACTTGTTACCTGAAACAAACGTATAGAAATTCTAGACTTAATATTTACCTCAAATCCTCTTGTTTGACAGTTGTTTGGTACATGTTTACTTCTGACTGTGGAAGCAGAGTATTTTACGTTTGAATTTCTGTAGTTTAGTGAATGGTTACATCTTCACGGAAAATATCTGAGACTAAATATACTTGCCTTTCTTTTCAATGGGGGAATTTCTTCCTTTAAGTGTAACAACCATTATTTTTAATGGTTGCTCTCCCTTTTGCTAAATAACAGAAAAACCTTAAGTTTTATCCGTTCACCTTTAACCTGTTGTAGACTGAATGAACTGTCCCACACTATATATATATATATATATATATATATATATATATATATATATATATATATATATATATATATATATATATGAAGATTCTAATTTCAATTTTAGGTATGTCAGGCTATGTGATTGAGGTATTCCAAGAGAAAATTGGTTGAACTATTTGCAAATAGTGGAGACCCTGATCAAACGCCGCGTTCTGCGGCGTCTGATCTGGGTCTGCACTGTTTGCCATGCAATTACCCCTTTTGGGGTCGGTTGGTATGCTAAAGGAAATACAACATGATCAATGTTGTCTCAAATCAGTCACGGTAAATGCTAAACAACAGGAATGTATTGCAGGCATGTACAATGAACCCTCGTTACAACGACACTATTTGTTCCCAAAGCTGTTCCCATTAAAAAGTGTTTGCTGTTGTAAAGAAACCTTACTGAAAAGAATGGTATGTAATAAAGGCGTTGTTTTATTTTTATATCCAGATAGAACACTAAATATTATATATTTTGTACAGTGAGACGATTCTAACAAATATCCAAAATATATGTATCTTGAGTTATTAAATACAATGTTCTTGCATAATTTCTAATCAACTGTCACCTGTTGAGCGAAGGTTTCGTGCCAGTTAAATTATCATTATAGCGAAAGTTTTCGTTGTGTCGAGTGTCGGTATAACGAGGGTTGATTATATTGTGTTCGTAGAAAATACACCTGGAAATCTATGTATATCACAGAAAACATACAGACACAATATTATAAGAAAGAAAGTATTGATTGACATACGGCCAAATGGCACCTTGTTTGGAAACAGATGAAAATACACTTACCAATTTTGACAGCTTTCATCGGAAACCTGATAGCAATAAACCTGTCAACAGACATACCTATCAACAGATTATTGGAAGCGCAGATGAACAGGATATTGAGAAACCTGAAATAATTTGAACACAATAGTCTGACATTGGGGCCACGCCAAGCAAAAAGGTGTCTTCGAATAGGCACAAGATGTGCGCACAGATTCATCTCGCGCATCCGTAAAGTCTCATGCGGACATAGGGCTCTCCACTGATACATTTTATAGTGCCCAGTGGCTGTGTTAGCGAACAGCGAATGCCCTGATCAGTCTGCACGGATGCGCAGGTTGGTCTGGGCCTTCTCTGTCCGCATAAGCCCGAAGACGTGTTATCGCATGGCCCACCCTAATTTTAGCATGATAAGTGGAAAACACTTTGCAAGTTTCATTAAAACATTCATGCACTTATCCATGTTTTTGGTACAAAGTAGAAAATTTGTTTTGTATTTTATTATTTTTGATGCAGCTGTTTAACTATACCTTCCGACATGAGTTCCAAGCGAAACTCAGATCTGCCTGTACATCCGGGCATCTGATCAGAATCGTCGCTGGTCGCTTTATTGAATAATCAAGGATTCCACTGCCTTTTCTTCAGTCGGACAACGACGACTCTGATCGGATTGCGCGGATGCACAGGCTGATCTGAGTCTTTGTTTGGCACACATGTCCGAAAACACATGTTCTTCACTTTAACGCTTAACTCTTTCACTGCCACAGGCGATACAGTAATAATAGGCTTTTGCAAACAGCATAGATCCAGATGAGACGGCTCAGTCTCTGGATCTACGCTGTTTGACATTCAGTCTTTCAAGTTTACATATAAACTTCTTTCCAAACGATAGTTTGTTAAAATAAAAAAAAAAGCAGACGACATATGTCGTCTGAAATTTGGCGCCGAAAGAGTTAAGGCTTAATCGGGCCGCGCCATGCGGAAACGTGTCTTCGGGCATACTAGTATGCGGACAGCAAAGGCCCAGATCCACATGCGCATCCGCGCATTCTGATCAGACCATTCACTGTCGGCTAAAAGAATCATTGGATACTACAGAATGGATAAATAAAGAGCAGACCCGATCCGGAATACACTGTGCGCATGCGCAAGATAATCTGAATCGGCACATTTTGCACATGTTCGAAGGCATGTGTTCATTTGCCGTAACCCAATTATTGCTTAAATGGGGGGATGCTAACCTTTCCGACATGCAGACCAGAATCAGATACCTGTTCAAACAGTGTAGATCCTGATGGGGGCTCATGATGAGCCGTCCCATCAGGATGTACACTGTTTGCCATTATATTATGGATTCAGTGATAGAAAAGTCGATTGCATAAACTCTGGGTTAAATTAGGTAAAGAGGTATTTCACAAATGCATCACTCCTGTTTTCCCTTGCGAGAATACGCCTATTCAAATATACAGAAAATTTCACCTCCAAAACCTGAAAAGTTTCATAATAAAAACTCTGATATTTTTCATATTTCTGCTCAATACATAGATTGTGGGAACTCGTTAGAACCGCCTCGCCGATGCGGTTCTAACGAGTACCCACAATCTATGTTTTTGAGCAGAAATAAGAGAAATAATGTATACCCCTGTAAACCCCAGTTTTACTATTTACTATTTAAAAGTGGGGTTTAAGGGGGTCAAAAGTTTACAAAATATGTTTACGTGATGTTTGTGTTTAATATGTGTTCCTCTGAATGGATTATATTTATGATTCAACTAGAAAATATCATTTCTGAGTCGCAAAATGAGAAAAAAATACCTTCTGACATGTACACCCGGCGAATACTCAGATCAGCCTGCGCACGCAAGGAGTTCGATCTGGGTCATCTCGGTAATGTTTTTAATAACTAAGGGTACACGGTTTCTTCAGGCCGAGAGAGAAAACTGTGATCAGTCTCTGCGGATGCGCAGGATGATCTGACTCGTCAATGTCCGCACATGTTCGGAGGTACATTTTAGCACATTGCGATCCATTTGTTTTTTTGTTTTTATTTTTGTTTTTTTTTTAATATGAGCCAGCACACGACAAAACCGACAATAAGACTTGTGCGATCAGCGAAGACTCAGATCAGCCTGCGCATCCGCGCAGTCTGATCAGAATCTTCGCTGATCGCATGTGCCTTCTATAGTGTCCGGACCACCCAAAGAGGGATAAATGAGAATTGTCATACTGGGTGGATGTACAGGCTGATCCGAGTCTTTGCTGGTCACACAGATCTTATTGTAGGTTTTCTCCTGCGCTGGTTCATATAGATATATTATGCAATAAAAAACGTAATTCAAAGAAGAGCAGAAATAAATGTGCAACTCTCCAGGTATTAGAGGCACAGCTCTAGACATGTGTTTGCTTTTCCCATCAAAATGTGTTTTTTTTTATTCACAGAATGAGTCGTCCGATCAGGGTCTACACTGTTTACAACTCATCTAGCAGTATTTTAACACATGGATAGCTATTGTGCTTTTGCCATCGTTCAGAAAGTCGTGTTTTGTTTGCTTGGCGCTTTACACAGAAGAAATAAATTTGCAAACTGTTGTCATGATTTAATGCAAAACCATTTGTCGTATCTAAGCACAAAAAGTTCTATTCTAGTCACTGATTTTAGAACATCAAATATTTTCATTTTTTTTTTCCATATTAAAAATGACTGCAGAGTATGTAGGTAACTTGGAGGCATGTCATTACGAAAACATGCCTATTCAAATATACTGAAAATCTGACCACCAAAAAATGAAAATTTTCCGATGAAAAATACTGATATTTTTCAGATTTTTGTTCAAAACATAGATTGTGGGTACTCGTTAGAACCGCCTCGCCGAGGCGGTTCTAACGAGTACCCACAAACTATGTTTTTGAGCAGAAATAAGAAAAATAATGTATACCCCTGTTTTACTATATAAACGTGGGGTTTAAGGGGGTCAGAATTATATAGGTATGTTTTCGTGATGTTTGTCAACAAGTTACGCTCGTTCATTTTTTCTGAAACTTTCATAATATTGTTGTGAAACATCACTGATTCAAATTCATCATAAAAAAGTAAAAGTAAAAAAACAAAAAAATCACTTTACTATAGAAATTACAGAGGTTAAATTTTTGTCGTAAATTTAATTTTAGAGTAAATATGAGAACAAAACAGATAAACAGAAAAGACAAATAGGCGATCGGTACATGGAGTGAAAAATATGACTTAATACGACCTTTCTACACAAATGTACACCATACCTTAAATTGAAGCCCTATATGTGTGCTTTCAGATGTGGTATGATGTAGGTTTCTGGGGTGGTGCAGATGCCTGAAAAAGGCACCTTATGTACAGTACCCAGAATTCTATATTGCTATTTTATACCTGAGCTTTGAAGCCATCTGTTACAATAATGTCATTTATTTCTCTTACATGGAGTTATATAAAAGTATACAAACATAATTTCTACCATTCTGATGAAATTTAAAACAATAAAACAAAGACTACATATGCCGTTGCACGGGAAAAGATACCGTTTTTACATAAAAAGTGCATTTTTCATCAGTGCAGTATAAAGTTTGTTACCATTTAATTGTATTGAAGACAGTTTCTACATGTTAAATATCAAACAATTAACCTTTTATTATTTGGTAATTAATTAGGCATGTTGTGGGCATCAATGGTGGTAATAATGCCCTAAAAAAGGTACCTTATGCACAGAATCCAAAATATCCACTGCACAAACATTACAGTTAGTTTTAGATCATAATATGAATCCTGACCATCTAAATAGGACACTTGATTAGTGAGGTAGCAAATACAACTAAATTTACTTAAAACTATCAAAATAAAAGGATCAAACCAATGAAATATGTGAAATAAGATAAGTTACTGCCAGGAAAAAAGGTGCCTTTTCAGATATCATATAGATGTTTTTTAGTAAGAATGTCATATGTATCCAATAATTAAGCTATCATAATAAACCAGTTTCAATTGAAGAGGTTTAACTTCTTTCTTGAAAGAAAATAAAAACAACAAAAAGAACAATGATACAAAAGACATCTATCAGTGGTCTAAAACAGCTTTTTCTAACAGGTTGTGAGCTGACATTTGCAACATGTGTATACCCAATCACTTGCAACCGCATGCCATCTTTCAAATGGGCCGCTCTGTAAATCCTGCATCAATATGTTCTAAAATTAACCTTTTGTAATCTGCAATATTCTTTTAGCCATCGTTCACCTTATATGATGTGTGAAAGGCGGTTATGGCATTTGTCTTTTCCTTCACAAGGGCATATAATGGTGCACGTTAGTTCATCTGACTGACATATGCAAAATTAAGTTCGCTTGATGAAATAATATCTTCAATAAAAAAAAATAAAATTCTACAGATACTTCAATATCTTCAACCAACATCTTATTCAGTTCATTTTGGCATTTGTCATCACTTTGGCAAGGACAAATTTCAGTACACGGTAAACTATTAGTTTCTGATACACACTTGCTGGCGCAGATGTTACAACCTCTGCAAGAACAAACGAGTTCTCTCAGTACCTCAGCACTGACTGAACCATCACAAAAAAAAATAAAATAAAATAAAATAAAATGGTATCGTTTTCTACTTCCATCCATGACCAACTGGAGAGGGAATGTTTGGCACAGACTGATGGGCATGTATCCACATTTTAGCTAGTCAAGATGCTCCGAGAAGATGTTGTTCAAAATTAGCTTCTGAAGGGGGCAGTTTTGAAAGTGCTGTTTCTATTGTAGTAGCTAATCTGAAACGCAGATCATTTAGACTACTATGATATTTTCCTGCTTTGTGTGTTGGTCATATCCCGGGGTCATATAGACTTGCAATTAACTTTCGTCCAGCACGGAAAGCTCCCTATTCATCACTGCCATACAACTCTGAGAGATCTGTAAACTTATCTATTCCTATTTCTTGAATCATTTTCAACACTGGCTTCTTTCCTATTCCAAACAATGCTGAGGTAGAATCACAACCTGTAAGGGCATGTATCCCAGGAAGACCAAACAGAACAACAGCCCTAGAAACTTGGAAATATTGTGAATGAGAATAAAACGTCTCTGACCAGCTGTCTTTGTGACTCTTCCTGTCTCAATCCAAAATCCTGAAACATGTTTCATTTGGGGAAAATAATAGAAATCCAGCACAACAACATCTGTATCTGGTGTTTTGATGACTATTCTAGCATTATCACCCGTTCGAATCTGCATCCACTGCATGCAAGTTCATTCGTGTATCGGCCTCTTCACGTGTGGATGCTAAGGATTCTGACTTGGTCTTTCCTTCTGAAGATAGACATACAACAGTTTTATCATCCACAAAACCACCTACTATCACCAGCTTTCTCTCATGGCGGGATTGTAGGGCTTGTGATTCACATGCTCTTTCTTTGATATACTGAGAGATGAACTGGTTGAGTGCTGCCTTATTTTCAGGTAAAGCCATATTTCTTTTTCCAAGGCGGTGTTGATCTTCCTGCTATCACTTGATACTGTCTTCCCTTTGGACCTGCACTTTCACGTCTTTCCTCTCCTGCAGATTTTACAGAGTCTTTATTGTCATATCTATCAAACATATCAACAACACTGTCCGCATCTCTGAAGCAGTGAAGAAGTGTATCCATGTAAACATTTGCTAGTTGCTGAAATGAGGCCTGATATCACCTGGCATCATTTGCAAAATGGCCATTGCATCACGTATATAGATAGTGGATGTTCCTACATGTTTAGCAATTCAGCCTTTGTGATTTTCCTCATAGAACCATCTTTGTGGAAAAGGGAAGTTAGAACAGATGTGACAGGCTGTGTGGGCTCACTCTTTATCGAAACTACCTCTCTGGTCTTTGATAGTGTAAGAAATCTTCATAAAACAAGTTCCGAGCTTATTGTCATACCACTTGCCTTTCCATGTATGATGACTGGTGTTTTCTTCTTCACATCAGAGAATGTATTCAGACCGGATCGTGTAATAGCAGCTTAGAAACTTGTTTTCCCTTTTGTTGATAGTGTTTCTTTCACAAAAGCACCAAACTTCTTTTCTCCAGTTTTGATTGCTGATAGAAGAGATTCTTGTGGAGCATGTAGTCCTGATGAAATGTTCAGCAAAATTCCTTCTGGGTGTGAATTAGCATCAAACGGGTAAGCAGTGTTGCAAACTTCATTACTGCTTATGAAGAGTCACAATAAAACCGAGACTCCCATTTTCTAAATCCATAGTGTATTCTTTGGTTCCAAAGGCAATCTTTTTGACATTTATTTTACTAAACTGCAGCTGGTGTTAGTTCCATGTGGCGGCAGTAGAACGTCTCCCCGTACATCACACGTACATCACCACAGTGCAGATTGTATTTCATTTCCTTTGGGATCATTTGGCTTATTGTGGTATATTTGAAAAATGGAGTTCTGCTCATTTTATATGCTAGAGGGCATAAACAGTGTTGCAAACTTCATTACCGCTTATGAAGAGTCTCAATAATACTCAGAATCCCATGTTCTAATTCGTAGTGTGTTCTTTGTTTCTAAAGGCAATCTTTTTGACGTTTATTTTGGACATGCTTTTAATCTCTTTTAATGGCGGCTGGTTGTGCCTGCTGATGTTTTTCCATGTGTTTTACAGTTTGTCCTTTTCTAATCCGTATATGGGATGCATAATTTCCAAGGATATGGTGTGTCACAGACCATCGTACCAGAGCAGGCTGCTTTCATATCAGGCCTGTGCTACCACTGTCACCCATGGAATCGCTGATAACAGTTGTTTCTGTCCCCATGTCACTCCATATGCCATTGTATTTGCCTGGAGAACGTCAAACAGAGAAGTTCCCTTTCCTAAATGCCTCTTGAATATAGTCGGGATGCTACAACATATCTAAGAGGTATAGTGGGGTCCATCGGGAATAGTTATTCCTGTTGGCCACAAAAATATGGCAACATCTTGGCAGTAGTATTAAGACTGATATTCCATAACCCATCTCGTTCTGCACTATTTGTTAGCAGGAGAACTCTGCAGCTTCCAGGAACATACACTAGTATTTGAAGGTTGGTGAAACAGCATCCCTATTCATTAAACTTTCCGAACAATGGTGCTAGATATTGACTGAGTGACTTATCTAAATCATGTGCTGTCCTCTGTCTGGTTTGCACATCTGACTGCAAAGCCTCATATGTTCTAATTCGTAGTGTGTTCATATTCATTCAGTTGTTGCCAGAAACTTTCAGGGATTTCCACTTCAACACATCCTTTTGATATTTGCATTTGGTACCAATAAAAAAATACTGCTAGCCAAAGTTGAAACATGAAATTGCCAGATCAGAAGATGGGATATATGTGCCTGACAGAATCATTCATATCAGTGATGGCGGACAGTTGATACACGAGGGGGATGGCAACGTTGACATTAATACCGAAACAACTGACGGGAAAAACACGTTTCATTCTGTGGCTAGAGTGTTTCTTCAAAATAAATGAACAAACTTGGCCGGTGGTTTGCTCTACCTATCGTTCTAAGGCGGTGGTCCCGGTGTTAGTCTTACTCTTTGTTGCTTTCTGGTTTATTCTTCGAGGCGAGTTTTTGTATGTCTTACCGTGTGTCATTTAGTTCTTGTGTTTTTCAGTCCTTTTAGTATTGCGATTACCTCGCTTGGGGAAGAGAGAGCTAATCTTAGTGCTTTTTGTACGTTTGTTCGGTTTGTGCTTGTTTAGATCTGTCGGTTTCCTCTTCCTCTTGGGGTCTGGGAAGGGCTGCGGTTTGTGATTATGGCACTCCCTGGACTTTTCTCTTACCTTTGTTTTCAGATAGTGTTCATACTCCTGTCTCTGAAATTAACTGAAACAGAATGTGTCAAATTAACAAAGTCATTGCCTTTTGAGACACCGAAACAGCGTCCAGAGCCAAATCGAAAAAGAAATGCAAATTAGATTGTTTACATTCTCAAGAGTTTCTGCTGCTGCTTAAGTGATAAATGGATGTAATTCTCTGTTAAAAAACAAGAGTGTATACTTTTACCATTTGATTTCGAATACATTTTCAGATACACACTGAAAGATAAAATTCTGCACGACTTCAACAACATTATTTTCTAATGCATGTAATTAAAAATATATTTGTTTTAATTAAATATATAATTTAATCAAGTTTTTTATTTAACATGGTCAATATGTCATAAACTACACTTTAAACAGCTTGTTATTATGCATTAGCTTCATTATGAGTGAAAATAGCAAGGAAAATTTTGTAGGGTAGAAATTACCAAATTTGGTAATATGACTCACAGTGACCTACTTCTGAGTCATTTCTACGGTAACTGCACCACCTGGGAAGCCTACATCATGTCTCATTCAACTTTAGAGATATCAAGCTTTAAAACGATATATAACAACCTTTTGTGTAGAAACCTCGCATGAAACTCAAAATTCTGATGACTTTTAGCTTCTATGCCGATCGCCAAAAATAGTTTGTGATAAGATATTGTCGATCAGAACAAAATATTATCATTTAAAATAAAACGACAAGTGATATCGAACTGGACTCAGTGTTTTAAGTTAAACATTATGAAAAAACGCCTATTATTTATGTAGAAAATTTCATCTCCAAAACCTGAAAACATTCAGATAAAAAAAACAAACAAAAAAAAAAAAACTCTGATATTTTTCATATTTCTGCTCAAAACATAGATTGTGAGTACTTGTTAGAACCGCCTCGGCGAGGCGGTTCTAACGAATACCGACAATCTATGTTATTGGGCATAAATAAGAAAAAATAATGTTACCCCTGTAAACACAGGTTTACTAGATAAAAGTGGGGTCAAAATTATATAGGCATGTTTTCGTGATTAAATGTTGTGTAAGGAAAAGGTGTCGGGCCATGTAATAGTGTTAAAGCGGTAGTATTAGTGAGGCGATTCACATGAGATGCAGAGCATACCTGTTCGTGTAGAAACAAGTCTACATCTTGGTTGACAGAGACTGAGTTAGACTTCATATACATTTATATTTTTGCGGCATCAGGAGATAAGGGCGAAGTTTTGCGAGAGTAAAACAATAAAACTGGTTTATGCACCCTACACACTTCGAACATAATAATTTATCAGTAATTTTTTTACACAAAAAGCTGTTTCTCAGTTGCAGTTCTTCTTTGTTGTGCGTCGGTGGTTTCATGTGAAGCTTTGTTTTATTCCTGGTCTGATTCCTTTGTTCATCACGAAAACACGCCTATATAATTTTAACCCCTCTTAAACCCCACTTTTATACATGTGTGTGTATAGTAAAACTGGAGTTTACAGGGGTATACACTATTTTTCTTATTTTGCTAAAAAACATAGATTGTGGTTACTCGTTAGAACTGCCTCGCAGAGGCGGTTCTAACGAGTACAACAATCTATATTTTGAGTAGGAATATGAAAAATATCAGAATTTTTATCTGAAAATGTTCCTTTTTTGGTTGTAAAATTTTCAACATATTTGAATAGGCGTGTTTTCTTAACGGTTGTTGTTTTGGTGTGTCGGAATGACTACTTCGTGGCTGTGGCATTTTCCCGACATTTTCACTTGTATTTAAGTACCTTTACTGCATCATACATTTTATGCCTACCTGTATATTCTACAAAATATATCTCCACCATACCACCTGCCGTACAAAGAGCCATCTATGGCGTCACCAAGAACTGTAAATGCGCCGACAAGAAAATCTGTAACGGAGAATGAAATATTTGACCTGCAGTAGTTCTGCGTGTTTGCTGACATGCATTTCAGCTTCGTGTGCAAAAGTATGTGGTTCTCAATAAGAAATCAAATGTACCACCTCTTAATAAATGAAAAATATTCTTTTTAGAAATTTACTCTATTTCTTCAAACCTTTTTTGGCCACAGTCAGAGAATCGCCAATTTTTTTTTTGAATGACATTTTCTACGTTATAGGATGCCATTTTTTGTATGGCGTCACATAACCCCAATGCTGATGACGACACAAGTGAACCGTGTCGTTATTTTATAACTTGCGTTTAGTTGATTAGTATAATACAGAAACGAAAATATTATGACAACATGCCTATTCAAATATACTTAAATTTTACCACCAATAATGAATGAAGATTTTCAGATAAAAAAAAACTCTGATATTTTTCACCTTTGCTGCTCAAAACATAGATTGTGGGTACTCGTTAGAACCGCCTCGGCCCACAATCTATGTTTTTGAGCAGAAATAAGAAAAATAATGTATACCCCCTGTAAACCCCAGTTTTACTATACAAAAGTGGAGTTTAAGGGGGTCTAAATTATATAGATATGTTTTCGTGATGCAGTTATAGAAAAAAATAGCTTGCGTAAATACGGCTCTGAATCAGACGTTATCTTTGAACAAAAATAATTTTGTTACTAATAACAGACCCATCGTTCCATTACATCAAACGGACTGAATATGTTTGTATTATTTATAATTAAACTAATTAGAGAGCACATATGTTTATATTGAGTATTTAATTACCTTGGGGTGGGGGGTATTGAGTATTTAATTACCTTGTGGCGTGTGTGTGTCTGTGGAGGGTGGGAGGGGCTGTGGGAGGGGGGATGGGGTTGGGTAATGATTCCAAGGGAAATAGCTGTCAAAATGTTTTGTATCCTTCTGTAAAGAGGTCTACTCTAAAAGGAAAGAATTATCTTCCAAAAAAGGCTTTACATCCCTCCAGAAAAGGGGCCCGCTCTACAAGAATTTGCTCCCAAGGAAAGCACACTCTTTATTTCCGGGATAGACCCCTTTACTAAATTTAACTAATTAGAGAGCACAGATGTTTATATTGAGTATTTAATTACCTCGGGGTGGGGGTATTGAGTATTTAATTACCTTGTGGCGTGTGTGTCTGTGGAGGGTGGGAGGGGCTGGGGGGTGGGTAATGATTCCAAGGGAAATAGCTGTCAAAATGTTTTGTATCCTTCTGTAAAGAGGTCTACTCTACAAGGAAATAATTTTCTTCCAAAATAGGCTTTACATCCCTCCAGAAAAGGGGCCCGCTCTACAAGAATTTGCTCCCAAGGAAAGCACACTCTTTATTTCCGGGATAGACCCCTTTACTAAAGGGGCTGGTGTACAGGAAAGCAAACAGGAAGTAACAAAAGTTGTTTCTCAGGAGCTGATTTCTATATTAAGCTTTCCAGCTTTTTATCAGATCAGTCCTGTATCATATACCATTATGCGGTGTATATAGGTGAACTTGACCCTTTTCTTGCTGAACACGACATACCCTGTCTTAGCAAATAGTGTAGATCCAGATCAGTTGGCTTCTGAAGAAGCAAACTGATCTGGATCTGCACTGTTTGCCTGTAAACATGTGAATTTCTATCAAAAACACGGATCAAGTAATCTGATTGGCTGAAAATTAGAAGTGGGCGTGACATCTTAATTTATTCAGCAAGGCAAGGTTTAAAGGAAATTTCAGAAAGAGACAGAGTAATACTGAAAGAGTTGTCCCGCTTCGCCCCATGCTCACTGAAAGTGTTTCCGTTCTCCCTGTGAAAGCGTCGAAAACCTACCTGCATATGCTAGATGGACCATGAAGAAATGTAGCCTCGTTTTGCTTTTCACCTTAGTGTGACACGTGACAATGACGTAACCATTCAGAACAACAATAGCAAGAAACATGGCGTACTGGATAATGGCTGAAGCGTCATCATACGGCTGCATTGAAAAAAAATAATAATGAAAAACAATAAATAAATAAAAAATAAAATAAATAAATAAAAAATTAAAAAAGAAAAGGAAACAAACAAACATCAGTATATAAAAACTACTCTACTTCGACATCTTTCAGAAATACATTGTTTATTTTTCGATATACAGGAGAAGTAAATTTGGAAACATTTTCTTATGATTTAATGCAAAACAGTGTGTCGTAATTACCTATGCACCAGCAGTTATATTCTATTCAGAGGTTTAACGCTAAGCACACTGGGTAATATTTAACGCAGACGACATATTGAAATATCTTTTGTTTTATTTTTTATCTGAGAAAACTGTTTTTTGACATTTTATACTAATTTTCTCCAATGGAGACAATTTGCATGAATTGTCAAATCCTGTTTTTTGGGAAAAATAAGAAAAATATCACCAATTCATCGTCTGCTTACTTAGCCCAGAGAGAGGTAAAGGTTAAAACAAACCCATTTTTCTTCTTTTTCCGCAGTAAAAACGGCTGTAAATTATTTGTCTTGGCCACGTTGTATCAATACCTTCCAATCGAATTGAAGATTGGTGTCATTGTGTTCGCCTCGTGTTTTAGTCGTTGCGTTCAATGTCTGGTTGGAAACATCAAATATCATAATTCTTGTTATCTGTTTCCCGAGAATTTATTCTTTATTTCAATATCCCTGAAACACACGTACAAAACAATCATGTATACTGGCCCCAGTCTCCAGTGACTAAATATTTTTCTCATAATCCTGTTTGATAATCCACTAAAATAAAAACCAAAAAAAAAAAAAAAAAAAAAAAAAAAAATATCATGACTATAAAGGCTGGTCACTAGACCAGCCTTTATAGTCATGATGTTATTTTGGTTTTATTGGATTATTAAACAGATTATAAGAAATAAAAGTTAGTCACTGAAGACTGGAGCCAGTCTAAACAATCATGCAGTGGAGTATAAAAGAAGGAATGAGCCTGCACATGAAAAAGGACCCCACGGTTTTCCGGTTTGTGGTTCTTCAAATACGCATGCGCAGTCCCACATTTCGGGTAGAGACATGAGGTTTGTCCTGAAGCTTCCTCAAGGTATCTACAACATGTCTGCGAACAGCAAAGGCTCTGGCGAGACTGCGCATATGCGCAGGCTCGTCTAAGCCTTTGCTGGTCGACTACATGATGAGTACCTTTTTCTCATGTGCTGGCTCGAATGTATAAGCAAACTGCTATTTGTGTCTTTGCAGCGTAAGATGTTTATATAGAACTGCATATATTAGGAGTTGGAACCGCGTGGGCATGTCAAATAAAATATAAGCACTGGGCAAATTCAGCAGACAAGTTGTATATTTGTATTTGTGTTTTCCCTAGAAAACAGGGTTTAACATTTCATACAAAGTGTCCCTCCAGGAGACAATTTGTATGAAATGTAAAACCATGTTAAACCGAAAAAAAAAAAAGTTCCAAAATGTCGTCTACTGACAATTTTACCCAGCTTGTTGAGCGTTAAATATAACTACACTAATCTACCTTTAAAAGTGTTCCCATCAAAAGTATTCCAAACAGTATAGGAACGGATCCAAACTGACTAAGAGATAAACGTGACTGGCTCCAGTTCGTAGTGACTAAATTTATTATATCACATTACAAAAAAAAAACACGCATATTCAAATATATAAAAAATTTCACCTCCAGAATCTGAAAATTTGCAGATAAAAAAATGATATTTTTCATATTTCTGTTCAAAACATAGATTGTGGGTACTCGTTAGAACCGCCTTGGTGAGGCGGTTCTAACGAGTACCCACAATCTATGTTTCGAGCAAAAATAAAAAAAAAAGATAATTTATACCCTTGTAAACCCCAGTTTTACTGTATAAAAGTGGGGTTTAAGGGGATCAAAACTATACAGGCATGTTTTCGTGATGATTCTATAATTCTCTTTGATACAGACACGAATTTATAAAAATAAACTGGTTGTTTTACCAAGACATTGTTTACATACTAAGATTATTGTTCTCCAGGCATCATAATTCTAGCATGTTAATTATGCCCCACTTCAAGGAAGCTGGAAGGCATTTTGCTTTGGGCTTGTCCGTCCGTTCGTCCTTTCATCTGTTAGTTAGTCAGCTCTTTTTTGTGCATAATGTAACATTTCAACCGTGCATGCTAGGTTTTTGAAATTGCATATATGGATTCCTCGTGAAAAAATAGCTGACCCGTATTTTGTTTCTTATCAGGATTATGCCACTTTGCAAACAAATGCAATAAAATTTTGTAAGCAAGATATCTCTAAACCTGTTTGGGCTATTATATTGAAACTTAATATGCTGATAGGGGATAATAAGTAGATGAGTTTCCTAAGTTAAATCTATTTGAAAAATTTGGGCATTTAAAAGTTGTAAGCAAGCTACCTCGAAAACTGTGCTAGCTATTGCCTTAAAACTTGACCAGACCTTGAAACTTAATCCGTAATCATAGTTACTTGTAATTGATTACATTTTCTGAGTAATCACAAAGTAATCAGTAATCATGAATTTCCATGATTACAAGAAATCGTAATGTAATTGATTACATTGCAAAATGGCTTGTTATCACGATTACTTTGTGATAACTTTATGATGACATTTTGAAACTGACAGTGAAATATCCTAAATTGTGTTCTGTGAATAACAGAACAACACTAATGTATCTTAAATTAACAATATAGAGTTCTCCTACTATGTTAGCTATAAAAAAAGAATGTATTGTTGCTAGAAAGCAGGTTGTATTTTACTGCTGAGTAAATGAATGGAAATATTAAGCACCAATTTGTTTTTATGTTCATAAAGACAGATAAGGAAATTAACTAGTTTCTATATCCCTAGCAAGACAATTAAATTGATACACAATTAAACATTGAAAATGTGTTGTAATTAACTTCTTTATGTGATTCCAGAATTTTAAAGAGTTTATAATGCCAGATAATCCACTGCTGTGCAGGCAGATCATTAGTTTTGTTATTTACACATCAGTTTGTTTGTTTTGCTAAGCCCTAGGCCTGTCTTTGACACTTAATTGTTTATTGTACCTGGATGGACTATAACAGATATGTGCAAACTGTAAAGTAGGGTGTCAAACAGTCTTTAATTAGAGATAAGATATCTTTTAAAGAAGAATGCATTCACAAACATTTTAACTCTAAAAAAATTTGTCTACCTCGTAAACTATGCTGTAAATTTATTTTCTGTGCATTTTATTATCAATTTACCTTATATTCCTTAGAATTACGTTTTAAATAAAACCAACCCAACCTTTTAGGGAAATAAGGCTCCTTATGACTGAGCCAACACATAATAAAAGAGTTCTTAGCATGGCAGATTTATTATTCTTAAAATGCCACTGCACAATTACTCTAGCACTGGGACTTATAGGAAAATCAAATGGATTCTTTAGAGACATAATTGCTCAATTTTAAGTTTTATCCAGACAAATGTGCCATGATAATTACGACTCAAAGCCGGATGAGAATGTAGTCTTAGTTTTATACAGACAAATGTGCTATGATAATATCAGTTCAAGACACTGATTATTTCTATAGTTACACAATACCTGAAAGGCACACATCAAATTAATAACTGTGCAAAAATATCCAAGTAAAAGCCTTGTTTACATGTGGAAAAGCTGGTTTAAAAGGTCATTTTATTCCTGCTCTATTACAAACTCAAAAATGCATGTTTTGAGCAGAAACAGAAGTACGAAAAGTAACCTAAAGTTCAATCTAAAATATCATCTAGATAGTTATTGCTAGTTCACTGCAAAGGCTTCACTTTCTTGAAATTTATTCAATATTCAGAAGAAAATAAATAAATAAGCTTCCACTGGAATATGAAGAGCCAGCCCAGTCAGCATTCTACGTAAATCTAAATCGGGCCGTCATCGGCCCGTCAGGGTAGCTGACGGGCCGATGACGGCCCGATGTAGATTTACGTAGAATGCTAGCTGGGAGTTTGTTTTCTTTTTGCCTGTGAATTTTAGGATAGTTTTATTGATGAACTATGAGATGACTAAATAATGTTTTATGCTAATAGTGCTTCACTGTAATGCATCCCTATTTTAAATTATAAACAGAAGACAGACTGTGTATGCATAAAGTTTTATCCCTTAATGCTGTCAGTATAGTTTTAAGTAATAATATACTTAATATACTGTGTAGGCATAAACATAAAGATAAGTGTCAGTGATTTTGCAGAGAAGTAATATTTATTAGTTAGACAGTTAGTATGACATATACTTGAAGAAATGAATATTGCATATATTAAATCACTTGTACTACATATTTCTTTTCATTCGTATTTATTCCTCCCTCTGTCAGCCATGCAGAGAAGATACATGCATAGATATATATTCTCCAAAAAAGAAATAAGTTACCTAGGGAAAGTAATCTTAAGTTATCATAAAGTAATCATGATTACTTTCGATTACATTCACTTCAAAAGTACTTGTAATTGTAACCTGTGATCATGAAATTCAAAAGTAAGTGTAATTGTTATCGATTACATTTGAAAGTATTCTACCCCAGGTCTGAACTTGACAGGCTGTTAGGAAATGATAAGTAGATGACCTGATCAACGTTTGCAACAAAAATCCAAAATTGTTTCTAGATTTATGACGCTTTGAAGATTTGGGCATTTTAACCTGGTAAGTAAGATATCTCAAAAACAATTTCAGATGTTGTCTTGAAACTTGCGAGGCTGATAGAAAATGATAAATAGATGGACTGGATAGTTTTGAAAATTTTTACCTTGTAAGGAAGAGTTTTCTCGAAAATTGTTCAAGCTTTTGCCTTGAAACTCGACACACTGTCAGGGGATTATGAGTAGAAGACCCGATTTAACTTTAAAAAAGATCGAATTTGTTTTTGAGTTATGTCCCTTTAAAAAATTAGCATTTTAACCATAGAAGCAAGATTTCGTGAAAAAAATGTGTAAGCTGTTGCCCTGAAAAAAACCTTCCATGTTGCCGTTAGGAGTTTTTCTTGATATATTATCTTTAGAGGCAAGCATATGGTTGGGAAAATAGTGTTTTACAAATACAATTTCTAGTTTTGCCTTAGATTTAGTTTAGTTTCTATATTAAAGTTAACTTATAAACATTAATAATAATTTTTTATGCATTTAATTTCAAATGCATTTAAACAGTGGAATATTGAGACGGACTAGAGATAAACAAAATAATTAAGACTACCCCGAATATCCTACCATTCGCGCAGTCTGATCAGAATCTTCGCCGGACGCATTCTGGATAACCAAGGATGCATAGTTTCTTCATGCGGACAACGAAAACTCTTATACAACATACAAGATACAAGAATATTTATTTCTTGTAGGTTTTCACATTTACAATATTATTTAACATTTGCCTGAAGGCTATTCTACCGACATAACAAATGCCTAAAACTATACATATAATAAAAGCAACAAACATCACAGCATGCAAGAGAATATATCACAGTTACGGTACACATAAATACAGACTGAAGACCCTATATAAGCACAAGTACCTTTTCCTTTAGTCCGGAAAAGGTACAAGAGTAAAATAAGTCCCTAAATCAAGTATAAGCCATCTCCTGCTAGCTAGCTGAAACAGGAACGAAATGCGAAAGGGGGTGGAGTAAAAAGAGAGAAAGTTCCCTTGCATGTCAATGCAAGGACACTTTGGGCGAAAAAAAAAAACCGAAAGCCAACTAGCCAACAATGGAGGTGGCAGAAGGGACATGCACACGGTGTGGACTGACCCACCTGCTGTGCATTCTATTTAGAATAATTATTTGCATGCAAACAGACATTTAACATTAAAATTGATAATAAAACAAAAACACAGATAAAGCAATACAGAATTAGAAAATAAAACTGTTTTAAGCTGGAAATGAAAAGCTGTACATGTAATTTAAAAGCATGCACGAAAAATGAGGAGCAAATAACTAAAGCTAGAATTATTCTTACACTGTTGAAAGCCAACTAAAAGCAGAAAATAAAACTATTATAAATTAAAAAATAGAAGGGAAGGCAATGATCTGCATATTGAACATTTGCATGAGGCGCCACTCAGTCCGGATCAGCCTCACATATTCATGGAATTCGCCAGTGGCTCTGATATGATTTGGCAGGATGTTCCAGAGCTGAGCGGCCTCATAAAGAAAGGTAGCCTTACCGTATCGACTAGTACTCACTCTTGGTACGGCGACTACATTTTCATACCTAAAATATCTGCACAGAAACGCAGGCTGATTTTATTCTTTGTTGGTCGCACCTGTCAGACGGTACGTTTTCTCAGTGTTGTGACACAAAGGTGCTGGCTTCAGCCAGCCGGTGGTATTAAACTGTCCCTCCTCGAAAATCGTTTCAGTGATCACAACCCCGTAAAACTCTCCTGTAGGCATACTTTTGGAAGAAGTCAACGAGATTGCCACTCGCTATACAAAAGATCGGTTATAACATGGGTATTCAGCCTTAAAATGCATACATTATTGATAATTATGGTTGATATGTCTGCTTAAATGCATGACGACGAGTGGGTCATAAGACAAAATGACGGCTCACTCCTCAATATGTTTCAGATGGTTGGCGCCAGACTATGAGTCTGTAGCAAGGAATATCGGAACCATAGTTTTAAGGTGACTCAGTTTATAGTTTAGGAAAATCGCAAGGAAATCTAATTTGTTAGTAAAATTTGTTTATTTGTTTGTGTTGAGGTCTTACGGCCCAGTCAACCCAATGGGGTCATGTCGAGCGCGATTAGTTTACCTAGCCACACGTTTACTGGGCACGCTTATTCCTCTTATCGGTTAACCAGTATTGTGCACATTCTTTCGCCAGAAAGTTAGTACAATTAAACACACACACACACACACACACACACACACACACACACATATATATATATATATATATATATATAATCAAAAGTGTGTTCTTTGTTTCCAAACGCAATCTTTTTTACTTTTATTCCACACTGTTTGAATTAAATACAGGTATCTCTGTTAACCATAACAAAAACTAACCAGACACCCATTTTACTCAAAAAGTTAAGATAGAAGAATCCACTCGACATAAATGGGTTAATGACGGTGCTGAACAAAATATTTCATTTGATGATTGATGCCTTATGTTATGTCCTTGTTTGGGCCCTCTGTGTTTCAATAGTACAGACGATGACCATCCAGAAACTGAAGAAAAGCTAAGCAACCAAATCCCTCTTCGGTAACAAGATAAGCTAAATGCTAGACAGGATCCGCTAAACACATTAATAAGACAACGCTAATGACAAAGCCCGCAAAAACTCAACCCCTCCACGCCCCTCCCCCCCCCCCCACCCCCACGTAGCGAGCAGACACAAGGCCATGCGCAGAACAAAGAACACAAGAACCACCGCTTTAGAACGGTCAGTAGTACAAATTATCAGGGATTAAATCGATTTTACAGGTACCAAAATTTTGCCCTAGGTTCAAATGTTGTTAATCTACAAAACGATTGTTCGGATCGCATAGATTAACTCAATCAGTGAAACGACACAGAAAAGAAACGTAAAACAAACAAGACAGAAACAACAGTTGGAAAGGATGAGGGCTTGTGGCAATCACTCCATACACTGGCAACCTAATAGTTCGTCTGTCATAACTGACAATGAACAATCTTATTCCAATGCGTGAAGTTTTACTGAATGTGTGTTCTAAGATGGCTGATGAGACCAATCTTAGCTCTAAACTGCCTGTTGCAGGTAGAACAAGAGAGGTCTGAGGAAGAAAACTATGATGGTGCCTTAGCTCTGGCTTTCCGCTGAGCACGTTTCTGCACGGGCTCACTGATTCCTTGTGCTGCGTATTTACCAGCATCTCTTCTTATAAGGCCTCGCCACTTTGCTCGACCCTGTGCAGTTTGTTCCCACGACATGGTGTGTTGAAGTCCTAAAGGATGACTTTCAGGGTGTCCTTGTATCGTTTCTTCTGACCGCTGTGGGAGTGTTTTCCCACTTGTAGTTCTCCATAGACGATTTTCTTTGGAAAACATTCATCAGGCAATCTGGTGACATGGCCTGTCTATCTTAACTGTGCCAATATCTGAAGGGTATGTACGCTCTGCATCCCTGCCCTTTCAGGACTAGAATCCAGTCTTGGTACTTAATCATTAGCAGTTTTCTAAGGTAGCTTGTATGGAAGTGGTTGTGTCTTTTGTCATGCTGTTGGTAATCTGACCAAGTTCCACACGCATATAATAGTGTTGGCAGCACCACAGCTTTATAGAGTTTCAGCTTTGTGTCAAATAGAAGGGAAGGCAATGATCAGGAACCGATACAATTATCCCACACCTCCCATCAGATACATCAAAGGGAAAGAAACACAAACACGAAATAACTAGACCCTAATGGAAACACCACTAGCAGAAAGCCAAACGGACAATTACTTTCCCACAAAGTAGTCAAATGGCTATCCAAAACAAAAAGATGTAAGCGACATACACATTCAAAGACGAACTATAACTAAAATAAACCATGACAGAAGAATCGCCTTGGAACGGTCAGTGAAAAGTATTTCACTGGGGGGCTTAAATCGATTTTACGTGGCCACAATCCTCGCCCTTACTTCTGCCGCGGTTTAGACACATAATTTGTTCAGTTCGCATGAAGGCATCCTAACTCATCAGTGCTACATCACCCAGAACATAAAAATCAACTAATTACAGAGATAAAACAACGATGAGGACTCGACAGCACGAAAAAACTGAAATGCTGGAGCCAAAGAAAACCAACAGAGACTCCGGTGGGCCCGACCAAAGATAGAGCATCACGTAACAACCAACATTACCCAAAATTAAATTTCAAGTAAGCCTTTACGCTGGAACCATCATAGAATCTGAGGCCTAACCCGCCGGCGTGCAATTAAAGAGGGAAGCAGTTATTAACCGTGATTGGGTTAACAACCATGCATGCAGTCCACGTATAACATTTATGTTGTACCCAATCTTTTTATATCGAAGAATGATTTTACGAAATTGGGTACTAAAGTCATTGCTAGCATATATTTTTCTGAATTTATACACTAAGTCACTATAAAATTCGGGTTCCGATAGGCCTTGTTACAAAAGAGATTTTAGTCCATCGTTGAATTTTGAAACTAAATCGGAATTACGTCTATAAAACTTAGAAAAGGCTTTACGTAGTTTATGATACCGATAACCCTGATTAAGAAGTTTAGCAGTTAGCAATTTATTACAATAGTTACATGACTAGACACTCTGGCAAATCGAATTAATTGTGAAATATAAACACCGTAGGATGCCCCACGAGGAATATCACCATTAAAAAAGGGTAAGAGAAAAGTCCAGGGAGTGCTAGAATCACAAACCGCAAGTCTGATTACACTTTGATTCTAAATACTGCCACGTAGTCGGCTAAATGCTTCACTAGCTTTCGCAATACTAGCATTGACTTCATTATCAATGTGCACAACTCTTGACAGTGTGCTTCCATGGTGGGTGAACTTGTCTACCACTTGCAATCGTTGACCTTTCGCTGTCATGGGAGGCTTCTTGTAGGTAAGGCTTTCCAGGTGCTGGCTGATATACCACCTCAGTCGTTTTGATGCTGATTAGGAGATCATAGCTGTCACATAAATCAGACACGTGATCCACACCGTTTTGCATCATTTCTTCTGTTGAAGCACCCTTTCCATGTTATCATCAAAGAGGAATCGTCTAGCACATCTATCTGCACCTTGGATTTAGCTTGCAACTTTCTTAGGTTGAAAGGCTTCCCATCAAAGTGATACCTAATATGTATACCATTGTCATCATCCAAGAAAGCATATGTGAGCACGGCAGAAAACATTATGCTGAACAGAGTTGGCGCTAGTACATAGTATTGGACCTCCATTTGTCACAGGGAATGGATCAGAAAACTCGTCATAATTTTGAACCGTGCAAGCATACCATTGTGGAACTGCCGCACCACTGCTATGAAATTGGCCGCACAGCCAAACTTAGTCGTATTTCCAAAATCACTCACGACAGACTGTATCAAATGCTTTGGTAAGGTCGACAAAGGTTATGTAGAGGTACACATTCTGTTGCTGGCATTTGTCTTGAAGTTATCTTGCTATGAAGATCATGTCAAGTGTTCCTCTGTCCTTTCTGAATCCACATTGGCTTTCTGATAGAAGCCCTGACTGTTTAAGGTGTTCATTCAATTGGTTCAGTAGGACTCTTGCAGGGATCTTCCCAGCAAATGACAATAAAGAGATGTCCCGATGACTGTCACAGACTTGAGGATATAGGTGGGTAATTGGTGCATCCTTATTCTTGAGGGATGGATTCTTTTCTCCACACACTGTAAAAGATGTCTGTCAGTTTCTCTGCAACAGGAGGACCTCCTGCTTTGTAGATCTCTGCAGGTATTGTGTCTGATCCTAGAACCTTGCCAGATGACAGGAGTTTTATGGCTTTCGCTATTTCAGAGACGGTTTGGAACTCATCAAGCAGCGGATTACATGGTGGTAGTCTGTCAGAGGACTAGTTCCATCTGCACCAAGGACTGGGGTGGCTGCTGAGCTCAGGGGACCATATACTGCCTTAATTGCTTCAAAGAACTTATTCATACACTTTCTGTCTGCAGGCTTTTATCAGTTTTTTTCATCAGTCAGGAGTTTTGCGTGTCTCTATGTCTATTCTGGAATGTCTTACATATGTTTGAATAGGCAGTCTTACTAGATACTGGTATCACTAAGGCCTCAGACTCTATGACGGTCTCTTCGTAAAACTTTAACCAGTGGGTTGGGGCTTGACGATATGTCTTTGGCTTGGCCCGCCGTGGTTCAACTTTTGGTTTTCATTTACTCTGGCATACAGTAGAATGAGCCATGAGTACTCGTCTTTGTTTATTATAGTGATTAATTTGATTTTTATGTTTTCGCTTTGATAAAATGACTGAGTTGGGAGCCTTTATGCGAACCGAATTTTTATGTGTTTCTGTATTAAGAGTAGCATCGGGACCCAGGGTGAAGTTAGCTAGCTGTAAAAGTGCTTTAAACCCCCCGGTGGTTTGCTCTACTGACCGTTCTAAGGCGGTGGTCCCGGTGTTAGTCTTACTCTTTGTTGCCTTGTGTTTTATTTTACGAGGCGATTTGTTGTATGTCTTTCCGTGTGGTATTTTGTTCTTGTGTTTTTCAGTCCTTTTAGTATTGCGATTACCTCGCTTGGGGAAGAGAGAACTAATCTTAGTGCTTTTCGTACGTTTGTTCGGTCTGTGCTTGTTTGGATTTGTCGGTTTTCTCTTCCTCTTGGGGTCTGGGAAAGGCTGCTGTTTGTGATTGTGGCACTCCCTGGACTTTTCTCTTACCTGTTTTGTGTTTTTGGTGGTTTTCTTCAAGGGGTCTCTGAACGTCTTCACCATTCTCATTAAATGAGTATTGGTATTTGCAAGACACTGGATCTAGTGTATTTATTGCTGAAAAGTGAAGGGTGTCTCTGAAGACCCTCCAGTCCTCATCTGGATCCTCTGGTATGTGTTCAACGCATCTAAACGTCTGCAGATATCATAGATGAATGCTTGTAATTTGCTCTCTTGTTTCAGCTTGGAGACGTCCAACCTCTTTGGCACTTTCTCGTGGTCGCAGTTTAGGCTGAATAAGCAGGTTGGGTTTGCAGACAACAAGCCTGTGATCTGTCCAACAGCTGGTGTTAGTGCTGTGTGGCTGCGGTAAAACGTCTCCCCGTACATCACCATAGTGCATATTATATTTCATTTCCGTTGGGATCATTGAGCCCATTGTGGTATATTTGAAAATGGAGTTCTGCTCATGTATACGCTAGATTGCGTAAGCAGTATTAGAAACTTCTTTACTGCTTATGGAGAGTCTCAATACAACCGAGACTCCCATTTTCTAATCCGTAGAGTGTTCTTTGTTTCCAAGGCAATCTTTTTGACGGTTATGTGTCACTCTGACATCCTTTCTGTCCTTCCTTCGCATAGTCAATGAGATGCCAGAGTTTCGAGTGATGGTTCATCTATGATGACTTGTTGCGAGTTGATAGACGGGGTATGTATGTGTTGGTGATCAATAGTTCATGGTCTACACACTTCCTTAAAAGGAGGCAGTCATTGCTGTTGCACTTTTCTACTCCTTCAGTTCCAATCACTTCTCCCCAAGTATGGTGCTCTGTGCCCAATCTGGCATTGAAATTCCCGAGGAGGATGAGTTTGTCTGTCCGGGGTGTTGCAGAAAGCACATAATCAAGATCATCATAGAACTTGTCTTTTACCCCATTTGAGTTGGTCAGTGTGGGTGCAAAGGCACTTACACTTGTTGCCTGCCTTTTATCAAATAAGGGAAGTCTCGGCGTCATCAGGCGGTCATTTATGCCGTTTGGAAGTCTTGAGAGCTTGCTGGCAAGGTGTTACGTGATGGCGAAGCCTACTCCTGCTCCACGCCGAGCGTCTTTCTTGCATCCACTCCAGAAGAAAGTGTAACCAGCACCAACTTCTCCTAAAAACCCTTCCTCTGCAAGGTGAATTTCACTCGGAGTTTCACTGCAATCTCGACTTTATATCTGTCAAGTTCTCTACCAACTAGAGCTGTTCTTCGCTGAGGTCTCCCAGAACCAGCTCTGTCCGTTAGAATGTGCACATACTAATTAGAGCTATTTTTCGCCGAGGTCTGACAGAACCAGCACTGTCCATTTGAATGCGCACATTCCATGCGCCGATTGTTAACGGTATCAACTTCGTTTTCTTTTGTCTTGGTTGACCGCTAAGTGGGATTCCCGCTGATTGCGGCTAGCTAGCCAGGAGGTTTAAAGCAGGCAATTGTTTAGGGTACCTTCTCTAGCCCCTTTCCCATGATAATGGGGATGAGCAGTGCGACCCTAAAATGATCTGCTCAGTCGCACAGTTCGGCTGTCGAATTCATCGTACTGCTTCGTTCTCACGGAAAGTGACAATATAGAACCAAGCCGCATTATGCAGCTCCGCAAGTACAGCTTCAAGTGTTTCATCACCTGCTGCGTCGCCGCTCGCCCATTGCCACATGACTTTTGTGTGTAGCTTACATATGTGTGCTTGCTGTGACTGTGTTGATGATTAAGATGGCATGCATTGTGAATCGGATTATACTGAGGAGAGACGCACAGAGTCAACTTCACTCTCGTTCTAACCTAGCTGGATCCAGAGGCAAGACGGTGTCAAGATATCTGGAGCTAAGCCCGGATGCATTGGATGACCATGGCTTGTGATGGCATTGTCATGCTCTCGATTCTTCACAAGATGCTGCTGCATCGCCGTTTGGGCCGTTGAATCAAAGTTATGGTTCCTTCGCCCCAGCTGCCAAAGCAGACTTTACACAACTAGAACAGGCAAATCTGGATATGCAGTTTTTGTATTCGGCGTTGCCAACTCCTAAATGAATTGCCGGCCAGTGCTTGTGCGCTCCATGTACCCTAGATATTGCTACATAGATTCAGTTAACAGCTATACAGAAACAGTAACTTAAGTGTCTTAAGTAGCATGATATATAACATTTAATGCAACAAAATACAATACCGTCTACACTGTGCATCAAATACAGCAATTTCTATCAGAAATAGAAATAATAAAATCAACCAGACACCCTGCTAGTGGAAATAGACCAGTCGAAGGAGTTGTTATAGAAGAGTCCACTAAACGTAAATGGGTTAATATATAGTTGATTTATACTGTGATTGCTACTCTGGGGTTTTGGTTGTTTGGAAAGTTTTTTTTTTTTTTTTTTTTTTTGCTCAATACAGATGGCCTTTAAGACCAATTTTACTGTAAATGAAAAGATTGAAATAGTAAGATCTTTGTAACGAGCCATATACACAGAGCCTAAAAGCAATATCGTAATGGCAAAAACGCAACACTTATCTCAGAGAATTAAATGTCTTTGAGATAGGAGATCCTGAGAGAAGGAACATATCCACACTCACATTTCACTTGTACACCATTAAGAAACTTTGTAATTCATTAACCTTAAATATATGCATTTGGACAGGCATGCCTAAACGTAGTAGAATGGACTATTTTAAATTTTAGAAGTATTGTGAGTAGATAAGGCCCCGAGGTTATATCCATTTCTTTTCGGTCACTCTTTCAAAGTAATATATCTGGTTTAAAGAGATTTAATTTAGTCATGCAGTCTTAAGAAACTCGCAATGTTTCATTTCACCATGCTTTCTGAGTTTATTGAGAATAAAGAGAATCATGAAAATCACGAGATTTTGGGTTATTTAAAGATTTAGCATTTTATTTGTCTTCAGTCGATCGCTTTCGCTACAGAAGAGCTGCAGGTATACTTTGTACATAAAATTTCTGATCGAAAAAATGATCGGATACGAGTTTTTTCAAGTATTTACAGTTTCTTTTGATCTTTGTCATTTTCTGCTATTCTTTGAGTAATTACACAGAATTGTTGCATATAGGGAACATTTGGTTGTTCTCTCTATTTTTACTTCAGTTTTTTCAGAGTGAAACTCTTCGAAAAAATTGTAAATATGAATTGTTCGTTAAGCTATTAATTATCTCGTAAGAAATTCAGTTTCAGTAATTTCAATTACCAGCAGGTTTCAAAGTGAGCGAACTAAACACGTTTTAGGTTTTAATACACTTTGTTACCCGTTTGAGCTTTAGGTATCAATACACTTTGTTACCCGTTTAAGCTTTAGATGACTAAGATTCGCGGAACAATCATTTACAGTTAAATAAAAAAGTAATTGTGACATTCAAAGTTAAGGTTAATAGAACCGCAGAATATAGACAAGGAGTTTAATATTTGTTTACAGATGTTTATTATATTGTAGTAGTTTAGATATAGTGCATGTGGTAATTTGTTCTGGTTATTAAGTAGCGAACAGCGACACTTCTATATCATTCTTGTTTTATCTTCCTATCTCTTAAGACAAGTTTCTGTATCAGCCATACATTTTCTAGTCTTAAGAGTGTTAGGAAAGACAATATTTATTTTTCGGACGAACCAAGTGAGGGAGAAAATAAAAACTTTTTTCATGCTCAACTCAACTGAGCATGAAATTTTTCTTGCTAACAAATCTCAAATTACTAACAATGTCAAATTCTTTCAGGCTAAACATAGCTGAGCATTAAAATTTCTCTGCTAATAAATATGAAAATGCCAACTATTGTTGGCATTTTCATATTTATTAGCATAAAAAATTTCATGCTCAGCTCAGTTGAGCACGAAAGAAAGTTTTATAACCTCGGGGCAAGGTGTCCCAATTCTTAGAGTAAATACGGTATTTGTCCTAAACTAAACATTTAGACATCTTCTACTTATCATTATGCGTATTGCCTGGTTATGACACAGCTCAGATAAAACGCTGTAGCTATGAATGATGTCACAGAATCAAGTATAATTAAGGTATGTGATGATGATTTGGTGTTTTACCTCCAGTAGAGACGATGGAAGGGTGATTATGAAAGAAACTGTGTAATGAAGAGCCTTACAGTCATGAGCTGAATTCTGCTTCCAGCGAGATTCGAACACTGGACATCGTGATCCAAATTAGGAGTGGTAACACTCAGCCACTCGCTGTGGCAACACTTGCAACCAGAGCTAGAAAACCACAAGTTGAACCTACGAGGACTCCAATAACAATATGATATAGGAAACTTCATTAATTGATATATATTAATATGATATATATATTAATATTATAATATGATTAATATGATATATATGTTAATATTATAATATGATTAATATGACATATATATATATATACACATATATATATATATATATATATATATATATATATATATTAATACGATATAGGAAACTTCATTAACTGCTGTTTGCTGATTAAGGTGAGAGCGTCACAAAGAGTAAACAACTTTTGGTCTACAAAACGTTCAGGTTCTTGAAAAATTGAAATACAAGGTTGTTCTTTGCTTCAACTCTGTCTGTGTATGAATTTTACACTTTATACTAGCTTAAATAGCTACCACACTTAAATGAATGGCCATTTTTACCCGATGCGAAAAAAAACAAACCAAACTGATTTTTCAGAAATAATTATGAAATATGGGTAGTCGCTTTAAAGGTTCTGTGGCAAACTGTATGCTTGGCTGTTAACCCCATTCTGGTTGATCAGTTTGCTGCCATCTTTAATTCTACGGTGGCGAGTCGGTCTTCAGACAAAATGACGGCTCACTCCTTAATATATTTCAGATGGTTGGCACCTGACTTGTCAGGAAATCTATTTATTTTTAAATGGTTAAAAATCTATATTCAAAGGATTGGAGAGAACAAGAATGAAAAGCGACTGACTATAAACTTGTATTTTAACACAGTCATGGTTGATACCTATGCTTTCCTCTTTAATTCAATGGCGGTTAGTCAGATCTCGGACTCTACGATGGTGCCGGCCTGAACCTTTCATGATTGGATTGATGCCTTATATCATAGCTCTTGATAAAGCGCTTTTTTCCACCAAAAAGTACCTATATTTTTCTTATTTCTCCACGAAAACATATGTTGTGGGTACTCATTAGAAGCGCCTCGGCAAGGCGCTTCTAATGAGTACGCACAATATATGTTTTCGTCGAGTAATAAGAAAATTATTTACCTGATACTCGCTCTTATCTAGACCTATGTTATATTATTTCATTATTTGTGCTCTCCGTGCTGGCCTGGCCAACCAGTAGTTTAGTCCGTTTACCTACCCCCCACCCCCTCCCCCACCCCCTCTCCACGTAGAGTATACTACTGACTGTTCTAAGGCGGTGGTTCTTCAATTGATTATTCTTTGTAAGGCTTTGTGGTACATCCCGGCAGCATTTGTCCTTTTTATATTGTAGCATTATGGTCACCAATGGTCTATGGCTGCCAACTCTGCTTTCTGTTTTGCTTTCGTTCGTCATATTGTCTGGTTCTAATGCTAGCAATGCGATAGCCTCACCTTCAATAGTTACCTACAGTCGAACCTCAATGGCTCAATTTTCTTTGGGACAATGGAAATTTATTCGAGATATGGGCAGTTCGACCCACTGAGGGTATATCATGGCGCTAGGTCAGGAAGTAAATGGTGAAAATTAAGGGATGTCTTTTTGATCTTCTATATAATAATTTTATGTTGAGTGGTACTCATTAGAATCACCTCTAAAAGGTATTCTAATGAGTAAATACAACATACAATTGCATGATAAAATAAGAAACTTTCCCTAAATATTTGTGTGAAAATTAAAGGATGTCTTTTTGATCTTCTATATAATAATTTTATGTTGAGTGTACTCATTAGAATCGCCTCAAAGAGGCATTCTAATGAGTAAATACAACATACAATTGCATGATAAAACAAGAAACTTTCCCTAAATATTTGTGTGAAAATTAAGGGATGTCTTTTTGATCTTCTATATAATAATTTTATGTTGAGTGTACTCATTAGAATCGCCCCGAAGAGGCATTCTAATGAGTAAATACAACATACAATTGCGTGATAAAATAAGAAACTTTCCCTAAATATTTGTGATCTTTAGCTATTTGAAAAATTACATAGGGACTAAAGAACAAGTTCGAATTAGCCATGGTAAACGAGCCATCGATGTTCGAGCTATTGAAGTTCGACTGTACTTTGATTTCTATGAGTTTTGTTTGTGTTTTCGTTTTCTTGCCTCTTTGCAAGTGTTTTACATCAATTGAAGCCAAGGAGAAGATTTGACCGAATAATGAAGTGTGTCATTTGTTTGTATTCTTTTGTAATCCATATCACCTTAACTTTAACAGTTAATTGATATACCATTAACTGTAATTAGGGTAAAACAGTTGCAGTACGGAAGACTAGTTCGTGATTAGTTAATTCATACTTATACTCATTTCAGTTACGTAAGTGATAATCCTTAAACCAGAAGTATTTTCTCAAGTGGCAGATTGCGTATGCCAATATTACTGGATTAGGTACGCTCTTGAAGTACAGAGATCGCATGTGTTTGAGGGCATATTTTGTAAGTGTTGTATGTAAGTATATGATTTTACAACTCCATGAGAACGGTGTGAAAGTGTACAAATGTCTAGGTGTGTGTGTGTGTGTGTGTCTCTCTCTCTCTCGTCTGAGCGGTTGACTCGTCCGTTTACACACACTTTACTTTTTATGTCTGTCATAACATATCGCATTAGCGGGCAAATTTTACTGGCATGTAATTTAAGGAAAATGATGGAGGACTCGAACACAATTAGGGAATACAAGAGCTTGAGCCAGCATCGATGGCTCAGTCATTCTGTCCCATCCGCTGATTCAAGATGGGCAGTTATCAGTTTCTGGCGAAAGAATGCGCACAATACAGGTTATCGGCTTTGAGGACTAAGTCTGCCTAGTAAAAGTGTGGTTAAGTAAACTGACCGCGCTTGACGTGACCCCTTTGGGTCGACTGGGCCGTAAAACCTCAACACAGACTTCACAGAGCCAAATTTGTTATCAAAGGCATACGCATTCCTATATTATATGATACCGATGGTACTGTTTGAACTTGAAAGTTTGCAGAAGACTCCATCTCGAGTCTTAAATTGAAGATAGGCGCAAAATATATCTTGAACTGAGAGACAAACTTGAGTTTTTGTTTGTGTTGAGGTTTTACGGCCCAGTAAACCCAGTGGTGTCATGTCGAGCGCGGTCAGTTAACCTAACCACACGTTTACTTGGCAGGCTTAGTCCTCTAAGCGGTTAACCAGTATTGTGCCAATTAATTCGCCAGAAACTGACAACTGCCCTTCTTGAATCAGCGGAAGGGAGAGAATGACCGCAGAAAATATTTCATGATCAGTCTCCACGAAAGAATGTTGCCGACCTCGGCGGGGGTTGAACCCGCGACCTCCTGGTCTCCAGTCGGACGGCGCATCCAACTGAGCCACTGAGGCCGACAAACTTGAGTTATATTACCTTTTATAACATATATGAATATGCGAGCCGACCAAACTGGGCGATTTTTTAAATCATGTTTAGTATTTACAAGGGAAATGGTGGATTTCTAACAACACGCCTACAAGTATACGTACACCATTATACACGATGATTTTGAGCATGCAAGCCGCAAAGTAAAAAAAAACAGGTACCTTATGCCACGTGCATCATTACGAAATCACGCCTATTCAAATATATAGAAAATTTCACCTCCAAAAACTGAAAATTTTCAGATAAAAAAACTCTGATATTTTTCATATTTACGTTCAAAACATAGATTGTGGGTACTCGTTAGAACCGCCTCGTCGAGGCGGTTCTAACGAGTACCCACAATCTATGTTTTTGAGCAGAAATAAGAAAATAATGTATACCCTGTAAACCGCAGTTTTACTATATAAAAGTGGGGTTTAAGGGGGTCAAAATGATATAGGCATGTTTTCGTGATGTTGTGCACCCACAGGATTCAAAACAGTCTGCGCACCCATGCAATCTGATAAGATACTTTGATGGGCGCCCTGTTGACAACCAACGGTCATATATTTCCCCAGACGGAGAGTATAAACTGATCTGAGTACCCAGATATGCAGACTGATCCGAGTCCTTGCCATAGTCGGATTTCTCAATTTCTGTATCTTGCAAAAAACATAACCCAACAATTGGAAAGACACACGGCTGAGTTTTTGTATATATAAAGCCTGGATATTTGTTCATATAAAATCGCTGTATAGAACTTCGAAACTAATGGTATTTTGGAAACATGCATGCATTTTGCATGATACTGGTTTAGCATTTTGCAACTCTAAGTTCTGTTAAGCGCATAGTACATAGGTATATACTAACAGGTAAACGTCCAACTCTCGACATTTGTTTAAAATTCTTGTCGCGTGTCGTAAAACGGCGTGCATTTTTATGGAATTTTGATGAACATTTTTGTTTGCGGAAATTACGTCTCTTAATATATTTGGTCCATATATTTTTACCAAGTGTAGGTCGTCAACACATGTTTTGAAATTATGGACATGGCGAAATTCGCGCCGATTCCCCTCAATATATATTTTTTTAAACTGAAGAAAGTATAATGCACTGTTCTAGATTTTTTTAATAGGAAAATAAATCATAAGCACGAACGCTCGAAAGATATCTGGTCAATTTATAATATGTCATTCAAGGAAGTGTCATAAATTTTTCAATCAAACGTTTTTATACAGGTTACTTGTAGCGGCCATATTGGACGAAAAAAAGGAACATTTTTGGTGCTAAACCAGTTCTATGTAACTTCTAATAAATGCTATAGAAAATGGTAGAAGGTTTATTTGAAATGCAGTTTGCATGCGAAATTAAAAAAAAAAAAAAAAAAAAAAAATGATGTTAGACAGGAGACCAGGGTACTCTCGTACTCTCCCTTGAATGCGAAAAACATTACGAAAACACGCCTATTCAAGTAAAATTAAAAATTTCACAAACAAAAACTGAAAATTTTCAGATAAAAAAATTCTGATATTTTCATATTACTGCTCAAAACAGATTGTGGGTATTCGTTTTACCCGCCTCTGCGAGGCGGTTCTAACCAGTACCCACAATCTATGTTTTTGAGCAGAAATAAGAATAATAATATATACCCCTGTAAACCCCAGTTTTAGCATATAAAAGTGGGGCTTAAGGGATTAACATTACATAGGCATGTTTTCGTGACGAACAGCCGCAGTGTCACTCATGGCTTCATGTTGCATATGCGCATGAGAAAAAAACAAAAAACAAAAACAAACAAACAAAAAAAAAAAAAAAAAAAAACCAAAAAAAAAAAAAAACAAGCAAACAAAAACAAAAACAAAAAACAAAAAAAAAAAAAAACAAAAAAAAAAAAACTAAAATTCTGTTCTGGTTTGAGCATTGTGTCTTTTTTTGTGTCGCCTGCGTAGCATTGCTGACACATAGGGATCACGTTGTCCGTCCGCGTCGTCATCGTCGTCGTCGGCGGCGATGTTGTCGGTGTCGTCGTCAAACGTTTGGTTGCGCTCAGTTACTTTTGAAGGGATGCATTAATTTCATTCAAACTTTGCAGAAATTTATATCACTGTAAAATACAAATCAAGTCAATATTGGAAATCATCCACAAAATTTTGGCTGAGTAATGGCCCTTTTCCGACTTAGATTTTGTTGTTCGTTTCCGCTCAATAACTTTTGAAGGTATGCATTGATTTTATTCAAACTTTGCAGAACTTTATATTACTGTAAAATACAGACCAAATTTGATACTGGTGATCATCCGCCAAATTTTGGCTGTGTTATGACCCTTTATCGACTTAGTTTTTCTTTGTGTGTTGAAATTGGTTTCTGATCAATAACTTTTGCAGGGATACATTGATGATTGAAAGTTTGCAGAAGGATATATCATTGTAAAAGACAGGTCAAGCTTGATACTCAAAATTTTGGCTGAATTATGGCCCTTTCTTGACCTAGTTTATATTGATGTGTTGATATTGGTTTTATCTCAATAAGTTTCGTAGGGATGCGTTGATTTTATTGGAAGTTTGACAAGGATATATCATTGTAAAATACAGGTCAAGTTCGATATTAGTAAATATCCTCAAAATGTTGCACGAGCTATGACCCTTTTTTAACTTAGATTTTAATGTTGGGGTTAAATACAAGGTAACGATATTGTTTAACCTCAATAATTTTCGAAGGCATTCATTGATTTCATTCGAAGTTTCCAGAATGGTAAATCGTTATAGTATAGAGGTAAAGTTTGATTTTTGTAATCAACCAAAAAAAAAGTAAGTCGAATTATAACCCTTTATTTACTTGATTGATAAAGTTTAGACAAAGTAGTGAGGGTTGCTTTTAGGGATAGGAGCGATTATTAGGAAAAATACACTCTGAGATAACCGGCCTCGGTGTCTCAGTTGGATGCGCCGTCCGACTGGAGACCAGGAGGTCGCGAGTTCAAGTCCTCCCTCGAGGTCGGCAACATTCTTTCGTGATCATGAAATATTTTCTACGATCATTCTCTCCCTTCCGCTGATTCAAGAAGGGCAGTTGTCAGTTTCTGGCGAAATAATTCGCACAATACTGGTTAGCCGCTTAGAGGACTAAGCCTGTCCAGTAAACGTGTGGTTAGGTAAACTGACCGCGCTCGACATGACCCCATTGGCCGTAAAACCTCAACACAAGCAAACACTCTGAGATTTTTTTTCTTTTTTCATATTAATGATTGGCGCTTTAAGCTGGCGACACATCCGATTCTCGGAATTCTAGTTTTATGATTTTAACCTGACTACACATGGGGTTGAATACTTAGAATTTATTAAGTATTAACTGGGCCCTCAGTAGGAACGTGCAAGTTTTTTTTTTTCTTTTTTTTTTTTTTTGTTTTTTTTTATGCGAAATCTAATGTATGCATATCTGCTATACAGTCGTTTTATATACAGACATATCAAGGCTTTCTTCCTATATCGAAATAAATCGTATATCTTTCCGATTCTAGGGTAAGCAAACATTTGTTACTGGAACCCGTACCACAGGAGGTGAAAACGCCATATGACCTCATTTTCCCGTTCTTTTAATCAGTTTGGAAATGTTGATTTATATTTGTTTCTTGTTTATGTTATACTTTTAGCATTATGCAAAAACCTTATTTACTCTAAATAATCTGAAACCTTAACTATTTACAATACGTATCTTAAAATATGAACAACTCTTTTACAACCTGTTAGTGTGTCTATAATGTTGGATTAGTGGCAAATAGTGTAGATCCAGATCAGACGCCGCGTTACGCGGCGTCTGATCTAGATCTACACTGTTTGATCAGGCATGTCTGTCCGAATACTTAGGGTAATCCGGTAGGCAAAAAAAAAAAAAAAAAAAAAATCTTGTAGCATTGATTGCCAACAGATTCGTATAAAGAATCCGTTTATCATTATTGTCAGTGGCACTCGGCAGTCTATTCTTTACTTTTATATGAACATTGTTGGCCCACAATCTGCGGGAAGCCGTAAACATCCATCTCAACTGACGTATTATTCCAATAAACGTGATAGTGGATTTTAAACAGATCCACGTGTTCAAAAATTAAGTTGAATGAGCGAATATATAGTCGGTACCTAGTCTGCGCATACCCAGATCGGATATTCGTTCTTTTGTGTATTCGTTCTTTGTTTAAAAAAGGCAGCCGTTTAGATTTTTAATTTACTTCACTGTAGCTGGTGGTAAGTGCCGTATGGCGGTCGTAAAGCGTCTACCCGTACTTCATCATAGTGCAGGTTTTATTTTTATTTCCTTTGGGATCATTGAGCCCATTCTGGTTACTTTAAAAATGAAATTAACAAAATTATATAGGTATGTTTTCGTGATGACGTGAAAAAAGCCCCGCAGCGAGCAGCAGCAAGACAACACAAATAACAAACAACACCAATATCACCGCCTTAGAATGTTCAGTAGTTAACCTGCCTATGGGGAGAGTGTGTGTGGGGGTGGGGGTGAAAGGGGGTCATAACCCTATGGACCTTGTGGATTCTATCACGAAAACATGCCTATATAATTTTGACTCTCTTAAACCCCACTTGTATATAGTAAAACTGGGGTTTTACAGAGGTATACATTATTTTGCTTATTTCTGCTCAAAAATATAGACTGTGGGTACCCGTTAGAACCGCCTCGGCAAGACGGTTCTGACTAGTACCCACAATCTATGTTTTGAGTAGAAATATGAAACATATCAGAGTTTTTTATCTGAAAACTTTCAGTTTTTTACTGTGAAATTTTCTATATATTTGAATGGGCGTGTTTTCGTTTTAAATGCAAAATGGACATACATTCAGAATAATATATGGTTAAGAGTCAGATTATTAGGTGAAAAGGAAACACCACACAAAAATTAGAAATATGAATTTGTAAAACTGTGTGTTCCTAACGATATGCTTGTTCCTACAAAATGACTAACTTGAAAAGTTCTTTTTTTTTTTTTTTTTTTTTTTTTTTTTTTAATACGCCCCTTACTTTTCTGAAGTTAAGTGCTAAAAGGTTTCAAGGCCCTAGCTCAAATAGTTTTCGTGATATATTGCTTATATTTCATTATGTTAGTTATTTACTCGTGCAAACATTTTGCAATTTGTTCAAAAGTTACTCGGGTAATTTTTTCATCATTCCTATATACACGTTTCAGGACCCTAGCTTGAACAGTTGTCGAGATATCTTGCTAACCAACTTTCATCTTGTCTGGTACGGTCCACTTTTTTCCATCCTTATTACACACACACACACACACACACACACACACACACACACACACACACACACACACACACACACACACACACACACGTCGAGATCCTGTCCCTATGCAAAGTGAGCAAAGTGTGTCGAATTGACAGACGGCCAGACAAACGGACATTCAACGTCTGGGTTTAGGGATTATTTTGAATGGGAAATTACATACCTGATTAGGGGCTAACCCTAACCGTCTGGGTGGCTAACAATATATTCTTAACGGAATAAGGCCTAATGTGGCTACGGAATGAACCACTTAACCCTAAAAATGACCCGGATGAACGAACAACACAAAAGCAATATCCTCTCCAACTTCTTCTAAACTGGGCACATAATTGATAGGCCCCAGAATATCAGACCCATCACGAAAACACGCCTATATAATTTTGACCCCCTAAAACCCCACTTTTATATAGTAAAACTGGGCTTTACAGGGGTATACATTATTTTTCTTATTTCTGCTCAAAAACATAGATTGTGGGTACTCGTTAGAACCGCTTCAACGAGGCGGTTCTAACGAGTACCCACAATCTATATTTTAAGCAGAAATATGAAAAATATAGTGTTTTTATCCGAAAATTTTCAGGTTTTGGAGATGAAATTTTCTATATTTTTGAATAGGCGTGTTTTCGTAATGCTATGAGCCGGGACACAGAAATTCCTTCAATTTTGCATTCAGTCAATGCGCTGGCTGATCTGAATCTTCTTTGGATGCACATGGCTGAAGATACGTTTTACCATAACGAAAACATGCCTATTCAAATATCCTGAAAATTTTACCTAAAAATATTGAAAATTTTCAGATAAAAAATTCTGATATTTTTCATATTGCTGCTTGAAACATTGATTGCGGGCACTTGTTAGAACCGCCTCGATGAGGCGGTTCTAACGAGTACCCACATTCTATGTTTTTGAGCAGAAATAAGAAAAAAATAGTCCACCATTAAACCCAGTTTTACTATATGAAAGTGGGGGTTTAGGTGGTCAAAATTACATAGGCATCTTTTCATGATGCTGACGTTTCGGTTCATTTTACCTTCATTTAAACCATGCCGCTTTTGTATTTATGAAAAATAAAACAATATTTTCAGTTTTTATTTTGCCTTAATACCACAACTACATGTACTTTCTTTTCAACAACAGGGCATAACTACTTATTTTTAATCACTTTCTGTCTAAATCAGCAGACGATAAATTGATATTTTTTTCTTATTTTTCCCAGAAAAACAAAGGCAATTTGCGTGAAATATCAAAACCTGTTTTCTTGGAACATTAAGAATATCGTGCTGAAAATTTAACTCACTTACCTGGCCATCAACAAGCAATAAATAGACCGCTTAGATCCTGCATTAGTACAATATACAATGTGGGTAGACAAATGAAATATTATATTGTTTAAAAACCATCAGAACATGCCACATCACGAAAACATTGAACCCGTTAAACCCAACTTTTATATAGTAAAACGGGGGGTTACAGGGGTATACTTTATTTTTCTTTTTTTCTGCTAAAAAACAGTGTTGGTACTCATTAGAACCACCTCGGCGATGCGGTTCTAACGAGTACCCACAATGTATGTTTTGAGCAGAAATATGAAAAATATGTGAATTTTTATCTGGAAACTTTCATTTTTGGGCAGTGAAATTTTCAACATATTTGAAAAGATATGTTTTTGTAATGATCCCGCGGTTAGCATTAATTGTTATTATATATTTGTTGGAACAGGCACATTGTCTCCTAGTTGTTGTAATTAATATTTCAATATCTGTTTACAGACGTTGTTGGAGCTAGAAGGATTGCCCAGCAGCGTGGCGAAATAATATGAGCGGTACGTCCGAAAACATACGATCGAACATGTGCGCCCAGCGAAGTTTCAGATCAGCCTGCGCATTCGTGCAGTCTGATCAGAACCTTCATATGGCGCATTTTGGATAACTAATGATGCTAAGTTTCTTCATGTGTGCATAGAAGACTCTGATCAGAGTGCGCGGATGCGCAGGCTGATTTGAGTCTTCGTTGGGCGCACATGTCAGAAGGTACGTTTTCTCATGTTGAAGCTCTTACGATTGTCATATATCGACTCCAACCAGCAAATATTAGCTTTAATTTAAAAATAGTTTGCTATATACCAAATATCGTTCTAGTTTCTGTTCTATTAAAGGTGTATGAAGACACCTAATATACTTTGACCTAATTGCATATAGGAAAATAATTTTGTCAGACAGAAATGTGTCTCCCTCATACGCGAAACCTTTCCAAAATGGCGGCTATTCTTAAAGAACATTGTACTATGGAAAAACCGTTACGTTCAGAGTAACCCCACTGAGACGGAGATTTATTTCCCTTAGAGAAAGATACATTTACCCTTAATATTGAAAATGCATTATTATACGCCTACGTTTCTACAAATGATCTCTCTCTCTCTCTCACACACACACACACACACACACACACACACACACACACACACACACACACACACACACACACACACACACACACACACACTAAGCTAGAAAGCTTAATCTCCTCTCAGCATGATGGTATGGTAAAACAGAGAGAGAGAGAGAGAGAGAGAGAGAGAGAGATAGAGAGATAGAGAGAGAGAGAGATAGAGAGAGATAGAGTGGTGAGTTAACGAAAATTGTTACCTAGTTTAATGTCAACAACTCGTCTTTGAGCTTCAGAGATACTGAAGAATTTTAAAGCTCTTGTACAATCCACGGAAACTTCATTTAGTGTTTTCAATTCTTAAGTGAAAGTTAAATTCCGCACCACATTGTTGTATTATCCAATTTACTTTCTCTAGTTTTAGAAGATGCGCAACTGGTGAGGCGTAACGTTCAAATTATCGTCAGCCTATAATAGCAAACTGCTTTATCTCAGAGAAAACTAGAAGTATAATGAATACCTGAAAAAACTGGTATTGTTCAGACCTTTGTGAATTTGTTTGAATATTATATTATATATTCCATTACGAAAACACACCTATTCAAATATACTGAAAATTTCAGGTAAAAATTCTGATATATTTTATATTTCTGCTCAAAACATAGATTGTTGTACTCGTTCGAACCGCCTCGTCGAGGCGGTTCTAACGAGTACTCACAATCTATGTTTTTGAGTAGAAATAAGAAAAATAATGTATGCCCTGTAAACCCCAGTTTTACAAAATACCAGTGGGGTTTAAGGGGGTCAAAATTATATGATTTTTTTCTGGTCTGTCCAGTACGCGTGTAACGTCGTTTCAAACTGTTTCGACGTCGACGTGACGTGACATGAGAACGTCATTTTTGCAACCTTATGCGGTTACTGAGCTCACGTTATTCCTTAATTTTGATCCATTATACAGCTTATTTAAAGGAATTTAATACACCGGGCAATTTCAGTTATTTTTGACAAGGGAGATAACTTTTGTAATTGCCTGTTTGCTTTTCCGTACACAAAGACCATTCTGTAAAAAAAAAAAAAAAAAAAAAAAAAAACAGGAAAGAATTTGCTACATTTATACCAAATGGAGCAAATTCTTTCAGTTAATAGTAGACCCTCATTCAGAAGGTTGTTAAAACGATTTTGTCAGAGTTGTCTTCACTGTAAGTGTATCCGCTTGACTTAAAATTATGACGACACAAAAACCTCTAAGACAAGTCTGATTAGTTATTATTTTACTTTCAATAGAATGGATCCGTCACGATCCGACTTTTTTTTCCATCTGAAATATGAACGCAATACATATTTACAAATAGTTTATTTCCACAGGAAAAGCACGATAAAACACAACAATGAAAGGATGGTATAAAATGATGCTTTTAGGTTCTTTACACACATCTTAAAGACGTCACTAATTGCAAACATATTTATTCTGATATTGCTCAAATGCTGAAATGTTTAATAGATAACATTGCTTTGATTTGGCAATTGACTGCAAACGTTTCAAGAAAAGCTTATAACTGCGCCATGATAATTGACTCCCAACCTTTTCTCGTCATCTTCATGTTGATCTATGTTTATACTCATTTAGCCCGTTAATCCCTAGATCAATATTTATACCTTTTCAAACAGGGCAGATCCAGATGAGACGGCCCCTAACGAGCCCTCTCATTAGGATATACACTGCTTCCATTCGATTATTGATTATTGTTTTTTGACTGTAACTCCTATTTGCGACAATGGATTCTAAGTGCGTTCAAACAGGCTTCAGTTCTGGCAGAAAAAAAAGCAGAAAGATGCCAAATGTTTGAACTTCAACCGGGTCTAGGCTTTCAGTTTAATTTATTCATTTCCGCAAAGGTAATATACACCTACTGGATTTATCTCCCCTACCAATCTGAAATACAAACTACCTGACAAGCCTCATCAGAGAGATAGACAATATATTCAATGCAAATCATCACGAAAACATGCCTATATAATTTTGACCCCCTTAAAACCCACTTTTATATAGTAAAACTGGGGTTTACAGGGGTATACATTATTTTTCTTATTTCTGCTCAAAATCATAGATTGTGGGCACTCGTTAGAACCGCCTCGTCGAGGCGGTTCTAACGAGTACCCACAATCTATGTTTTGAGCAGAGATATGAAAAATTTCAGAATTTTTATCTGAAAATTTTCATTTTTTTGTTGGTAAAATTTTCAGTATATTTGAATTGGCGTGTTTTCGGAATGTTCTAAAGCAATTTTGAAATCTTTTAACCTTGATGACTTCCTTATTTTTTCATCAGAGCTTGATCATTTTGCGTCACAATGCATGATTTGTCAAGATCTTTTACTTCAGATAATTTTCACAAACTTTGCTTTTTTTCCCTTTAATTGAAAATCTGCTCATTCTTTTCAGTCTGATAAACATATCAGTTAGACGCTACCTGATCATCCCAGTCAGCGAGGCTGGCAAGTTAATCAGTGAAGGGAGTTAAAAATGCTTACCTGTTGTCCTGCTGAACCTGGATATACCCTGTCTTTGCAAACAGTGTCGATCCATATCAGTTGGCTTCTAAAGCCAACTGATCCGGATCTTCACTGTTTACCATTCAGTATATGAATTTATGTCAATCTGTATCAAGGAATCTGATTGACTGGCAATTAGAAGTGTGCGTGACATCTTACTTTATTCAGCATGGCAAGGGTAAACTAAAATCAAGCACATTTTCAGTCTGATCAACCTATCAGGTAGACAGTAGCCAGTCAATTTGATTGTATTGCATGGTGATAAATATACTGAAAGGAAAAAGAAACGCAGGGTAGATTTTTTTCCTTCTTATCTTAACCATTTTTTACGGTGTTTACTATAGCCATACACTTTTACAGATTGTCCTGTGAATGTGAACCGCGGGTATACGAGTCTTTGGTCGATGTGCTATCTACCCAGTGTGTGAAACCATTCAACCGTTCACTACACAGTGCATTACACGGACAATACGGAAAGCCAAAATTTCGTGCAAAACAAGCATGTTCAAACCTTCAGCACAAGATTTCCTCACACCATTTGGTACACTTCAACGATACACAACGCTCTTCGATTCTTTTACCGATTTTTCTTTTCATTTTTACGCTACTTTGAACTTTTTTTCAATCATGGTACGATTGACTGATTGACTCAGAGGGGTACGGCAATTGCGTTGCTGATGCAGGGTCAGAGGCAACAGCAAGTTGCCAATCATTTTGGGGTTAACGTCTCAACAATTGAACGTCTTGTTAGACGTTTAAGGGAGACAGGGCATTTAGCAGATCGACCGCGGTCTGCGCGTCCACGCGTGACGTCGCGACATCAAGACAGGACAATCCGTCTGGCACATTTGCGGAATCGTCATCTCACTGCTACCGAAACTGCCCTTAATACAGTAGGTACGCATAATCGACAAATTTCTCCGAAGACTGTTGGAAGTCGATTGCGTAAGACTGGTCTTCGAGCTCGTCGTCCATAGGTTGGTCTGCCTCTGACCCAGGCACGTAGGTTACGTCGTATGGCGTGGTTGACGGCGCATGCGCCCAGGCTATTTCCGATGAGGCAGTGGAGATGAGTTCTTTTTACGGACGAGTCTGGGTTCACTCTCTATCGCGCAGATGGTCGACGTCGTGTGTACCGACGTCGCGGAGAACGCTTTGCCGACGCCTGTGTTGTCGAACGGGATCGGTTTGGGGGTGGCTCCGTTATGGTCTGGGGAGGCATTGCTCACGGGATAAAATCACAGTTGATTATTGTTGCGGGCAATATGACCGCAGTAAGGTATAGGGATGAGATCTTGCGTCCTGTTGCAGTCCCGCTTGTGCAACAACGTAATCTGATTCTGCAGCAGGACAATGCCCGACCACATGTTGCCCGAGTTTGTCAGGATTTCCTGGCAAACAATAACATCGCACCACTAGCATGGCGACCGTACAGTCCAGATTTGACCCCAATAGAGCACATGTGGGATGAGCTGGACAGAAGGGTTAGGAAACGCCGAAATCCCCCCGCAACTCTCGCATAACTAAGGAATGCGTTGATCGATCAATGGAATAACATCCCGATGCGAACTATCAATGCTTTGGTTAACTCTGTGCAAAGGAGAATTAGGGCAGCAACGGCAGCAAGAGGGGGCACACCCGATATTGATTTTCAGTTTGATTTTGATTTCAAGTTTTGTGTGTGTGTGTGTGGGGGGGGGGGGGAGGGGGGGGGGGGTTGGTGGGTTAGCTACCAATGAACTTCAATAACTCGAGACTTGTTGATCACAAACCAATGAAATTTGGAACTTTTGTTCCATACATGTACCGTTTTGTAATCATAGTAAAATATTTAACAAACTTTTTCAAACTTGAATGAAATTTAGGAATAAAATTTACCCTGCGTTTCTTTTTCCTTTCAGTATAGGTGGGTGATGTCCTAAAAATAAAAGAGTTTTGACTTTCATCTATTATTACGAGTCGTATGTATTTATTTGTAGGACAATACTGAGTTCGACATTCAGTCTACCTGTTGAAATCAACAATTCAATACTGATTTGTAGGAAGTTGTATAAAATGCGAGAACTCGTACAACTATTCTGTAGCAGACATCCAGTTTTCTTTGTGGTAATGTCCCTTCCTATCGGCGAAACATGACGGTCCTTGCTGGAGTATGAGGTCACACGTGGCGGTTAATGCATTCGCTTTTATCTATAATGTGTATCTATGTTAAACTGAGGTCATCTCCATGGACAAGAATTTAAATGAAACTGGTGATACACCCCGAATCGAACACTAGAAAGAACGTTACTTGTGTAATTGTTGATAAAGTGTGAAGTCTTTTTTTTTTTAAATTAATGAGCGCAGCACTTTTGATGCAGTTTTCATTCTTATTGTAACTTTAGAAATGCGGCCACGGTCACCATACGGTTGTCAGATTTGCCCTTTGCTTTTGTCATTTCGTATACAGTCGAATCTCGTTATCTCGACCGCTTATCTCGAATAGCCGCTTACCTCGGAGTGAAAATCTTGTCCCTGTTTTAACATGAAAATCTTACAACAGGTAACAAAAATATTGTGAAAAGAAGAGAAATCACTACAAAGGAGCAATTTCTCCCCTTTTCCACAATATTTTCAATATATCACTAACTTCAAGAGTAAAGTTACATATTCATTTGTGAAGTGTGAATGTTATCGCCAGGCTGTTTTAATAAAAGCGATAAGGATAGTGTGAACGCCTCCATCTGTCCGTCCGTCCATCTGTCCGTCCGTCCGTCCGACCGTGACCGACTGAGTGTTATGTGACACATTTTCGTTTTATGTGACGGGTCACATAAAACAAAAAATGTCACATAACCATCAGTTGTGAGTACAAAAAATCACATAACACCCATTTCGTTCGAACCTCCGTCACGATATCTGTCCCTAAACCACTGGGCGGAATTCTACCAAACTTGATACGAGTACATCACTTCCCCATATGCTAAGGGTGTGCAAGAGGGACATTATTTTTCTGTGCTACAATTTCTCTTCTTTTCCACAATGTTTTCAGGATACCGCTGACAACTTCTCTTTTCCACAATATTTTCAGTACACCGCTGACAATTCCTCCTCTTTTCCACAATATTTTTCAGTATATCGCTAACTTCAGAAATCAAATTACGTATTCATTTGTTAAATGTGGTTGTTCGATTTAATTTTTTCCTCAATTCTGCAAACCTGATATGTCGAGGTACGGTTATGTCAAAGTATTTCAGAGAGTCCCTTGGACTTCGAGATAACGAGAGTTGACTGTAGGAGTAAAATGCGCAAATTCAGATCATTCTGCGCATGCTCAAAATATCATATTGGTCGTTGCTCTCCTCTCATACATTCTGTAGTGTCCAATAATTCTGTTGGAGGACAGTAATGGCCCTGATCAGACTGCGCGGATGCGCAGGCTGATCTTGGCCTTCGCTGTCCGCACATGTCCGAAGACAGGTTTTCGCATGGTGCGGTCTGTATGGGTTTGATGGGTTCGAAAGTACAGGGTAAATATAGTAGCGGTTGTTTTACACCCCAGCGAGCTCCAGATGTCTCAACACGTGGTTTCTGTTGAGTTCTCAGCTTTGCTTCATTATAGGCTCTATCTGTGATTTATTTATTGCCCGTAATGATTCCTGGATGGTTTCACTAATTCTCCATTCGTGTGTGCTAGTATTTCAAACATTTCGTTTTAGTTCTTGCTTAATGCTTATTTCATCATATCGAAAAGTTCGCACTGTCAATGACCACAACTTCTTTTCCAAATATGTTATTATCCCCGCGCTTTTCGAAGAAAAAGCGGGGATATTGTGATGCCCCTGCCCGCCCGTCCGTCCATCCGTCCGTCCGTATGTCCGCACGTCCGTCTGTAATGTCATACCATTGCTCTTAGACCATTTAAGCTAGAATCTCGAAACTTTCATAGGCGATAGCCCTATGGATGAGAACTGAAGGAACACATTCGGAATTTTGATGTAACCCCTGGGGGCAGGGCCAGGCGTTTGTGGCCCAAAGGGTCCAAAGTCCATTTGTACATTGATAGTCAAAGGTATGAAGAGTAGAATACAGTGGTGCAAAAGTTTTGCCACGGGGGCATGTCTGAGGGTCACCAGAGGTAAAAAAGTAGGATTTTGGGTCTTTTTTTATTGTCACACAACTCCTCCTAGGCTTTTTGAGCTAGAACCTTGAAGCTGTCACAGGTAATAGCCCTATGGATGAGGACTAGAGGCATGCATTTGGAATTTTGATGTGTAGGGAGATATGCGATGGCGCTGGCGCGGGGATATGCGATGGCGCGCCATCGACTTGCTCTAGTTTCTATTATTTTGTTACGTAAAGTGGTTGTTTGCACCGTTGTTTCTTTAAATGAATGTATTTCATGCTGCCGGGAGAGGACTGTCTAATGTTATTATAACTTTTGGCCAATCCCTTTGTTTAGCATGCAATAAAATACTAAAAATCTTATCATTGATGGATAAAGACCTCCACGTGGACAAACAAATACAAGCTTTTACCACAAGAGAAGCTGAGAGCGAGAGGTGGGATCTGTTACTGACCGTTCCAAGGCAGTCTTTTCATTGATTGTTTTTGTTATTTGTACTTATCTGTATTTACCTTTGGTGTTGAGGGCTTGATTTGGATCTGATAGTATCAGTTCCTGAGTTCACTTATTAACTTCTGGCTGTTCGTAAGTATAAGGCAAATACTTTTACAGTCGAATCTCAATAGCTCGAACACCGATGGCTCATTTACCATGGGTGGTTCGACTTTGTTTTTGAGTCCTTACGAAATTCTTCCGATAGCTCCAGATAAACAAATATCTTAGGAAATATTCTTTTTTTATCATGAAATTGTATGTTGTTCTCAAAATAATCTCCTAACCTATGCGATTCTAATTAGTCCACTCAGCATACCATTATTGTATAGAAGATAAAAAAAAAAAAAATAAAATAAAATAAAATAAACTAAATTTTCGCTATTTACTTCCTGACCGGGCGCATGATTAACCCTCAGTGGCTCAAACTGCCCAAGTCTCGAACAAGTTTTCATGGTCCCAAAGATGTTCGAGCCATTGAAATTCGACTGCACAAAGAATACCAATATGTTGGTGGAAATGATTATCACATTTAATCAAATCCGGCTCCGAGGTTATAAAACATTTTTCATGCTCAACTCAGCTGAGCATGAAATTTTCTCTGCTAATAAATATGAAAATGCCAACAATAGTGCTCAGCTATGTTTAGCAAGAAAGAATTTGCTATTGACAGTAATTTGTGATTTATTAGCAGGACAAATTTCATGCTCAGCTGAGTTGAGCATGAAAAAAGTTTAATTACCTCGGGGCCCGAAGACACAAGTTGCTGTTTGTGCCAGTATTTGTTTCTATATTTACCTCAGCTGTTGCACTTTTGTCATGTGTTTTATCATCATAGCTGAGATTTATTTCATTTTATATCGGAACAAACCTATTTGCATTATAAAACGTACTCCTCCAATGTCTGGTCTAGACTTAAGGTGAAACATCATATTAATTTCTTTATAGGCCACAAAAGTAGAGTGAATAAAAGTCCTTCAAATGCTACAGTTCCATGATTTCAAATTAGATCCAGGTTTTGGTTTGATGTGCTGGCCACTTCATTCAGCAACAGATCCTGGAATTTTCATGTCCCTTCACCTCTTCGAAAACACATGGCATTGCCCGCCATGTGACGTACAGCAAGTAAGTAAGTAATTAAGTAAATAAGTTAGTAAGTAAGTAGGTAACGAGGGTAACAACATTAAGCATATAATATAGCTAATCTTCCATGAGGCCCTCGACAGAGGAGATGGTGTATACAGTGTAGGGTGAAAATACTGCATTGGTCTGTTTACGTCAGGCTACAGAAAACAAAAACACATCACGAAAACACGCCTATACAATTTTGACCCCCTTGAACCCCACTTTTATATAGTAAAACTGGGGTTTACAGGGGTATACATTATTTTTCTTATTTCTGCTCAAAACATAGATTGTGGGTACTCGTTAGAACCGCCTCGCCGAGGCGGTTCTAACGAGTACCCACAATCTTTGTTTTGAGCAGAAATATTAAAAACATCTGAGTTTTTTATCTGAAAATTTTCAATTTTTTTCTAGGTGAAATGTTCTATATATTTGAATAGGCGTGTTTTTGTAATGAGATAGTTAAAATTCTGTAGGGAACTAAAAGCTGTGTGAAGTGCTAAAAAGAGTCGGTCGGTCATTCCAGTTTGTGACCGCGTATAGAAGCAGTTTTTTGGATGTCGCATGCCGGGTTATGTATTGTGTATTCTGTTTTCTTTCACTGTCTGGAATTCTTCTGGAATGCGGCAGAGGACCCCTATGCACATCACGAAAACATGCCTATATAGTTTTGATCCCCCTTAAACCCCGCTTTTAAATTGTATAACTAAGGTTTACAGGGGTATACATTATTTTTCTTATTTCTGCTCAAAAGATAGGTTGTGGGTACTCGTTAGAACCGCCTCGGTACCCACAAATTATATTTTGAGCAGAAATAAGAAACATATCAGAGTTTTTTATCTGAAAACAATTCAGTTTTTGGACGTGAAATTTTCTATATATTTGAATAGGTGTGTTTTCGTAATGAGATCGAAAACACGTTTTTTATCTGGGGCGGCATCAGAAATCAGGGTGAGATTGAGCGCAAAAAAAAAAACAAAAAAAAAAAAAAAAAAAAAAAAAAAAGAAACAACACAAAAACAAAAAAAACAACAAAAAAAAAACAACAAAAAAAACTGGCTAATCTCCTTTAGGGTTTCTATAGCCTGGCTCCAGTCTCCAGTGACTAAATATTTTTCTCATAATCCTGTTTGATAATCCATTAAAATAAAACAAAACAAAAAATATAATGACTATAAAGGCTGGTCTACGCTGTATTAATTGACACGTCTGTCTGAATTTTAGGGTAAATACGGTATGTATTTATGCTAACATTACGAAAATACGCCTATTCAAATATATTGAAAATTTCACGAAAACTGAAAGTTTTCAGATAAAAATTCTGATATTTTTCATATTTCTGCTCAAAATATAGATTGTGGGTACTCGTTAGAACCACCTAACCAGTACCCACAACCTACGTTTTGAGCAGAAATAAGAAAAATAATGCATACCCCTGTAAATCCCAATTTTAGTATATAAAAGTGGGGGTTTAAGGGGTCAAAGTTATATAGGTATGTTTTCGTGATGTGTGATTCAAATTGGTACAGTTGTTTGGATGGATGACACATCTCTTTTCGACTATGGATTTAAGAATATTCAACCCTGATCCTGCTGGTCCCGAGTATGCCCTGCCTTTGAAAACAGTGTAGATCCAGATCAGTTGGCTTCTGCTTTTGAGATTTGCATAATATATCATATAAAATAATTAAGAATAAAAATAATCAATACGGTAACCACAATTGCCCGAATAGTTTTAAGAGGTATGTTTGAACACATAGTGCAGTGTAAGCAAGGTTCAAAATGTTGTTTTTCCAGCTTGGTCAGGATCTGTTTGGCTTGCAATACAACTATGAGTGTATTGTAGACACACTTATAGTGAAATAAAATGTTCAATGATCGGCTGTTAACCCCACTATGGTTGATAACGTTGCTGCCAATCTATTTCAGAAGGTTGGCACCTGATTATCAATGTATGTGATTGGGTCCATCGTGGTCCTCATTTTTGGTTTCTTTTGTCCTGGTTTCAGATCGCCATTGAGCCCCATTGCTTGTTTCATCACAGTGTTTGCAATTATATGTGCTTCACTGTGAGAATTCGAGGATGAGCGGAGGACTTTGTAAACGGAACAAAGGATTGTAATTTAGAGCTGCATCTCAACTACGGATGAGGTTTCGCGAGAGTAATCTAATCTAAGCCCTACTGTAGATTTTTTTCCTACTGGCCCATTACGAAAACATGCCTATATAAATATATAGAATATTTCACCTAAAAAAACCTGAAAATTTTCAGATAAAAAAAAACCCTGATATTTTTCATATTTCTGCTCAAATCATAGATTGTGGATACGCGTTAAAACCGACTCGGCGAGGCGGTTCTAACGAGTACCGCAATCTATATTTGTGTGCAGAAATAAGAAAAATAATGTATACCCCTGTAAACCCAAGTTTTAGTATATAAATTGGAATTTAAGGGGGCAAAATTATATAGGCATGTTTTCGTGATGCGTTCCAAAGTTGTTCCTCTGTTTCATCACCTGTGTTCTTGCATTAGTGATTTCACTTGTAGCGCTTGTTTTGTTATTGTTGGTTCCTTATTTCTTCTTTGGTTGATGTCTCCGTAAGACTTGTGCCTCCTGATTGTGCCATTTCTTGAGTATCTTCAGTTATAGTTTCCGTATAAAGTAAATAAGAGAGGTCAGGAAGTTATACAATCAGATCCACATCAAGCCCCCAACACCAAAGGATAAGTCAGACAAATACAATAAAGCAGTCACAAAATGAATAGATGACAAAGTAAATAAGAGAACTCAGGAACTGATACAATCAGATCCACATCAAAACCCCAACACCAAAGGGAAAGAAAGACAAATACAATAAAGCAGCCAAAAAAGGATCAGATGGCAGAGTAAATAAGAAAGCTCAGGAACTGATACAATCAGATCCACATCAAGCCTCCAACAAAGAAGAGTTGGCAACTTTTTTTTTCCCAAAACAGTGGCCTCTGATACTAAAACTTAACTGAATATATCATTAACATACACATTGTTAAAAAAAAAAAACATTAGAAAGTGAAACACTACATAACAATTTGCAAAACGTACCACAGTGAAATCACCGCCTTGAAACGGTCAGAATTGAATTACTGAGGACTTAACGGGATCCCAACCGTCGCCCTTAGCTTGCATAGTGGTAAACACATATTTGGTCGGTCCGTGCGGAGGTCTTCTAACTCATCTATGAATCATTGCGGGCAAAACATAAATCACAGATAAAGCCTATAATGAAGCAAAGATGAGCAACCAATAAAAACATCGTATTGAGACATGTGTGGATCACTGGCTTGTGAAAGAACACCACAGGAATACTGGAGCAAAAGAAAACCACCGGTTGGATTCAGATGAGCCGAGAAACAGACATTAAAGGCCCCGGCCCAGACCATTCTATGGATAGTTTTGTTGGGTAACAAGGAATGTTTAGGACAATTACGGTATATTCGTCCTTTGGTGATTCCGTCTACTATAAGTCATGCTGAAGAAAAACATCAACACACAAGAAATGGAAACAATTTATTCACTCATCCAAATCCCACGTGTGCCATATATATAATATTGGACTCCTTCAGTGTTGTCATTTATTGTTATTATATCATACAATTTTCTAAGAAAACAATAAAATACTGACACAATTCTACGCTCTAACTCGTACATACGGTACAAAATGAGCCGGGACACAGCATATTCTACAAGATTGCTTGTGCATCCAGCGAAGACTCGGATCAGCCTACTCATCCACAACAATTTAAACAGAACCACTGCCCATCTGTCCTAATAAAGCGTCTGGCTACCAATATAGGGACCAAACATTGTTTTTCATGCATTAATATTCGCAAGGTTCCGTGGGAGGTGTTAAAAACCGTGGCCGAAGGCCGCGGTTTTCAACACCTCCCAAGGGACCTGGCGAATGTTAATGCATTGAAAAACCATGTTCGATCGCTATTATTGCATAGAAACTGAAAACATTTGTGCTACATTTCGCGTTATTTCTTGCACTATTTTGTTTCGCCTTTTCACTGATGTCTCGCGAACGTAATTTCCACGGACTATGCTCGTTCTAGTGCCGGGCAGTACACATCTCGTAACGGCAGCAAATATGTGGCCCCAATACGATCATATTGAAAGTTGCGTAGCCGTGCATTAACAGCGCGTGAATTGCCTTTTTAATGCACGGTTTTTCGCCGGTTAATGAACGGCTGATAATAACGTGCGACACTGCTTTTTATGCAATAACAGAGCGCAAAGCAATGATTCTGACTAGCCTGTGCTTGCTCCAGCAGATCTGAGTCATTACTCGCCTTTAGAAAAAGGATGTGGTCCAGCTTAACCTCTTTCTTATCATTCTAATCAATACTACCTTTGAATACAATAACCCATATTAACAGATAGCACAACACTTATAATTGGCCCCACACATGGATATCAGTCAAACGCATGCGAACGGTACATTTAGACCATAACCGAAGTCTCAGTTTTGCTTGACTTGACGCAGTATCATCTTACTCAATGATAATAAACATCAGTACTGAAAGGTATAAATGAGGAGTAACGTGAGAAAAAGTACCTCCTGAATCAGCACAGTCTGATGAGAGTCTTCGTTGTCCGCATTAAGATACTTTGCATCATTAGCCAAAATCAGTCGTGATGATTCTGATCAGACTGCGCAAAGGCGTAGGCTGATCTTAATCTTCGCTGGGAGCATCTTACAGAAGGTACGTTTTCTAACGTTTCAACCTAAACATATTTACTGTCCGGTCAGATGAAATGTTTCTGTTTGATGAAATGTAGCTCGGAGCCGTTACATGCAGGGACATATTACCTGTTGTGTCTCATCTTCATTACCTTCAGCACGCTAAATTCTCAGATGAAATTAAATACTATTTTTCATGGCAAGTCATTCAATTCATTCAAATTATCCCCTCCTTGTGGAGACAATATAATTAACATTTCAAGTCTTATTGTCTCTATGTAAAATAACTAAACAATTTTAAAATGTCTGCTTTTATTTATCGTCAGCAAGTAAAAGTTAAGTTTTCAACTCCCGAACCTCTCTAATGTACTTGCGCAATTAAAAGCTTCACACATTTTGAAGTGGCGGTTTCATAAAGAAATAGGTTTCGTAAATTTGTTTGCACAACCATAAAACGAAATGTTTAATTTATTCAGAATTTAGGCAGCCCTTCCCCTATTCCCACAAACGCGCGCGCGCGCGCGCGCGCGCGCGCGCGTGTGTGTGGTGGAGCGAGGAAGGGTCAGAAATCATTAGCATGAGCATTCGAAGAAAATATTAATGTACTTTACTCATAAATAAGCAGCAACGTACATGTAAGAAACGCACTTTTAGCCTTGTGCTGTTACAGAAGACTTAGATCAGTCTGGACATTCACATTCGCACAGACGCATCAGTGTCTTCGTCGCGCACTCTTTAAATAGCTAAGGATCAACAGTAAAAACACCAATCATCAAGTGTCGATCTGCAGACTAATCTAAATTTTCTTGGGCACGCAAGTACGAAATGTTCTGAAGCTGTTCCTCAACTGTTGTTCATTTATACACAGTGGAACCGCTACCCACAGGCGCCAGATAGGAAAAGTACTACACAATAACGCTTCAGTTCAAATTGATTTCTTCTATAGTTGAAGACTCTAACCCCAGATTTCTGCCAGATTCTGCAGATGTAAACAGCGGAGCCGCACTTAGCGAAAATGTACCTTCCGATCATGTGCGGACAGCGAGGACCCAGATCAGACTGCGCGAATGCGCAGTCTGTTCTGGGTCCTCGCTGTCCGCTAACAATCATTGGATACTATAAAATGTATGAATGGAAAGCAAAGGCCGGTTGATACTTTGCGCATGCGCAGGATGATCTAACTGCATATGTTGCTCATGCACGAAGGCACGTTTTCTCATGACGAGGTTCACTATCTCATGTTGCATCATTACCATGGCCACCAAAGATTATTATCAGCACAATTTTGCTGGACAACAAGTCAATGAGACAGATGGGCTTTAATATGTCTTTACTTCTTTAAAGCTGACATCTAATTGAACGTGCGAACTCTAGTAGAAATACAGCCGACTCTCAGTATCTCAAACTCAAGCGGACCAAAATGTTTGGTTTGAGCAGATTTGAGATAAAAGGCGTTAAAATGTAAGGAATATTGGAAGGATCTATCACTGGTGTGAGGGGTAGACAGAAAACTCAGTCCCGAAGATCACTGTCTGGCGTCAGGAGGCTTGCCGAATGATGCCAGACAGTGATCGCGAGGGACGGATGTTTCTATCTACCCCTCACACCCATGATATATTCCTTTTCTTGTACACCTTTCATTTCTTAACGCAGATTTTTTAATCATGCAGTCATCTCGATTGCTGACGATTGTGATGACATTACTTTGGCGTTTAATGACGTCATTACGTTCAGTGACGTAAACCTTAACGATGGCGTACATGACGTCCACTACGACCAGAGCATATCAAACACGCGAGGTTTCTCAATTTTTATTTTACCCTAGGTAGGATAGCCTGTGTAGGAGAGGAATTTCTATCCCAGGGTAAAATCCAGGATTTTCTTATTTGGTATGCACGAAATAACAATCTAAATCAATATTGCCCTTTATTAGTTTGACGTAAGCAGTAGTTTGACTTATCAGTGTTTGAGATAATGAGAGTACAATGTACTAACTAATTTGTTTCTAATCCTAGCAGAGTTATGTCTCTTTAGAACAACCTTGCGGTCTAACTCATTGCAATAGTCAACAAACGTCATCCTCACTGGGTCTGGCGACATTCTTTCGTGGAGATTGATCATGAAATATTTCCCTTCCGCTCCTTCAAGAAGGGCAGTTTCCGTTTGTGGCGAAAGAATGTACAAGTACTGGTTAGCTCTTAGAGGACTAAACCTACCCAGGAAAATAGTGGTTAGATAAACTGACTAGCTCGACATGACCTTAATAGTGTTATCCGGGTCGTCAAACTCTAAACCAACCGATGACTGGTAATGTGATTGTGTATTTTTAAAGCTTGAAACAACTATCCCTTTCTTCTATACTGTCGTTGGCTGCGTGTCTATATCATCCGCTGTAGACTGGTAAGTTGCTTTTCGTTTCTGACAAAATATCTCAGCATTAAACAGTATGAAAATGACAGGATTAGCTGCACTGTTCAGTGGATACAACATTCCTATCAGCATATTCCAGCCTGGGTCTATAGCATCATGATCATATAGAGATATCAGAGAGATGACAAAGAATGGTGTCCAACAGATGAAGAATGCTGAAAAAGACAAAAAGTAAAATAGAAAAATAAGACTCAACGTCAGAAAACGTACCTTCTGAAGTACGCATTTGCGCAGTCTGATCAAAATCTTCTCTGGGCGCATTTCGGACAGCCAAGAATACAAAATTTCTTCATGCGGACAGCGAAGATTCTGATCTGACTGCGCGGGCTTCCTGTTCGCTTTCTTGCACACCAACCCCTTTCTGAAAAGGGCTCTTCTCTATAATGAGAGAAATTTTAAAGTGGCCCCCTTTTCAGAGTGGAGGCAAAGCTATTCTGACAGAGTTCCAAAGGCAATCTTTTTGACGTTTATTTTACTACACTGCAGCTGTTGTTAGTACTGGGTGGAGGCGGTAGAACTTCTCCCCGTACTTCATCATAGTGCAGATTATATTTGTTTTCCTTTAGGATTATTGAGCCCATTCTGGTATCTTTAAAAATGGAGTTCTGCTCATGTATACGCTAGAGGGCGTAGGCAGTGTTGCAAACGTCATTACTGCTTATGAAAAGTCTCAATATAACCGAGACTTCCTTTTTCTAATCTGTCGTGTATTCTTTGTTTCCAAAGGCAATCTTTTTAATGTTTATTTTACCTCACCTTGAAGGCGTTACCCTTTTCATTACGGAAACACACCTATTCAAATATAGAGAAAATTTCACCTCCAAAAACTGAAAATTTTCAGATAAAAATACTCTGATATTTTTCATATTTCTGCGTAAAACATAGATTGTGGGTACACGTTAGAACCGCCTCAGAGAGGCGGTTCTAACGAGTACCCACAATCTATGTTTTAAGCAGAAATAATAAAAATAATGTATACCCCTGTAAACCCCAATTTTACTATATAAAAGTGGGGTTTAAGGGGGTCAAAATTATATAGGTATGTTTTCGTGATGTTAAGAGGAGATAGATATGACTGCAAGGGCAAAAGCCCTGGCATGGACTATTTTACCTACCTTCACACTATAGGCTGCTTTTAAAGGAAAATTATCTGCGTACTGCAAATTCCTTCTATGAGATAAGTCACAACATACTAGACAACTAACTTAATATTGCTTATAGCCCGGCCATGCAAAAAAAAAAAAAAAAAAAACACACAAAAAAAAACAAAAAAAAAAACCCAAAAAACAAACAAACAAAAAAACAAACAAACACAAAACAAACAAACACAAAACAAAAAAACAACAACAAAAAAAACAAAACAAAAAAAAAAACAACAAAAAAAAACAAAAAAAAAACAAAAAAAAAACAAAAGAAACAAAACAAAACAACAACAACAAAAAACAACAACAAAAAACATGTCTTCGGGCATATGGGCAGCGAAGGCCCAGATCAGACTGCGCATCCGCGCAGTCTGATCAGGGCCATCTCTGTCCGCTAACAGAATCATTGAATCATTGGATACTACAGAATATATGAATGGAGAACAAAGGTCAGATGAAACTTTGTGCACGTGCAGGATGATGTGAATCCGCACACTTTGCACATGTTCGAAGGCAATTTTCCTCTTGATGCGACCCATTTGTCTGCAAAAGTCTGTCTTTGCGAAATGATGGCATAATCTTTAAGTTTATCATTTCCCTAAAGTACTCAGGTGTCAAATCTGGGACTAAATGACAGGAATGTTAATGTGTTTCTCACGTTTGAAAAGCATTTGCTCTTTACATGTTTACCTCCGTTTCTTATACAACTATTTAAAGCATTAAAATACAGTACAATCTAATGTTTTTCTGTCACGTTCTTAAAACATGTTTTAGTACAGAATAAAAAGTTTTAAATCAGCCGTGGCGCTGCTTTCCCTTCAAAATTGCATCCGCGCAGGCTGACCATAGTCTTCGCTGTTCTCCTGAAGACGCTTTGGATCCTTGGCTGCCCACAGAGAGCACTGTGAAGACTCTGATCAGACTGCGCAGGCTGATCTGAAGCTTCACTGGGCGCACATATCTAGTATGAAAGGCTGCCCTCCGGCTTCAGTTCTTTTAATACATTCTATAAGGAATGTCCCTGAAGAGTAATGAACACGCCCACGCACTGAATATAACGGGTCTAAAGGGATATTTTACAAGATAGTGATTATGAACATTGGATAAAGGGCGACCACACAGAATCACACGAAATGGACAGTAATGTTTGTTTTTTGTTTGTTTGTTTTTTCCTCAAATACCACAGTAGCACAGGTCGGCCTGTACATTTTCCAAATTTGAGATTGAAACAGCACTATCTACAGCAGAACCAAATGATTAAAAGCCAAGACGAGGGCCAAGTTGTTAAAAACTAACGATGACGTTTGTTAACGAATCGTTAAAATTTCGATCATTAAATAAGGCATACATGCCAATAGTTTGGCTGAAAAAATGTGAGTAGCTTTTGCATTTGGAAAAGCTACTTACACTTTTGTCAGCAAAAACTACTTGCGAATAAGATATTGTAATTACTAGAACAGTTAACATTTTGAATACTAACGAGCTCGTTAAGCTAACGATGCTTTGAAGAACTGGACCCAGGATTCAAGGTGACTTTAAACAGCTCAAGTGTCAAGTGTTCTGAGCCATACTAGCTAATTTTGGTTCGTTGGTATCCCGGAATGGGCCAAATGATCACAAATGACCAGAAAATATTAATTATACTATAGTGAAGCACGGGGAGATGTTTTACGGCAGCTACTTGGCTATAGCACCAGCTGCAGTGAAAACAAATAGATCCTTAACGGATTTACCTTTGAGAGCAATACAACTGATAGAATTCATACAAGGTTTGCCGAAAGTAACCATCTACTCTGCCGTCGAGGACAGACAGACACAGAAAAAGACAATCGCATTTATTCTGTCAGAAAATTGAAAAAAAAGTCAGGCCATAGATTTCATATACTTGCCATGCATTTATTGTTATTATTTTTGAGTCTGCTAGCGACAGCTAGCAGGCTCTATGCAATCGCATGGGGTTTTTTACTACGTCACAAGCGGATTTTCATCACCGCTATATTCATACGCGCACTACTTCTTAATCAGACGCAATGCGGCACTATTACGGCGAACTGAATATGAAGCAGGGGAATTTTTTATAGCTTTTCTATTTCGCTAACATAACTGTAACTGAAATCGATTTAGATAGTGCAATTTGAAACATAGACTTCAAAATTCGGTGTAGTAATACACGCGCTACTTTTGTCAATCACCCCACGCCATCTTTGATGTTGTGCTTAGCAACGGAAGCTGAACGAAAAGAAAGTATCAGAATCTACTTATTCGATATTGAATATAGCAAGACATCAGGCATTTAATTCATTCCTCCTACATGAAATTACTTTATTCACACCTCAGTGACACGGAGTTGTCTGACGACTGCTGGCCCATTTATACGTTATGACCCTTCTTTTGTGGACATCGGAAAATCTCTTGAAAACACTTAACAGAAAAGGGTAGGCATAGCTGGTCGGGCTAATCTGTTGATGCTTAGGTGAAGCACTATCAAATGACAATCAGTTATTAAAGCTAATCTGGATTGAACATAGCCATTTCAAATTTATTTAATCTGCTCGTCTTCATAATAAGTTGATAAAGATAAATTTATAAAATTGCACCAGAATAGTCGTGGAGCTACATCAGGTGTTGAATATGTATGAACTGGAGCATATCTAGACTTGAACTTTGATAATTCTAGAAATTGGAAATTGCTGCTGGAGATACACTCATTTGGAATAATCAGGTGGTAAACTTCATTGGAAAATAAAGAGGTTCATTACTCCAATCACTGCATTGGCTTATATATGCAGATAATAAAATGGATTTTTTTTTGTGAAGAAAGAAACAAAACAGAAGAGAAATAATTGTATTTAGTTTTTCAGTACATGGTTAGATTATTTATGTATATCTGTTTTACACAGATGCCTCAGTAAAGACCCATTCTTATTTATACATTAAAAGAAGTAGAATGCATTTCCATCTGACTGATTTTGAGAAATTAAATTGATAGTGAAAGCATGTAGTTCAAAGTGTTCATGTTGGTTGTTTTTCAAGGAATAGTAAATTTTCTCACAAAGCCTTGTCTCTGAATGTAAATTTAATATTGGATGAAGCCACTGGTTGTAAGAAAGTGTGAAAATATGGATATAGAGCAAAATCCAGGTCCATCAAATCATATAAATCTAATTATGTAATTAAGTTAATGCCTTTTTTCGCGACACCGCCTTCTGAACAATTCAGAGTAACTACAGTTGCTATACTGGATGTACATTACTCTGTGGTGGTTCTGAATCTCTTTTAACTACACTTTTATTTAACTTTAACATGCGTAAAGTAACGTTATTATTTACCTGTATTATCAGTTAGATAACACACTTTTTGAATAAAAATTACTGGCATGTTTCTTATTTTTCTTAAGGAATATATGTTGTGGATATTCATTAAAAGAGCCCTACCAATGAATGACCTTCTAATAAGTTCCAACATGTTTTTGTGTTGAAATTATAATGAACTAGAACATGTGTTTGAACAACACTATGACCCCAACTATATGGTTTCCCTTAAACATGCATTGTCAGTAATACTGAAACACTAAAAATGGCTAACTTCAAAAGTAAGAATAGGATGGCCGAAACATTCCCATACAGAACTAGTATTTTTACCGCTGGGCGGCGAATAAATTCCAACCACAGTTTCGTCTGCCATCATAATGAGAGTAAAGCAAAATGCAATTGGCTATCAGTCAAGCGTCATCCAATCAAAATCGCGCTCTGAAAATGTCACTTTGTAGACTGGATTAAAGAATGTAACGAACACAAATAAGCGAATCTGAATAGAAGCGTTCATCATATCGATACTCCATCATGTGTATCGATACATGAAGCGTATCGGGATGCATCGATGAATCGTCCCACCACTAATATTTGGTGGACTGTAACCTCAAAACAATATGCCCTTCTCTACATCTTGGTCTAAATATAGCATAAATGAAGTTTCAGCTTGATCGGATATAAATTGTAGGAGGAGTTAACCAGAAACTAGAAGTTTAAAGAAATTTTCAATGGGGCTTAACTCTGCTAATATTTAGTGGACTGTAACCTTGAAACAATATGTGCTGCTCCACATCATGGTCTAGCTATAAATGAAGTTTCAGCTTGATCGGATGTAAATTGTAGGAGGAGTTAGCCGGAAACGAAAAGTTTAATGAAATTTTAAAAGGGACATAACTCTGCTAATATTTGGTGGACTGTGACCTAGAAACAATATGCACTGCCCCCACATCTTGGTCTAACTATAAATGAAGTTTCAGCTTGATCGGATGTAAATTGTAGGAGCAGTTATCCGGAAACGAAAAGTTTAAAGGAATTTTCAAAGGGCTATAACTCTGCTGATATTAAGTGGACTGTAATCTCAAAACAATATGCACTGTTCCACATCATGGTCTAACTATAAATGAAGTTTCAGCTTGATCAGATGTAAAGTGTAGGAGTTAACCAGAAACTAAATGTTTTCTGAAATTTTCGAAGGGGCATAGCTCTGCTAATAATTGGTGGTCTGTAGCCCAAAAACAATATGTGCTGCTTCACATCATGGTCTAGCTATATACCAAGTTTCATTTTAATCGGATGTAAACTGTAGGAGGCGTTAGCCGGAAACGAAAAAATTTTCTGACGGACGTCATACCCCGTAAAATATGTCCCGTTTTTCAAACAGGTGTATAATAATTCAAAAAAGTATAAATGCAAGAGTTATGGTTCTTGCGCGCTGCATGTTGTCTAATGCTGATTGATATTTACATGACCTTTCTTGAAGATATCTTGAACAGGTTTCAAGTTACAGAGCGGACACGATTTTGTGACGCATAAAGTTCCAAGTGAAATAACTCAAAAAGTATAAATGCAAGACGTATGGTTCTTGTGCTCTGCATGTAAGATAATGTTGATTGATATTTATATGAAGTTATGTGGAGACAGCTTGAACCATTTTCAAGTTACAGAGTGGACAAGATTTTGTGACAGACGCCCGAGGGAAAAAACAATACACATCTCCCTACCCTAAAGGGAGGAGACATAAATATCAGAATCCTAGCTCAAGCGGGAGGGGGTATATTGCTTTTGGTGCAGATCTTATCAGCACTGGCGTCCCCATCCAAGGGTGTGTGTGTGGGGAGGGGGGGGGGAATATTTAGAACAGAATAGATTCAAAAACAGGCATAACTGGCATGCTAGGTCCAATGGGGGAAAAAAAAAAAGCAAGAGGACCATGATGATCCTATATCGCTCACCTGAGCAAACAGCTTTGCATACTTACTGTTGAAGTTTCAGCCAAGTTTACTGCTCTAAAATTTTTGTATAAATTTTATAACCCTGCACCCCAGTGGCCATGTTTTTTTCATCCATCATGATGGCTTGAACTGAATAGTGAAAGAGGATCACCAAAGGAACAATTCTGCTGTTATATTGAAATTGGTCCAGTGGTTTCTGACAAATAGATTTTTAAAATGTCTTATATAGATATATAGGGAAATTAAGCCCCACCCCCTAACGGCCATGTTTTTTGACAAATCATGACAGCTTGAACAAACTTGGTAGAGGGTCACCAAAGGAAAAATCCTGCCAAGTTATATTGAAATCGGTTCAGTGGTTTCTGACAAGAAGATTTTTAAAGTTTTCTATTTAGATATATAGGGAAAATAAGCCCCACCCCTAGCAACCATGTTTTTTGACGAATCATGATTGCTTGAACAATCTTGATAGGGGGTCACCAAAGCAACATTCCTGGCAAGTAATATTAAAATCAGTCAGGTGGTTTCTGACAAGATGAATTTTAAAGTTTTCTATACAGATATATACGGAAAATAAGCCCCGCCCCATGAAGGCCATGTTTTTTGACGTATCATGAGGGCACAATCTTAGTAGAAGGTCACCAAAGCACATTCCTGTCAAGTTACATTGAACTCAATCCAACGGTTTCTTACGAGAAGATTTTTAAAGTTTTCTATATAGGGAAAATATGCTCCGCCCCCTAGCCGCCATGTTTTTTTATGAATCATAACGGCTTGAACAATCTTGGTAGAGGGTCACCAAAGAAACATTCCTGCCAAGTTATATTGAAATCGGCCCATTGGTTTCTGAGAAGAAGATTTTTAAACTTTTCTATATAGATATATTTGGAAAATAAGCCCCTCCCAGTGGCGGCCATTGTTTTTTGACGAATCATGATAACTTGAACAATCTTGGTAGAGGGTCAACAAGGAAAGATTTCTACCAAGTTATAATGAAATCGGTCCAGTGGTTTCTGACAAGAAGATTTTTAAAGTTTTCTATAGAGATATATAGGGAAAATAAGCCCCACCCCCTGGCAGAATTTTTTTTAGACGAATCATGACTGCATGAACAATCTTGGTAGCAGGTCACCAAAGCAACATTCCTGCCAAGCTATATTGAAATTGGTCCATTGGTTTCTGACAAGAAGATTTTTAAACTTTTCTATATAGATATATAGGGAAATTAAGCCTCCCTCCCCACCCACCACCCGGCGGCAATGTTTTTTTGACAAATCATGATAACTTGAACAATCTTGGTTAAGGGTCAAAAGGAAAGATTTCTGCCAAGTATTAATGAAATCGGTCCAGTGGTTTCTGACAAGAAGATTTTTAAAGTTTTCTATATATATAGGGAAAATAAGCCCCGCCCCCTAGCTGCTATGTTTTTTGACAAATCATGACGGCTTGGACAATCTTGGTAGAGGATCACCAAGGAAACATTTTTGCCTAGTTATATAGAAATCGGTCCAGTGCTTTCTAACATGAAGATTTTTAAAGTTTTCTATATAGATATATAGGGAAGCAAGAGGCTCACGGGCCACGGCTCGCTCACCTGAGTCACTGCAGACATGCAGATGTTATGCAACATTTTTCCAATCCTATCATCACAACTAATGAAAAGATCATCATTTGAGCAGTTCTTAGTTTTGAAGAAGAATATATGGGCCTGACAGTCAATGGAGCATGATCATTTGAATAAACCATCAATCACATTTCAACAGTAGGATCAATGTGAAATTTGGTGGAAATTGGCTAAGTGGATTCTGAAGAATCATGATTTTATACATGTAAACAGCACAGTGGCAGAGAAATATAATAAATATAAACAAGATGATGGCCATCTAAGATTTCCAATCAGAACAATTTTAACTACTGTTGATCTACAGTTCACTTGAATACTTTCAATATAAATGTATATGGCCCATACAAATGCATGGGGAAGCAAATTTGACCTTGGAGGTAAAAAGGTCAAATGTCAACATAGAACCATCATTTTAGCAATTTTGGTAGCTCTCCTGTCCCCCATAATTTGTGCAAAGATAAGGGCCCAGGGCTTATTTGGTTATGAAGAAGAAGATTTGTAATTTTTTTTTTACCATTATATGGGCATGGCAGCCATTTTGATCAATGGACCATGCCCATTTTAGCAATCTTTCATTCTCCTGCCCAAGGAGGCTCTGCATGAAATTTGAGCAACACTGGCCCCGGAGGCTTCAGAGGAAAAGTCATTTGAAATTATCAACATTTTTTCCATACAAATGTATGGGGCCCATACAAATGCATAAAGAAACAAACTTGACCTCGCCGTAAAAAGGTTAAATGTCAATGTATGACAATTATTTTAGCAACCTTGGTAGACCGCCCGTTCCCGATGATATATGCAAACATTCAGCCACATGCCATCCTCGATTTTGGAGAATAACATTTTTAAATGTTTTTTTCCCATATAAATGCATAGGGAAGCAAACGACCTTGCCGTAAAAAGGTCAAATTTGCAACTTTGGTAGACCCTCCGTCCCCGATGAATTATGCAAAGATTCAGCCCCAAAGCATCCTCGATTCTGGAGAAGAAGATTTTTAAATGTTTTTACCATATATGGGCATGGCGGCCATCTTGGTTAATGAACTGCGACCATTTTAGCAATCTTTTGTTCCCCCAACCTAAGGAGGCTCAATATGAAATTTGAGCAAATTTGGCCCAGAGGCTCCAGAGGAGATGTTATTTGAAATTCTGAACATTTTTCCCATATAAATGCATAAGGAAGCAAAATTGACCTTACCGCAAAAAGGTCAAATGTCAATGTACAACCATTATTTTAGCAACTTTGGTAGCCCTCCCATTCCCGATGATATGTGCAAAGATTCAGCCACAAGGCATGCTCGGTTTTGGAGAAGAAGATTTTTAAAGGTTTTTCCCATACAAAAGCATAGGGAAGCAAACTTGACCTTGCCGTAAAAAGGTCAAATGCCAACGTACGACAAATCTTATAACAACTTTGGTAGACCTCTTGTCCCTGTTGATTCTTGCAAAGATTCAGCCCTAAGGCATCCTCGGTTATGGAGAAGATTTTTAAAGGTTTTTACCATATATGTGCATGGAGGCCATCTTGGGTCAACGGACCATGACCATTTTAGCAATCTTTCGTTCCCCCACCCTAAGGAGGCTCCACATGAAATCTGAGCAAAATTGGCTCAACGGCTTCAGAGGAGAAGTCATTTGAAAATGTTAATGGACGGAGGAAAAGTGATCACTATAGCTCATCCTGAGCAGAGGTCAGGTGAGTTAAAAAAAAAAGTCCCACCTCCCTGGCGGCCATGGTTTTTGACGTATCATGACGGCTTGAACAATCTTGGTAGAAAGTTACAAAAGAAACATTCCTGCCGTGTTATATTGAAATCGGTCCAGTGGTTTCTGACAAGAAGATTTTTAAACTTTTCTGTATAGATATATAGGGAAAATAAGCCCCGCCCTCTGGTGGCCATGTTTTTTGAGGAATCCAAATGGCTTGAACAATCTTGGTAGAGGATTACTAAAGGAACGTTTCTGTAAAATTATATTGAAATCGGCCCAGTGTTTCTGACAAGAAGCTTTTAAAAGTTTTCCATATAGATATATACATGTAGGAAAAATAAGCTCCGCCCCCTGGCAGGCATGTTTTTTGACGAATCCAGATGGCTTGAACAATCTTGGTACAGGATCACCAAACAAACATTCCTGCAAAATTATATTGAAATCGGTCCAGTGGTTTCTGACAAGAAAATTTTTTAAAGTTTTCTATATAGATATAAAGGGAAAATAAGCCCCGCCCCCTGGCGGCCATGTTTTTTGACGAATCCAAATGGCTTGAACAATCTTGGTAGAGGATCATCAAAGTAACACTCCTGCAAAATTATATTGAAATTGGTCATACTTTACTGGATGTATTTTGCCAGACAGTTCCGAGCAAACATTGTAAACCCCCATGAGATGCTACAAAATGCGGTGTCACATCAGGTGCTAAACTGTTTGCCACCCATTGAGCTATTTTTAGACAAAACATTCGGTAGTAAATTGTACTTGTTAGCTCACCTGAGCACAAAGTGCTCATGGTGAACTATTGTGGTCAGTCAATGTCCGTCGTCCGTCATGCGACGTCAACAATTGATTTAAAAGCCTACTCTTACACCCCTGGGCAAATTGACTCGATACTTGGTAGGAAGCATCGGGGTGACTTGTACATCAAAAATAGCTAAAATCATGCCGATCGGAAATCCAAGATGGCCGCCATGGCCGCCATCTTGAAAATCTATTTTTCGCTTCTTCTCCTGAACCGAAAGGCCAGTTGACTCCAAACTTCCTAGGAAGCACTGGGGTGACTTGTAGATCAAAAATAGTTAAAATCTTGCCAATCGAAAATCCAAGATGGCCGCCATGGCAGCCATCTTAAATCTATTTTTAGCTTCTTCTCCTGAACCGAAAGGCCAATTGACTCCAAACTTGCTAGGAAGCATCGGGGTGACTTGTAGATCAAAACTAGCTAAAATCGTGTTGATCAGAAATCCAAGATGGCCACCATCTTGAAAATCTATTTTTTGCTTCTTCTCCTGAACGGAAAGGCCAGTTGACTCCAAACTTGTTAAGAAGCATCGGGGTGACTTGTAGATCAAAAATAGCTAAAATCGTGCTGATCGGAAATCCAAGATGGCCGCCATGGCAGCCATCTTGAAAATCTATTTTTCGCTTCTTCTCCTGAACCAAAAGGCCAATTGACATCAAACTTGCTAGGAAGCATAGGGGTGACTTATAGATCAAAAGACACTAAAATCATTCCAAACGGAAATCCAAGATGGCCACCATGGCGGCCATTTTGAAAATCTATTTTTCGCTTCTTCTCCTGAGCCGAAAGGCCAACTGACTCCAAACTTGGTAGGAAGCATCAGGGTGACTTGTAGATCAAAAATAGCTAAAACCATGCTGATCGGAAGTCCAAGAGGGCCACCCTGGTGGCCATCTTGAAAATCTTTTTTTCGCTTCTTCTCCTAAACCCAAAAGCTAGTTGACTTGAAACTTGGTAGGAAGCATCGGGGTGACTTATAGATTAAAAATGGCTAAAATTGTTCTGATTGGAAATCCAAGATGGCTGCCATGGTGGCCATTTTGAAAATGTAGATTTTTCACTTCTTCTCCTGAATCAAAAAGCTTATTGGCTTTAAACTAGGTAGGAAGCATCAGGGTGACCTGTAGATCAAAAATAGATAAAATCATCCCTATCAGAAATCCAAGATGGCCGCTATGACAGCCATCTTTAAAATCTATTTTTCGCTTCTTCTCCTGAATTGAAAGGCCATTTGACTCGAAACTTGGTAGGAAGCATTTAGGTGACTTGTAGATCTAAAATAGCTTAAATTGTTTGGATAGGAAATCCAAGATGGCTGTCATGGTGGCCATCTTGAAACTCTTTTCCTTTCACTTATTTTCCTGAACCAAAGGGCCAGTTAATTTGAAAATTGGTAGGAAGCATCAGGATGACATGTTGATATAAAAATAGCTAAAATCCTTCCGATTGGAAATCCAAGATGGCGGCCATCTTGAAAATCTGTTTTTCTTTACTTCTTCTGAACTGAAAGACCATTTATTGACTCGAAACTTGGTAGGAAGCATCAGGGTGACTTGTAGATCAAAAAAACGCTCAAATGGTTGCGATAAGAAATCTCAAATTGCGGCTATGGTGGCCATCTTGAAAATCTATTTTGAACTTTTTCCCCTGAACCGAAAGGGCAATTGACTTAAAGTTCATTGGAAGTATCGAAGTGACTTGTAGATCAACAGTAGCTAAAAGTCATTCTGATTGGAAATCCAAGATGGCTACCATCTTGTTTATGTTTATTATATTTCCCTGCCACTGTGCTGTTTACATGTATAAAATCATGATTCTTCAGAAACCACTTAGGCAATAGCAACCAAATTTCACATTGATCCTACTGTTGAAATGTGATTGAGAGTTTGTTCAAATGATCACGCTCCATTGACTGTCTTGCCATATATAATATTCATCTTAAAAATTAAGAACTGCTTAAAGGATGATCTTTTCATTAGTTGCGATGACAGGATTGGAAAAATGTTACATAACATCTGCATATCTGCACTCACAATGCTACTCAGGTTAGTGGCCTGTGGGCCTCTTGTTCAATTTTAAATAAAGTATGGTAAGGAGTTGAGGTGAGTAACCGACCCAGAAATCAAATTTCGGGTAAGGTGTTCACATGCTGTGTTTAAAGGAGTGTAGATATTGATGTGTATGTACAAGAATCTCAGACATGTGACAGACTATTGAAGCGATACATGAGCCTCTTCATGGGATAAAAATCTTATGCCATATGCGAACAACAAAGACACATGGTTTTTGCTATGCGCAGTCTGATCAGCACCGTTGTTGTTCGCTGTCTAGACAGTAAACAACCTATCAAAACTTTCAAGACTAGCTAATCTGGCACAATGGCCGAGTTAGCCAGTCTATATACGGCTGAGTAAGCAGGTCTGAGTCTTATTTGGTCGAAAACCTCGAAGACAGGTTTTTCATGTCGTTGCTTATATATTATCTGTACTTTGACAAAGTGCAGGGAGACTTTGTAGCGGCATCACACAGTGCTAAACACAAGCTACAATTGGATTAATTAACGCATAATTTTACTGCAAGCATATTTTATTTTCGGGCTTCAGAAGGGGGAAAATAGGACCTTATGCACATACTCCTTTCAACTTCTTAAACCTCATTGAAATATATTTATATCAGAAAGATTATTAAATCCAGAAAATAGGAGCTAAAATTTGCAGTAAGGAGGGTGTACATGCCGAAAAATTGTTATGCCATGAATTATACGATTTTTGCTTAAAGGATCTGTTTTAAGGTCTTTGTGAACATGTCGCTTTGCGACAAATGTCTTATATTGAATTAATTTTCTCCGTAACACATTATCCAAGTTGATAAAATAATATATAGAGGCTGTTGCATTATGTGAGGGATTTTTACAGATCCCTCATTTATTATTCGGAACTAGCGAAACTATTTGGAACTAGCCAAATCAGTGGAGAACTTCACATTCATCACAAGGGCAGATAACCTAAGGCGAAGGACAAAGTCTTTGGTGTGATATTTCAAGGAAGGCTAGTACTCTGTATCAGCCAATAAAGTCCAAATTTTGATCAGCCACTTATTTGGAAATTGTTATGAAGCATAACTTTACCTGGTTCTAGCCAAATGACTGTATCTGATCAATTGTGCCAGCTTTAGTGTTCAGACAATAAAATTCACTTGCCTACACCTATATGCTTATGTGTGTGCAGAGTTGGAGCATGGGCATGTCACTATGACTTTGAGGATTCAAAATGTTCTTGGTATTTTTGCAGCTAATAAAAATTGTCCAGATAATTGAGGAGTGTGGGTAAAAAATATTTCAGTCATTATAAATAAAGATAAAGAGCCTTAAATAAAAGGTTGCATATAAGAATTTAAGAAATAGACAACATAAGCTGTGTAGAGCTTTTAATGCTTATAAGTTCTTTCAACAGCTAGCCCTACTGGGATGTCCAACAGAACCATGATCAAAATCAAGATTTGTGATCTAGTTTGCTAAGTTTTTACTATACATATGTGTACAGTATAATAATTACTGTATTTTTTAAGTCTAGTCCCATATAATTCACATCTTAGAATTTTTTGCTGTTATTATTTAGCCCGGTTTCATGTATTTTCATGTTACTAATGGTAAAACGTTTCATCATAACTACTTACAGAGACAAATGCTGAAAATAATTCTGAAGTCATCTAAATTATTATCTGAGCATTTATTTTATGTACAAATAATGCAGTTCTTTGGATTTGATTTGTGAAAGCATTTGTGTAAACAAGCCAACCATGTTGCCGCCATTTTGAACCAAAAGCCATTTAACTTCGCGTTAATTAAATTTTTGGCAGAAAATCATCATGTAATTGTAATGTGATTTTTGCAAATTTTGGCCATTTTCAAAATAAAGTACGGATACCGTATGAATCCGCCTATAAGACGATTTGTTTATAAGACGGGGGCTGTTTTTGGGCCCTTCCCAGGCAGGATTTTGCTTTTAATTAATTATAAGATGGGTTAAAAATGTCGCCTGTCGGAGACATTCCCTGCCACTCAGAAATTCCTAAAGTACATGAAGACATTAGCGATGATTGGTCAGATTTGTAAGTGAATTTATCACAGAGCAGGAATTAAAAAAAAAACTCCCAACACCACTTACAAGCATGCATACCGTATTTAACTGTGTATAACACGCACCTTATTTACCCAGAAAACGTTTATTAAAATCCGATGTGTATTATTTATAGGAACACCAAAATCGGGACAGAAATAACCAAGATAATCGGTCGCGAAAACTCATGACATTCACGATCGCCCGTTAAAAATGCGAAATAGAATGATTGCTATAAGATATTCATGATTTTTTATACCTATCTCGCCCATACCAGGGTTCTGGCAGCTCAAAACAAGCAACTCAATCTGATTTGTAGTAATTTGATATCCTTTTCATGTCCATGCTTTTTTTGTTTACGCTTTTTTATTTTGCTGATCATGTGATCTCTTCAAAGGGAAACTACTCAAACAGGCATATGCATATGAATCTGTATTGATTACCGGACTTTGACAAGACTCAACCGTAACTTGAATAAATCAGCCTGCACAACTGATTTATTGTAGTTCAAAATAGGAAATAAATTTGGTAGAACATAAATATTGGCACGAACGATCATACATTGAAAAAATAAAAAAAGTATTTAAGTTTATGCAATTATTAAAATTATTGATAATAAACAAAACCAACTGGGCTTTTGAGGTAGGTAGATCGGTCATTTGCATTTTATCTTTTATTTTCTTACCACCCAGCTAGCATTCTACGTAAATCTACATCGGGCCGTCATCGGCCCGTCAGCTACCCTGACGGGCCGATGACGGCCCGATATAGATTTACGTAGAATGCTGACTGGGCATATGTTTATCTTTTTTTTTTTTTTTTTTTTATTTAAACTTTTCTTCCAACTTACCAAAAAAATTGTTTGAAATAAACAATGTTTATGATAAAAAAAATCAAACTACCAGCATACATCTGTGCACTTAATTGGTTAATTGGCAGTCAGAATGACAACTAGTCGACTTTAGTTGTTGTTTGCATTGCCCTGAGGCACTGAGTTGATAATTTCACGTCTCAGTTAAGAAAGTGACACAAAGAAGGTGTTAATTATGAGAACACAAAATAAATAACTACATTTTTATTATCATAGCGTCTGCAGTGGGGAAGCAAAGAACTGCCTACACTACATCAAGTTGCCTAAGGCCCATGGTAACAGAGCTGCACAACGAAAATTCAGTTAGCATTATCGTAAATTCGGCCTGTTTCTACTCTAAACCTTCCGAGTTCGGCCATTTTCAACTCAATCCTAGTGAAATTTGACACTTAGTATCTGGTAACTTAGTAAATAACGCACAGATATATTCTTCGTGTTTTACGTAGAACATCTCTTTTTTTTATTTCAAAACTATTTAGCAAATATTCAGTGCGTGTTATACACGGGTGCGAGTAATACACAGAAAAATTCGGTACTTCACCTACAACAGTCTTTCGTGGAGATTGATCATGAAATATTTTCTACGGTCATTCTCTCCTTTCCGCTGATTCAACAAGGGCAGTTGTCAGTTTCTGGCGAAAGAATGTGCACAGTACTGGTTAACCGCTTAGAGGACTAAGCCTGCCCAGTAAACGTGTGGTTAGGTAAACTGACCGCGCTCGACATGACCCCATTGGGTTGACTGGGCCGTAAAACCTCAACACAAACAAAAACTTCACCTACAAAATTACCTTGCTGCTATTTCTGTCAAGGGACGAAGGTAAACATTATATCCTTCTACCGGTTTCGAAGATCGGCATTTTCCGTGACCACGTGGCACCACCGGACTTTGCCGAAAATACCGATATGGCCAAAGATCTTGATTATAAGATGGGTCTGGATTTTTGGGGGCTTTTTTTTTTTTTTTTTTTTTGGAAAAATCCCCGTCTTATAGGCGGATTAATACGGTACCTTAGATTTGATATTTTCATAGAAAAAATAAGTTAGTCTTAGCTGTAAAAATTGATTTAATAGATATAGGTGTAAATGTCATTAAGGACTGTTATCACCACGGTCAATATATTTCTTTTCTAAGCGGAAATCACAAAACAACAGTGTATTTCTGAAAACAAACATTGCCCACTAAAGCGTGACTTTGTATTTAAAACATCCAGCAGGTAGGTGGCGCTGCCGTTTATTTTCATTGAGAAATCAGTTTAACGCAATATTGAATTTAACGCGAAAATACATGGAGTATATTACTTTTATTCACACAGACTATTTAGGCTGACAAAATTAATCAGATAATTGATTAACTGATCTATAAATTCCACAAAAATGATTATCATTACAGATGTCTTATAATCAATGAGACGCCACATTTTGCGGCATCCCATCTGGGTCTACACTGTTTGCTCAGGCCTATTTGACCAAATACATACAGTAAAGTATAACATGGGAAGAGTCCTGCTCAGACAGACAAGTAAATTGACCAAATCTTTTGTGATAAATAATCGATCACAATGACAGGAGTGATAATCGACCAGATTAGCCAGCCTTAGAGTCTATTTATACATTGTATTTGCTGTATGATGATTCTAGCGAATAAAAAGAAAAGAAAAAAAATGCAACAATGTATCCATTTAAAGATACTGCCTCCAGATTTGTGGGACTTTTACCCAGCCCGATCACATGATGAACAGGCCCTGCCTAAGGCAACTCTGCCCTGGAGACAAAAGGCAGCCCAACTACTTCGCTGGCCCCGATGGGCGGGGGCCGTGGTCTGTGGGTCGTGATTTCTGAATACCCGATAATCAGTGCACGCCGGTAATAGGTACCAAGTTACGCTACACTACCGGTCACAGGAGCTTGACATTGGATAATTTCTACTTATAGGGCCTGTCCTTCGAACCTTCGATTATTTCATAATCGTAGGGACAGGCCCTATAAGTAGAAATTAGCAAACGTCAAGCTCCTGTGCTACCGGTTGCCTACATGAAATGCACTTTACGGCATCAGGAATTTTGCTGAAGAACTGAACAAGTATCTGTTGTTGTTTTTCGCGTGCGACACACCATGAATTTCAAAAATGCAGGTAAAAGAAGCTTTCATGTCTGTAGCCTCGCGAAAAATAAACTGTTCAACAGCCGGTAGATTCTAGTAAACAAGCTGGTTGTCATACGACAACACACACAGTTGTCGCAACACCCAGAAGGTCGGAAACCAGACACGATACGTATCGCTGAGCACTTTCATTGGCTGACTGACATCACATGTCTCAGTCGAAACACTCGGTGTTATTCGCTTTAATCATTGCGACTTTTCAGGCCACGGCAAGGGTCCGTACACACAATTCTGTTCTATTCCATACGTGTTATCATTTGACGCCACCGTCGTGGCTGCTTCTTCGCGGCTGCTTCTTCGCAGCCACGAGGCGGTGTCGCTACAAGAAAATGCATCTGTATTATTGCAAGGAAGTATCCATCAAAGAGATGGGATATTTAGTCCTGATTCAAGAGGGCGTCAATGCCTACCATGTTGTTTAGTATTATTGGTGAAAGCTGTACAGAAAAGGATCTGTACCAACAAGTTGAATGTCAACAACATGAATGAAATTCTGTTTGCAGGAGATAAATTATACAAGTATGCAAAAAAGAATGCCAAGACATATCATGACTATTTAGAGCCATGTGATTTGCCATCTTATTTTTCACTTGACAACCAGCATTATCCCTGGAAAGTGAAAAAAAAAAAAAAAAAAAAAAAAAAAAAAAAAAAAAGAAAAAAAAACTTTTTCAGGAAATTTAAATATCTCATCCTTAGTGGAGTATCCTTTCCTTGATTTAGAGACAGGACTCGCTATGACTTTCTCATTCAACCCATATGCAGTCTTCATTTGCAACGGCTTTTCTATTGCATTATTGGAACAAGGTGACTGTTTCTACCTTTTTGAGTCACATGCAAGAGCTTCAGATGGAATGCCAAATGTTAATGGCAAAAACATTTGTTAAAGAAAACAAATATAACTGGCATTTTCCTTACATTTGCGTAGATTGTTTAGTTTTGATAATTCCTTTACTACAACAGCGGTGAGTCAGTTTGATTTGCATTCGCTCTGTATATCTCATGTTTGCAGGGAGACCATAAAATGATACCAATGAGCTGGGTTTCAAATTTGTGACATAACTACCTATCCTCCTTTACAAGAATGTATTTCATTTGAGTTGTGTCCATCACAGCCTTATGCTTCCTCCCAGCTTGCCGACAGCTTAAATGAACACGGTTCCGCATTACTTGATTCACGCCTTATATGTGAAGAATTGAAAACCTCCCTGAATAAGAAACTTAAGTTAAGTGACACATCAAAAGATGGTTTGAGCAGTAAGAAATTTAAAAACAAAGAAAGTGCTATAGTCACACAGTTTCACAAGTTGGTGTCTTGTGGTCCCCAGTACATATGTACAAGTTGTTGTCAAACATTTTTCAGACATTCTGATGTTAAATTTGATATTCAGGGTCTAAAGCCCGAGATGAAAAGACTCTGTACATTAGGACATAAAAGTGTGGAGAATAAGGAATGGATCTGTCAACAATGTGCTAACAGTTTGAAGAAAAATAACTTGAACAAATATCTTCCTTTTTGTCAAGCCCGCTTGCGCTGAGCAAGACATAGTCACCATAGCTGCATTTAAGTGTATATTAGTGAGTCCATCCGTATTTGTCCGTCCTAGCTAGAAATTTTGCATGCAGAATCATCTTTCAGTGTAGTTTGAAATTTCTCCAAGACTTGGCCTTGAGGTCAGATTTGTCAAGGACATGCACTTACCAGCAGAATTTAAGAGTTTTTAAAGAAAGTCTTCTATTCAGGAAGTGCAATGCCCAGATGCTTGATATATTCCATAGAGCTCCATCTTATCGTATAGTATTGGTAGCATTGGAATGTCGTCTATCTTCTTTGCATGTATTGTGTAAAATTGCATAGAAGATACACAGCACTCCATTAGTACTTTACAAGCTAGCAGACTCTTAGGACTATCAGTCCTTTGATTTTGTTTTTGTTTTTTACTGGTACCAGCATATCACGACAACAACAGTTAAATCGTTCCATTTGTTTGTTAAAATAATAATGGTAATTACATAAGAGATTTAATTCCCTGTTAGTTGTGACATATATCAACATGTGCCGATATTAACGGCGATTTGTAAATAGAACCCATATACATACAGCTGATTTTGCAACTAGCCTTATTTCTAAAATGAGAAGGGCAGCTCTCTTCTTGATATGCAATTAATGTATTCTAGGCTAAAATTTTGCAAATAAAAAAGACTATTGTGTGAAATATTGGCCACGACATCAGAGATTTGTTCGCTCATTTTAACAGCCTTTACTGTTCATTTTCAGGTTAAATAAATCCTGTACATTACGAAAACACGCCTATTCAAATATATTGAAAATTTTACAACCAAAAAAGGAAAATTTTCAGATAAAAAGTTCTGATATTTTTTCGTATTTCTGCTCAAAACATAGATTGTAGATACTCCTTAGAAACGCCTCGGCGAGGCGGTTCTAACGAGTACCCACAATCTGTGTTTTCTTTAGAAAAATAATAAAAATAATGTATAACCTTGTAAACCCCAGTTTTACTATCAGTGGAATACACATAATCACAAACATTATGATGAAACAATGTAGATTTTGAATTCTGAGGAAAAAAACAACAACAAACCGCACATGGCCCCACCATAGATAATTCATACATCGAATATGAAGACATGTTATGACCGACGTTATGACCTAGTGATCAGTTTAAAAGTAACGCTGTTGTAGTTTTTACATGACGTAGTTGATACCCCTTTTGCGAAATTGCATATAACTAGTTTTATGCGACGTTTCTAAGCATTTAAACCTTTCGTGTGACTACTTGAAATGAAATGTAGAGGAACAGAACTAAAATATTATATCCTTGTAAAGTTTTAGTTTAGACACGTGTATGGACCATCCAAATGAAAGTAATTACAGTCGAACCTCAATGACCATGGAAATTCGTTCGAGACACTGAGGGTTAATCATGGCACCAGTTTAGGAAGCAAATAGCGATAACCAAGGGAAATATTTTCCATTTTCTACACAGAGATTGCATGTTGAGTGTACTCATTAGAATCGATGAGGCGATTCTAATGAGTACACACAACATACAATTTCACAATAAATAAGAAAATTTCCTTAAATAATCGTTTTCTTGAGCTGTCGGAAGAATTTCGTAGGGACTCAAAAACGAGTTCGAATTAGCCATGGTAAACGAGCCATCAGTGTTCGAGCCATCGAGGTTCGACTGTATATTCCTACAGACACTATATGATATTCGACTTCAGCTTAGGACGGTGTCTATGGCGGACGCATATGCAGCACAGCAAATTACATAGCTGTCTTTTGAAGAATACAGTCGAACCTCAATAGCTCGAACACCGATGGCTCGTTTACCATGGCTAATTCGAACTCGTTTTTGAGTCCCTACGAAATTCTTCCACTAGCTCAAGAAAACAAATGTTTTGGGAATTTTTCTTATTTTATCATGAAATTGTATCTGGTGTGTACTCATTAGAATCGCCTCATCGACATATAATTATTGTGACAGAAATAAAAAATCCATAAATTATCATTATTTTGTTTCTGACCTGGCACCATGATTAACCCTCAGTGGCTCGAACTACCCATGTCTCGAACAGATTTTCATGGTCCGAAAGGGGTTCGAGCCATCGGTTCGACTGTATTAATGAAAAAAAGACATCAATTTTCGTTCATTCGTATATTGTTTTTTCCAAGGAAAACCTCTATAGAATTTACATAGTTACTTCATTCAAAGAAAACCACTTTGCTGATGACAATGTGTCAGGAAAAAAGATTGCAATACATTTTGTGTATATGCTGTGAATATGATAAACTAAGTGTCCGAAAATTACAGACGTAGAAAAATAAACATCATACAAACTGTCAAAATCCTTCTAATAGGTTAATGTCTATAAAAAAGGTTATAATAATTACTCCCATTCGCAATATATTTACTATTAACTGTACGTATTCATGCTAGCATTTTGTTTCCTTAAATTATGATGATAAATCGAAAAAGATTCTCTGATCAGACAGTTTATTATGGAGCCGTTAGGTGTTCTATCAATTTAACTTCGGCAGATCGGCACTGACAAAAATGATAAATATTTAGAAAAAAAAAATCTAAAAAAAAACACGGCATTAAGTATGCTATTACCGATCTTGCTGCATGCAATCAAAGTAAATAAGAGAACTGATACAATCAGATCCGTATCAAACCCCCAAAACCAAAGGGAAAGGCAGATAAATACAATAAAGCAGAAGAAAGTGAACAGATGGCAAGCAGAGTTGGCAGCTCGTTCCCAAAAAGATGGGAACTGTGTTACCGAAACTTAACTGAAAATATAATCAACATACATAATTGTTAAAAGGAAAAACATCAGAAAATGTAATACTACACTAAAATCCACAAAAAGTACCACGATAAAAGTACCGCATTGGAATGGTCAGTAATGAATTATTGATATGGGGGTGCTAAAGCTAGCTTAACGGGATCCAAGAAAGGTAAGTCCAGGGAGTGCCACAATCACAAACCGCAGCCCTTCCCAGACCCCAAGAGGAAGAGGAAACCGACAAATCCAAACAAGCACAAATCGAACAAACGTACGAAAAGCACAAAGATTAGCTCTCTCTTCTCCAATCGAGGTAATCGCAATACTAAAAGGACTAAAAAACACAAGAACAAAATGACACATGGAAAGACATACAACAAATCGCCTCGTAGAATAAACCACAAAGCAACAAATTAGTAAGACTAACACCGGGACCACCGCCTTAGAACGGTCGGTAGAGCAAACCACCGGGGGGTTTAAAGCACTTTTACAGTTAGCCAAATTCACCCTGGGTCCCGATGCTACTCTTAATACAGAAATACATAAAAATTCGGTTCGCATAAAGGCTCCCAACTCAGTCAATGAACCAAAATAGAAAGGAAGGCAATGATCAGGAATCGTTACAATTATCCCACACCTCCCATCAGAGACATCAAAGGGAAAGAAACACAAACACGAAATGACTGGATCCTAATGGAAACATCACTAGCAGAAAGCCAAACGGACAGTTACTTTCCCTCAAAGTGGCGAAACGGCTATCCAAAACAAAAAGATGTAAGCGACACACACATTCAAAGACGAACTATAACAAAAATAAACCATGACAGAAGAACCGCCTTGGAACGGTCAGTGAAAAGTATTTCACTGGGGGGCTTAAATCGATTTTACGTGGCCACAATCAGACAAAGTCTGAACCCCGACCCACCGGCGTGCAATTAAAGAGGTATGCAAAATGGACAACCGTGACTGGATTAACCGCTAAGCAAACAGACTGTTTTATGACAATGTTATACCCCTTCGATTATAACATATGGTTATTTTACTAAAATGACCAGAAAATTCAGGTTTTTTCTACAAGTTTTCTAAACTTATAGACTGTCACCATAAAATTCAGGTTCCGATATGCCTTGTAGCAGATGTAGGTTTAGTCCGATATCGTATTTAGTGATCGATTCGTATTGCAGAAAATACAACTTAGAAAAAAGCTTTCCTAAGTTTATGATACCGATAACACTGTCGAAGTTTGGTCGTCAAATGTTTGTTATTTTGTTATGAACATTGAAATCAGCCAAATGACTAGTCTTACGACATGAAAGTCGTAACAAAGGAATGAAGCATAGCTGAAAAAATATTCCGTCTTTCCTGGGAATCGAACCCGGTCCTCCCGGTTAAAAATCCAATGCTCTAACCACTGAGCCAAAGAGTCGACTCCCTGACGCAGTTGTCAGAGATTGTATATATACTTAGAAGCTATGCATAATCTGCCAAGGCAGATAATCGGCAGGAGTGCTCGGTCGTAACACTAGATACTCTAGTAAGCCGAATAGGCTGAGAAATGTAAACACCATAAGAAAGGGCACGAGGAACGTAGCTATCCAAAGTCGGGAAATTAACAATGTCAAAATCAAAATCATTGCGTTTGTCATAAATTGTAGATGAAACAAAACTGGTAGAAATTGATAAATGCAACTCTAAAAATGCAACTTCGGTATCAGAAGAATTAGCTATGTTCAATTGCAGTTCATAAGGATAACTTTGAATGACCATTCCTTTAAAGGATGACTTGTTGATATTCCAAAAGTCGTTCAAATATCTTGAAGTTGAGTTAAAAGCTTCAATAATATCAGCTTGTGTATCATCAGAAAGAGACATCATAAAACCTCAATGTCAACATATGAGAAATTACAATATAATGTGCTAGACCGGTCCTTTTGGCTTTCTGCTCATAGCGTTTTGATTGTGGTGCCGTTGCTTTAAGTGCGTCCTTCTTTCCCTTTGGTGTTTTGGACGGAAGGTGTTTTAGAAATTGTATCGATTCTTGATCATTGCCTTTCTTTCTATTTATACTAAAATATAAATAAATATTGTTATCATCATGTGTAGTCTTAATAATTTTCCTATAGCCAGTTTTGCTGATGGTCCTCTTTTATGCTATCGTAAATGGGAATGTAGAGAAAAAGAGAAACACACACTATACTAGTATATTCGACAGGACTGCGTTTTTATAAAACAAATTATAAAAATTTGACTCGGGTTCTAATCCTTTCACAAAGGTTACCAGTCTCTCAATGCACACTTCGTACGGTTATCTTTCATTCCAATTTTCCTTTTTCCGCCGCTAACTCTTTATATACTTATCAGCTTAATGGTATCAAAGCATCATCATTAGGTTATGCGTACATATGCAGTCTACTCTCTTATTCACCACAGTAGGCGCCGCGAAACAAGGTCTACAGTTCGGACATAAGCGCTCAGAGAAGACGTCTAAGAAACGAAAGACGTGATAATTCCAGCTGCGTTTACAAGGCTTATCAAAGGATATCATGACGCTTTTGATTCATACGAGACATCGACATCCAAGAATGAAAATCAATAGGCCAATTTACGGAACTAATTGTAACATTAATTGAAACTATAACTCTAAAATGGAATGGCTGTGCTAAATATGTCTTCGAGAGGCGAAGCTCAAATTCGGCCTTCACAGTTCCGCAGATAAATCAGGGATTCAGTATACGCTGACAGAAACAGTGTATACTTTATGATGTAGCAAATAAATTGTTGGCTGAGATAGTACAAGTTAACATGATAATCACAGTATCACTGCTTTCGGGGTCCTTGCCCAGCAGACACGCAACGTTAAGACAACGTCGCATAAACGTGACATTGATACGACGTTGTTTGAACGTCATATGCCAGCTTGGTGCGTTTCTCAAAAACACGTTTGAACTTGATTTGGCATATAAACTTTGCGACTAGACTTATTAATACCAAAATAACAAACTTGAAACGTCTGCTTTGCGATGATTTGATGCTGAAAAAGTAGATTCCGTTTTTTTGTCCCAATTTGTCCGCATTACTATGCAAGACAATTCTTTTTCTTATTTGTTGTGGAGCCATGACCAGAATAATAATCAGCAATAGTCAGAATGATTTATTTGTTCAGGACAATATACAAGACTCAACCGGTGCCTACATTGCATTTCATTTAACTAGACGTCTTCATCTATCCTCATTAGCTAGTTCTAAGACCATATGTTGAATCGTAATGCGTAATTTGACTCAATGACGGCCTCTTCGTAAAACTTTAACCAGTGGGTTGGGCTTGACAATATGTCTTTGGCTTGGCCCGCCGTGGTTCAACTATTGGGTTTTCATTTACTCTGGCATACAGTATTAGCCATGAGTACTCGTCTTTGTTTATTATAGTGATTAATTTGATTTTTATGTTTTCGCTTTGGTGCATTGACTGAGTTGGGAGCCTTTATGCGAACCGAATTTTTATGTATTTCTGTATTAAGAGTAGCATCGGGACCCAGGGTGAAGTTGGCTAACTGTAAAAGTGCTTTAAACCCCCCGGTGGTTTGCTCTACCGACCGTTCTAAGGCGGTGGTCCCGGTGTTAGTCTTACTCTTTGTAGCTTTGTGGTTTATTCTACGAGGCGATTTGTTGTATGTCTTTCCGTGTGTCATTTTGTGTTATTCAGTCCTTTTAGTATTGCGATTACCTCGCTTGGGGAAGAGAGAGCTAATCTTAGTGCTTTTCGTACGTTTGTTCGGTCTGTGCTTGTTTAGATTTGTCGGTTTCCTCTTCCTCTTGGGGTCTGGGAAGGGCTGCGGTTTTGATTGTGGCACTCCCTGGACTTTTCTTTTACCTTTTTTGGTTTAGTGTAGATGATATTCAATAGGCTTAGCTCGTCGTCAAAATAGTGGTATAATCGTTTTGGTGTCTACGAGGGTCGTACAAAAAGTTCTGTCACTTAAAGGCTTCCTAAGTTTTATCCCAGGTATATTTTAAAATGCTTCACTGCACTTGAATGGTGTGTTGAATAGCTAACGATACCCGTTATTTCGTGTAAATTGCCTACCAACTGACCGAGTTATTTCAAATTGAAATAGATGCTGTCATATACACTGACCAATTTACTTGTTACAATAAGAAACAACCAGGCAAAGGATGGTCAGGAGTCCACCTTTTACATGACAACGCCTCCTCTCATAAGTGTGAGGTTGTAAAGTCTTCTTTGGCTTCTGAAAAGGTGAAGTTTTAAACCATCCACCTTATTCACCTGACCTGAGTCCCTGTGACTTCTTTTTATTTCCAAGGCTTAAGAAAGTGCTTTTTGGAAACAAGTATACGTCTAGAAGTTCTCTTGGCAGCGCTATTTATCAGTGTCTCCAACAGATACCAAAAGAAGACTATTTATCTGCTTTTCGCGCCTGGGTAAAAAGGTTACAAAAATGTGTTTCAGTAAAGGGGGAATACTTTGAAGGCTTGTAATAAAAATATGTTTGATAAAACGTAGCACTGAAGTAATCCGAACCCTGTGACAAACCTTTTTGCAGGCCCTTGTACATGGTAAACATGGTAAAGCACAATAAAGTTGTATGGTCGGCTGTTTATATGAAAACAATCATATTTGTTTCCAAAATAACGTTGGCGGAGCAGCTTTCATGTTTATCCAGTTAGTTTCCTAAAGGAATGAAGCGACTTTTGCCGCCAGTAACCAAATCTGAGACTAGGCCAATAGTTATGATTTTGTTTGTACTCAACCCAGCTGAGCATGAAATTTTCTCTGCTAATAAATATGAAAATAAAAATGTCAACAATAGTAGGCATTTTCATATTTATTAACAGAGAAATGTTCATGCTCAGCTATGTTTACTAAGAAAGAATTTGCAATTGTCAGTAATTTGAGATTCATTAGCAGGGCTAATTTTATTCTCAGCCGAGTTGAGTACGTAAAAAAACGTTTTATAACACCAGACCCAGGTGTGTTTGTGATACAAGAATACCCCCGTTTGTCTATCTATATTTCCACATTGTATAGCCTAACGCCTTGAAATGTATAATAAAGGAGTCTTGGTAGACTGGGTAGATTTAGCTTAAGGCTCTCAAGAATTTATTACTGACCGTTCCAAGTGCTACTTTCATTGTATTTCTTTTTGTTAAACGGTTTGAACTGTTTTAGTTACAAATGTACTTCTTTTAACAATAAGATATATTCAAGTTAAGTTTGGGTAACAGAGTCGCCACCTTTTTGGGAAAGGGCTGCCAACTGTGCTTGCCATCTGCTCTTTTCATTGCAAAAATATTCCTATTCAAATATACTGAAGATTTTACCACCAAAAAATGAAAATTTTCAGATAAAAAATTCTGATTTTTTTTGCATATTTCTGCAGAAATAAGAAAAAGAATGTATACCCCTGCAAATCCAAGTTTTACTATATAAAAATAGGGTTTGAGAGGGTCACAATTATATAGGCATGTTTTCGTGATGTTGTGGTCATTTTATTGTATTTGTCTGTCTTTCCATTTGATGCTGAGAATTTGATGTACTTAACGCGAGAAATAGCTTTTATGGCTTCCTATTTGCTTTCCTGAACAGCAGTCCCCGTGCAAAATTCCAATTCCGTTTTAAAAGGAGAATATTTCCTACGCAAGGGAAGTAAATTCTTCCCAGTTATAGAAGGTACTATTTCAGAAGAAATATTAAACATTTGATAGACTTTCTTTCCCTTAGTGCACTCATTTCAATAGAGATGAAAATGTAAGTTCACACAAGATAAATATAGACTTGGCAAGCTGAGCTACTGTTACACTGTTGAAGGCACAATTATGATGCTGGACAATAGATTACAACGCTGGCATAAACATTCACTGCGTCAAATGTTTGAGAGGTCACGTAAATAAAGCGTCCAGTTTAGAAGGATTGTTAGGCGATATTTATCTTTCTGGGATATTTACAATGACCCATATATTTAAGTAACGATACCATTTTATTTACCGGAAAAGCGTGCTAGATCATCTCGTGTTACGTTTATATTGAAGTTCTAATAGTGCTTGGTTAAATAACTGTTTTTACCATTTGGCAGTCCAATCATTTTCTGATTGCATTTAATAGACGATTAATACTCATTCTGCGTAACGTCAAAAAATGGTTATAAGTTTTGCACGACTGAGTCTCTTTAATGATGCGGTAAGGGAGTTCCAGTTTTGAATTTAAGGGGACTGGATACACTTAGTAGAATGTCCGACATTTTCACAAAGAAAATAAATTGTGTGACTGTTTCATTCCTTTACAACAATCCTTTTCACAAAGGTGTGCATTCTAAAACGAAATGAGTTATATTCTTGTATGCATTTTTTCCTTTAGAGTAGATCCCTGTTCGTAAGAGAGACAAACAATTTTGACAGATTAACCTCCCTTGAAATTGTATCTACTGCCCTTATATGATTGGATCCTATCTTTAATTTGATTACCTTACGTTTCTGAACACACATATTGGTCGCAACGCGGAACAAAGTACCATATTAAATGTTTGTCCTAAGAAAACTCAAGAGCAGACTGCGTATCTGCGCAGACTGGTTTGTCAAAGCGTTCCTTCCAAGGATGCGTTGGATCATTTGGTTGTCACTAAAGGTCCAGCTAAGAATGATACGACTTTTGAAGATAAATAGATTCAAGTTGGAATGGTCAATGTCCGGCCATTGTCGCTGTCGGTAAACTGGCATTGTATTATATATTATACTATAGGCGTAGGAGAGAGATTGCATGTTGTATGACCAATAATACGTGCTTGGAAGATGAGTTGTCGATGAAAAAGTAAGCATATGTAATGAAGAAAAAAAAAATAAAACTGGTGATTACAAAATTATAGGAAGCTATTGGAAGATAAAAGTAAAAAAGGATTGTCTTTGGAAACAAAAAACACACAAAATCACGAAAATCGGAGACTCGGTTTGATTGAGTCTCTTCTTATGCAACACTGTAGTTTGCGGGGCTGCAAACGCCCCCTAGCGCCAGGATGGGCTCAATTAACCAGAGTACAACAGTCATGAAGCACAGTCTTACCAAGGCATGGGTAGAAGACAGAGGAGGAACATTCAATTACAAGACAAATGCAACGTATTAGACCTCCGACGTTGATCATATACGAACATTCAGAACTGCAACAGACGAGCTGCCTTTGAACGGCAATAGAAAAACTACTGGGGCTGGGGCTTAACAATAGTGTAGACGATGTCTAGCAGTAGCCACAATCACAGATCAGTAAAACCAGTTTTACTCGCGTGAAAAACTCGCACTTGCCTCCAAATAAAACAGTTATCTTTCGGAATTCAATCGGAAACGGAACATGTATTAATTAAAAAAAATTGTAATAGAACTTCGAAATTATTGTAAATCATGATTTAATCTTGTAACCAAATTAACAAACGAAAAAGTAACAATTTATAATACAGTCAACCCTCGTTACACCGACACTCGTTAGAACGACAAAACTCGTTATAATGACAATTTGAATGTCACGAAACCTTCGCTCAAGAGTTGACAGTTAATGAGAAGTTATGAAAGAATATTGCATAAAAAATCAAGCAACATATGTTTTGGATATTTGTAAGAATCGCCTTACTAAGGCGATTCTAACAAATATCCAAATCATATGTTCTGTGAGGAAACAAGAATAAAATAAGGTCTTTCATACAGTCTGTCCATTAAGGATTCTTTACAACAGCAAAATCATTTTAATGACAACATCTTTGGTAACAACTGCTGTCGTTGTAACGATGGTTCACTGTATAGTGTTTGATAACCATTAGCTTTTAAACCCATCTCCAGGTAGAGAAATAATGTGTTCAAAGTTTAGGTAAAGTATGGGTCGGGGATAAGTTGTCCGTTTAGTGTAAATACGGTAACCAAATAAATAAATGAAAACGTAGGGATTTACTGTCATATTCGTTCTTCAGTAATGTGTCAGAGAAACTGGAGACTAGAGAAAACTTCCAAAGTTTTATTGGTCCGCAGACTATTTTTAAGGTTGAAAATGTACTAAATACCAATTAAAATACGGATATAAATACTACAATACACTAGATGCGAGGCTAACTGATCCTTGTCAAACAGAATTCTTAATAACGAGATGAAGACATCAATTACCTTTTTTAATAGTTAAGTTTACCGCGTTGTGCACAACGCGGTAAACTTAACTGTTAAAAAAGGTAATTGGTATCTTCCGGCAGCCAAGGTAAGCCAGGGCATCAATGTAGTAAGATCAGGGCTTTGGCTGCAAGCTTACAGTCCGTGTATAGTTTAAAAAGTTAAAAAAGAATAAAGTCGGAGAACCGAAGTTTGATACTGGCTTATGTTTGTAAACACCATTCGCTTGATTCTGCCTATATAATAAATCATAACTTATTAAAAATAAAGCGATATATGTAATGGAATGCTGCAAATACAAAGCTGAGAAATATTTACAATGACATATATCAACGAATAGATGAAATAATGGACATGTACATACCTAGACATATGGCCAGCGTCATTTTTATGCTTTTGATCCTGGCTTTTGGTAGAAGACCAGACTTTGAATCTCGTTTATCTGTGAAGATACAACAAATATTCAATATTTTCCTTAATGACTTAGTTACAATAAGGACGCCAACGTTTACAAACTTACATGTACAAAAGTAAATTTAAGGCAAACAATGAGATCTTCTTTATAAATTAAAGTGGCTTATTTTCAGACCATCTTATTCAACGTATAGATGCGTACCTGTCTTTTCATGTATGTATGTATGTATGTGTGTGTGTAATGTATGTATGTATGTATGTATGTATGTATGTATGTAAAGTGGACTCTTATTATCTCAAACTCAAAAGGACTGTAACTTTCAGCTTGAGAAAACAGGAGTTTGAGATAATCGGAGTAAAGAACATTAACCTGAATTTAGTTCGACTGAAACAGTAGTGTGAGTTATCAGGGATTGAGATAATGATGGTTATGTTCGTATAATAAAATTCAAAAGGATTGTATATGCCGGCCTCCATGAATGCATGCACACATGAACGCACTTATGCATTTATGTATTGGGCCAGTCGATCCCCCATTTTAATTAATTTGTCTGCTTGGGTACCATGACCGCAACTACTTTTATCAATTTGTCTGCCAATTAAGGTATTGTGCTTTGGGCTCTGCCCAGTAGTCACAAACAGATTTCACTTACCATTCAGTTCTGTAAGTTTAAAACTTTCCCGCCATTTCTTCCACACAACGATACATATACCACAATAGCAGACGACAATGACCACTGTAGGTACAATATAGACTAGTATGGCATTTAAGGTGAAGTATGGCTGCAATAAGAAATCAAAGCGGCGTCAAAATATCTACAATATTTATGTATATTCAAATACATTGTTAATACTATCTCCTCTCAGGATTAAATACAAATCCGTATACCAGCCCTCTTTGTCCTGACTAAGCTGAGACTTCTAAAAATGTGCATTCGGGGCATGAGAAGATAGCAGATGCACAGATAAGCTTGTGCAACCGCACATTTTGATCAGGGCGTCACTGTCCGCATACCAAATCATTTGATACTATAGACTATTTTGTTCAACAGCAAAGTCCGTTATGATGTATGCGCCTTCATTGTTGATGGCTATGCTTCACTCTTTAATTGCACGACGGCGGTTCGGGCCTCAGACTCAATGATGGCCTCTTCGTAAAACTTTAACCAGTGGGTTGGGGCTTGACGATGTGTCTTTGGCTTAGCCCTCCGTGGTTCAACAATTGGTTTTCATTTACTCTGGCATACAGTAGAATTAACCATGAGTTTGACTGAGTTGGGAGCCTTTATGCGAACCGATTTTTTTTATATATTTCTGTATTTAGAGTAGCATCGGGACCCAGGGTGAAGTTGGCTAGCTGTAAAAGTGCTTTAAACCCCCCGGTGGTTTACTCTACTGACCGTTCTAAGGCGGTGGTCCCGATGTTGGTCTTACTATTTGTTACTTTGTGGTTTATTCTACGAGGCCATTTGTTTTGTCTTACCTAGTGTTACTTTGTTCTTGTGTTTTTCAGTTCTTTTAGCATTGCGATTACCTTGCTCGGGGAAGAGAGAGCTAATCTTAGTGCTTTTCGTACGTTTGTTCGATTTGTGTTTGTTTGGTGTTGTCTGTTTCCTCTTCCTCTTGGTGTCTGGGAAGGGCTGCGGTTTGTGATTTTGACACTCCCTGGACTTTCCTCTTACCTTTTTTCTCACTCGTTTATATAAAACTTTATTGTTGGGAGCAAATGCCACCAATTTTAAAGTCGTCTGACGTGTCTAAAACAGCTGGATGGGTGGCAAGGAGTGTCGATCCTGAACAGATGCCTCTATGAGGCGATTCTAATGAGTACACACAACATACATTTAAAATAAAGAACACCGAAAAGATATCCCACAATTATCTCCATGGTGCCTCCTGGTGTGGCACTAATAGTAACCGTCCGAGGCTCGAACTACCGCTGTCTTGAACACATTTTCATGGTCCCAAAGGGGTTCCAGCCATCGAAGTTCGACTGTATAATTGTTTGCTCTTCGTCAAAGGAAGAATTGACTTCATGAGATATGCGGACAACGTTAGAACAGCTTAGACTGAGCACGCATTATGTCTAAGCAGGGCATTGGCTATATGCTTGCAGTATAACTGGAGACTATAGAATGTATCTTCATATTTCACAGTCCGGTGAGACTGTGGCGTGGTCAAGATGATTGGATCTTTCAAGTTTTTGAGAGGTCTTTTGGCGTGGCCCGTCAGTTAAAAGGTGTGTATTCCAAGAATATTTGATATACTAATTGGAAGATAGTACTTGACACAACTAAAACTCATTCAGCCCTGAGTTCCTGAAGTGTTCTCTACCATTTTTGAATTTGGAACGGTCCATTATTGAAAATACGAGTGTCAGGCTAAACTGAAAAGCAGAATGCCAAACAGTTTATATCTTGATGAGACTGCTCTTTACGATCAATCTCATCTGGCTCTACACTGTTTACATAGGCAGCTGTGTTGGTCTGCAGGGTTGAAAGGATTAACAATACTAGAGGCAATTTAGAAACTGTCAAAATAATTCGTTAATGTTTGTTGTGGCAGGGGCGTAACCTAGTTCTTAAAACGTTATGGTAATTGGTTTTCAGAAATTATTACGTACGTATATACACGCTTTCAGAGAAATCTGTATGTGGGATACAGGGAATTTTCGTAAATTAGGGTTTCGTGTAGAATCGTTCAGGCTCATCTTTTCTTCCTGTCTGTTATCCCTACCGATTTATTCACCAGAAGTATCGCAGACTGTCAATTTAAATACGTTTCCTTCGGCTCTCATAATATTTGACTTGGACAGTTATATTAATTGTTGACATCAAACTACGACATAAAGGACCAAAACAATCGCTTAAAGTACTCACTTTTACCATGTCTTTGGGGAAATTATTATAACAGCCGTCCAGTTTACTACCTTTCGTGAATGGCAGATAGAAGATGGAAAATAACACACTTATCAACCATGCACCAATTACTAAAGCCTTATCCAGTTTGCTTCCTAGATAAAAAGAAAAAACATAAAAACTAAAAACAACAAACTACAGTAAAACGAACACCGATGGCTTGTTAACCCTCGCTGATTCGAACTTTGTTTTTTGCATTACGAAAACATGCCTATTGAAATATACTGAAAATTTTACCACCAAAAATTGAAAAGTTTCAGATGAAAATTCTGATTTTTTAATATTTCTGCTCAAAACATAGATTGTGGGTACTCGTTAATACCGCCTTGGCGAGGCGGCTTTAACGAGTACCCACAATCTATGTTTTTGAGCAGAAATAAGAAAAATAATGTATACCACTGTCAACCCCAGTTTTACTATATAAAATTGGGGTTTAAAGGGGTCAAAATTATATAGGTATGTTCTCGTGATGGAGTCCCCCGGATATTCTTCTGATAGCTCAAGAAACCAAATATTTAGGAATATTTAAGAGCAATTATATCATTATAAAATCGAGGCGATTCTGAAGAATACTTATTAAATTAAATTAAAGAAAATTTATTAGGTGATGCTAATGAATACGCTCAAAATACCATTAATTTGTAAAATACCAAAAAGATATCCCTAAATTATCCCAATTTGCCTCCTGAGATGGCACTGAGATTTACCCTCAGTGGCCCGAAATAACCAATTCTAGAACAAATTTTAATAGTCTCAAAGATGCGTGGGCCACCGACGTTCAACTGTGTATTAGAATATCGATGCTGTGATATGTTATGATATTTATCCTATAAATTCGGACAGGTAGACCTCAGATCATTTCTTATCTCCCCTAAATATTTGGATAGACAAACCTGAGACAACATTACGAGTATATACCAATGAGTATATACCAGTATATGCTTAACGATTAGTTTGAGCCTTGTCTATACTGTTTGCTATTCCATCACAACATGTTGGACATCTCCAGAGGTGATTAAATGGATTTGTTTGCATATCGGATAACTTTGTTAAGAAGTTAATGGATCCGAATATGAAAGGTATTTATTTATATGATAAGGAAACTGCATTATTCCTTGTACCCGTACAAATGTATTAAATGTGAAATTAGGACAGTTAGATTTCGCATTTACGCCGAATCATTGCTGATATGATTTAAGATACAAAATTATCGGAGTATTAAGATATGTCATTATAATCATTATTCTTGCTATTCCGGAAGTAAGGAGGTGGCTTTAATGCGTACGAGTTATCGAATGAAGGCATTCGATACCATTGTGACTTGCACACCAGATAAGGAAATCCTTGATTTTACCCTTGGATAGAAATTCTTATCCTTCCTAGGTTATCCTACTAGGGTGTGATAAAGTTCGAGAATACTCACGTGGTTGATGTGCACTGGTTGTCTAGGATGTCACGTACGCCATCGTTAAGGTTGAAGTTACTGAAGGTAATGACGTCACTAAATGTCACAGTAACGTCATCACAATATGGCGGACAACAGCAATCGAAGTGACTGCATTATTAAAAATCCACCTTCAGAAAGGAAAGGTATGCAAGAAAAAGAATCTGAGATAGTTGTGAGAAAAATCAGTCCCTCTGGATCACAATCTAGCGTCAGTTGGCAAGCCTCGTGGTGCCAGACAGAGAGCCATGGGACTAACTTGTTTTCCACTCCTCAAACCCATCTAAGATTCTTATAATATCATGGAATAAAAGAACGGACAGCTGGTTTATAGCGACGTTTATATTTACTGTTTGATGCGATATTTTCCTGATGAGGTTGAGGATCCCCTATTATTTCTGCTGACATGTTTAGGTTCCTCGGTAGTATTGGTTTAAACTGTGTTTTATTTGTATAACATGTACACGATAACGAACATTACATAGTACATCGGTATAAATATTGTATACTAAAGGGATTTGAAAAAAACATTCGGCTTATAGGAATTCAACTCCTATAATAAGTCTCCATATCACAGATTCATGATCATGAGTCAGTAAGCATTGTTTAATAATCTACAGCGGGCCGTTATCGGCCCGTCAGCTACCCTGACGGGCCGATAACGGCCCGCCGTAGATTTATAAACAATGCCAGCTGGGGAGTCAGTGCATTCGACCAATGTACATTGCGCAAAAAGCTGCAAATATTACAGTCAAACCTCAATGGCTCGAATCTCTTTGGGACCATGAAAATTTGTTCGAGATATGGGTAGTTCGAGTCATTGAGAGTTAATCCTGGCGCTAGGTCAGGAAGCAAATGGTGAGTAATTAAGGTAAACCTTTTTGATATTCCGTACAATAATCGTATGTCGAGTGTACTCATTAGAATCGCCTCGATGAGGCGATTCTAATGAGTACACACAACATACAATTTCATATTAAAATGACAAAATTTGTTCCTTGAGCTATCGGAAAAAGTTCGTAGGGACTCTAAAACGAGTTCGAAATAGCCATAGTAAACGAGCCAACGTTGTTCGAGCTATCGAGGTTCTACTGTAATTGATTACAGCAACATGGTATTATAACAGTAATGTAGAAGAGTATAGATATAAAGAGGAATTGTCCGATTATATGTCTTTATTAACTGATCAGGATGATCCAGGCCATTAATCATTTTGTAAAACAGAAGAAGTTTGTGCTTGCGCCTTCGAGAGCCTAGACTTTCCCAGCCCAGTTCTCGATATAAAGATAAAGAGGAGACTAATTTGGTGGTACCAGTAAGAATTCTAGCGGCGTCCAACTGAATTTTGTCCAATTCGTTTGTCTCATATTGTGTACAACTGGCCCAGACAACGTCAGAATATTCTAGTATTGGTCTAATAAATGTGTAATATATGATTTGTAGTGTTTTTCGATCAAGGACAATTGTTAATTTACGCATAACGTTTATTCTACCCCAGGCTTTATTTGCAATTGAATTAATATGATCATGCCATGACCCGTCCTTTGAAAATATCAACCCAAGATGCTTATGGGATTCGACTTACTGTATTTGCTGATTATTCATGACTAATGAGGGATGATTAGCGCGATAGATCTTTTTCTAGATATAATCATTGACTCTGTCTAGGAAGGATTATAAATGACAAGCCAGCGAGTAGCACAGTTATGGAAAAATCTGAGCTGCATTGACGGGAGTGTCCACAATAATATTAAAGACTCGTGTCATCTGCAAATAAACGAACATTGGTATCAATATCTTTAACTAGACCATTAATGTAAATAAAAAACAAAAGTGGTCCTAGAATCGAACCCTGTGGACCACCGGCCAAGATGTCGGACCAGTCAGAACATGTTCCCGGCAGGACAACACGCTGTTCCTGTTCGATAAGTAGTCAAAAAACCAGGTCAGTAGTGGTCCCGTTATGCCAATTAATCTTAATTCCAGTAAGAGATCCTTATGCCAAACACGATCGAATGCTTTGCTCACGTCACAGAAAACAGACCATATTTCTTTGCCTTCGTCTAAGGCTTTACAAAATGTATCATATATGCTTACTAACTGGTTAACTGTAGAATCTCCTTGGGCAAAACCAGACTGAAGGCATGTTATTAAATTATTTGCATTTCAAAATTGAAAAGATGCTTACGTATTATTTTTTCTGGTACTTTACCAGTCGAGTTTAATAATGATATGGGTATATGGGTCTTTAATTAGACATCTCCGACGAGTCATCTTTTTTTAGTATGGGCGTAACATTTGCTTCTTTCCATGAATCAGGGACGGTACTTTGGGACAGAGAAAAGTTACACAATGCACATAATGGACTGGCAAGTTCGGTGGACAATTCTTTTAGTACACGATTTTTAATGCCGTCAGGCCCTTATGATTTACATAATTTTGACGTGCTTAGTATATCTTTATATCTTTAACTTCGCCAGGCGTTATAGTATTCTACGTATGTTTGTTTGCACGAGTACGTCGGTTGTGTTGCAAATACGGTGTTTTTTGTTTGTGCTTGGCTACCGTGTCTGATTAGAGTATTCGCAGGGCACTATCTGAGTAGCCAGTCAGCCAAAGCGTCTTCAGGCGGACGCTGATCTGAGCCTTAGCTTCAAGTACATGCAGTTCTCTATGAAATGCTGCGCCCCGGCCTATATATATATATGCAGTCTGCCTAGTCTAACAAAATCTACCTAGATAGTTGAAAATACATACCTACTTTGACAAATTTCATCGGCCATTTAACTGCTATAAATCTGTCAATAGACATTCCAATTAAAAGGTTGTTGGAAGCGCAGAGGATTAAAACCCGAAGAAACCTGAAGCAAGAACGATATAAAACATTTTATCTTTTACTGCATTTTATACCTAAGAATAAAATCATGATATAAAGAAGTGGTCTAAAACAGCATCATTCTTCAGTGAATATATACAATGTTGTTTTCACTGGAGTCTGACGTCGCAAAATCATTTCATTTTCTTTCATTTTAATAAGTTCAGTCTTTTACACGTGTTGTCTTTATCTCACTTCAGAAACTTGTTTACGCCAGTAACGCTCTTATTTGCGAACAAAACGTTTAGTATGGACATGAGTTTTCTCAGAGTGTAGCCAATACGAGGGTGAGTCAATAAGTAACCAGCCTAACTTATTTCCGGTTGAGATCCACCTCTTCTTTTTCGATGTAATTGCCCTCTAGTATGATGCACTTAGACCAACGGTGTTCAAGTGCCATCAGCCCAGAACTGAAAAAGTCAGGGTCCTTTCCATTGACCTACTCCTCAACTGCCGTCAGGACTTCTTCATCAGACCGGAAATGAAGTCCACGGATATCCTTTTTTCAAGTTTGGGAATAGGAAGAAGCCGCTAGGAGCTAGGTCAGACGAATAGGCAGGATGTGATATTAATTCATACCTGTTTCGCTCTACAGCATCCATTGCAACTTTGCAAGTTGGGACTCTCGCGTTGTCCTGTTGCAGCAAAACAACTTTAGAGAGTTTACCTCGGCGTTTTTCACGGATGGCGGTTCTCAGCTGGTCTAACAAGTTCGCATAGTACACTCCAGTTATTGTACTTCTCTTGGGTAAAAAGTCCAACATGATAACGCCTTTTGCGTCCCAAAATACTGTGGCCATCACCTTGCCAGCGTCTTGAACTTCTTTGGCCTCGAGGACCCACTGACGACTCTGAGCGTTATTCTCTGGCTCATAATAATGAACCCAAGTCTCATCTACAGTCACCAGACGCAAAAGAAAATCATCCTTTGACCTAAAATGCTTCAACAAGGCGCTGCATACTGATGCTCTGGTTGCCATTTGCTCATCGCTAAGGGATTTTGTGACTCAACGGGCTGTTAGCTTGCGCATACCTAAACGATCATGTAAGATTGTTGAAACGCTACCATGTGAAATGCCTAATGCCTGCGCTATTTCTTCCACCTGAATTCGCCTATCAGAGTATACCAGATCCCGAACTTTCTTACACATTTCTTCGTCGGTGGCATCCAGTGGGCGTCCAGACCTGGCTTCATCTTCTAAAGACGTTCTACCACGTGTGAATTCTCCTACCCAGAATTTAACCTGAGCATAAGATGGTGCAGAAGACCCATAAACATCGGCTAACTCGCCGTGTATTTCCTTGCCTGTTTTACTTTTTAAATACAAGTACCGAATTACAGCACGGTACTCAACTTTAGATTAAAAGCAAGCCTTTGCGTTACTAGCCATATTTGACATTCAATATCTTATTAAAGAATGACTCGATACGTGTGCAATTTTGTACCCATGTATAAAACATATATTGAAACAAAGCATGAAAATCGTGACCGTATCGGTCTATCGGAAAAAAGTTAAGCTGGTTACTTATTGACTCACCCTCGTAGCTTGATACCAAATTGTTTTTCTTTAAAAATGCTAATTTATATTGCACTGCTTTTCCAATATTTGTGAGATAAGTGGGTTAACGCAATTTGTCAAGATCAATTAAACATAAAAAAGTTCATAAGTCTTGTTTGACTTCAAAAGCATTAACAAGTAGCCTCGAGGTTATAAAACTTTTTTTCATGCTCAGCTATATTTAGCAAGAAAGAATTTAGAATTGTTAGTAATTTGAGATTTATTAAGAGGCCAAATTTCATGCTCAGCTGTGTTGAGCATGAAAAACGTTTTATAACCTTAGGGTCTGGTATGCATTTAGTTAATTAGACCAAGTAAAACATACTTTGCATTTTCCTTATGTTATGGCGCGTTTATCTGAAGAGACTCAGGAAAGGTCAGAATTACGAAGCACAGCCTTCCCGTGGCACCAAAAGGAGGGACGAGGAACAAACAACGACAAGGCACAATGGCACAGTTACAGTAACCATTTGACAGAAAAAATGTTTAGCACTGTAGATTATAAGAATCTATCATGTGTGTGAGGGGTAGATAGAAAACAAGCCGTCCCGAGGATCACTGTCTTGCATCACGAGGCTTGCCCAAAGATCACTGTCTGGCATTACGAGGCTTGCCCGAGGGTCACTGTCTGGCATTACGAGGCTTGCCCGAGGATCACTGTCTGGCATCACGAGGCTTGCCCGAGGATCACTGTCTGGCATTACGAGGCTTGCCCGAGGATCACTGTCTGGCATCACGAGGCTTGCCCGAGGATCACTGTCTGGCATCACGAGGCTTGCCCGAGGATCACTGTCTGGCATTACGAGGCTTGCCCGAGGATCACTGTCTGGCATTACGAGGCTTACCCGAGGATCACTGTCTGGCATCACGAGGCTTGCCCGAGGATCACTGTCTGGCATCACGAGGTTTGCCCGAGGATCACTCTCTGGCATTACGAGGCTTGCCCGAGGATCACTGTCTGGCATCACGAGCCAAGCCTCGAGACAAGACAGTGATCGCGAGGGACGGATTTTTCTATCTACCCCTTACACCCATAATATAGTCTTTTTCTTGTATACCTTTCATTTCTGAACGTTGATTTTTAATAATGCAGTCACTCCGACTGCAGCCGTCCGCCATATTGTGATGACATTACAGTGTCGTTTACTGATGTTATTACGTTCAGTGACATCAACTTTAACGATGACATACATTACATCCTATACAACCAGCCTATATCAAACACGTCAGAATTCTCGATTTTCAACTTACCCTAGGTAGGATAACCTGAGAAGGATAAGAATTCCTTTCCAATGAAAAAATCCAGGATTTCCTTATCTGATGTGCAGGAAAGCATAGTCCTGCCCAGACAAATATTAGAAATTAAATGAAATGAAAAGAACAAAAATGATATGTCGCAGTGGCAATCATAAACATTTCGAACGCGATGAAAGTACCTAAAATTGTTGGATGAGTGACAAACACCTTCGACCCTAATTAGACGTTCTGCTGCGTCTGAATATGGGATAGCACTGTTTTCAGAGGCCGCTCCGTCCGAATTCGTAGACTCTATTCACTGCAAAAATTGAAAATGCACTCTATCTATTTGTTTGTCGTTTTGAAACAACGTTTCATCGATATGTTATTACATGACCAAGTTACATTTGAGAATGGGGAGGAAAGGAAATTCGTTTGAATGGTGAACCATAGACAATCAGTAGCGAGCAACTTTACTGGTTGTCTTAGAAGGGCCTTTGTCCGTGATTGTAGCGTTTTTGGGTAGCCCCATATTGATATAAAGTGTAGAAGAGGTGTGCAACAAATACAGTTGACTCCCGTTATCTCGACTTCGCTTATCTCGATTAGTCGATTATCTCGAAGTGAAAATCTGGTCCCTGTTTTAATATGGAATCTAACAACAGCTAATAAAATATTGTGGAAAAGAGGAGAAATTGCTCCTAAAAGGAGAAATTTCTCCTCTTTTCCACAATATTTTCAATATATCAGTAACTCCAGGAGTCAAATTACATACTAGTTTGTTACATGTGGTTGTTCGATTTTTTTTTTTTTTTTTCAATTCTGCAAATCTAATATGTCGAGGTACAGATATCTCGAAGTATTTCAGAGAGTTCCTTGGATTTCGAGATAACGAGAGTCGAATGTACCTGTAAATTCTGCAGAACGCATCACCTCCATACCACTCTCCATATAGGGTGCTGTGTATGGCATCTCCAAGGACGACAAATGCTCCAACCAGAAAATCTGAAACGAGAAATTACAATTAAATCAGGATTTCATCGTTTTATCATATAGAAAAGCAACTATTGCACTATTCTGTCTAGTAAATGAACTTCGATACAATTTTATCGTTATATAGACCAAACGAGGTTTGCTATTGTCTTAATTTTAGAATTTCTCACACTTGTCTATTTTTCTAATACATTACGAAAACACGCCTGTACTACTATATAGAAAATTTCACCTCCAAAAACTGAAAATTTTCAGATAAAAAACTCTGATATTTTTCATATTTCTGCTCGAAACATAGATTGTGGGAACTCGTTAGAACCGCCTCGGTGGGGCGGTTCTAACGAGTACCCACAATCTATGTTTTTGAGCAGAAATAAGAAAAATAATGTATACCCCTGTAAACCCCAGTTTTACTATATAAAAGTGGGGTTTAAGGGGGTCAAAACTATATAGGCATGTTTTCGTGATGATATCGAAATCACAGAAGCAATCCTTAAATGAATGTGTTGAGGCAGTTGCATGTCTCTCTGTTACTTCATGCTACAATAACATTTTCTGCTCTTTTGGACTATTGAGCTCACACGTTTCAGACGAAAATGGAATTACACTTCAAATGCTGCAATCAGCGAGAGGGAATATGCATATTTCGTTATCCTGCATCTAGAGACAGAGTCTGTCATTTTCAAAGTTTTGATAATATCATTACTTCCAAATTACTCCTTTTGTTTCCCGATAATTTAGATATCACACAAACGATCTTTGTACGCCGTTAAAAGCTCTATACTTAACTCTTAAAGCGCCAAGAATAACTGCATCAGAAAATGTCGTCTGTTTATGTCGTCTGCTGAATATTCTTGCAAACTTTTCAAACCTATATTTTGCATACCGGCAAACAATGTGGACCCAGATCAGACTGCTCCTAAAGGAGCAGTCTGATCTGGGTCCACACTGTTTGCAGAAATGACCTTTAAAATCACAAGCAGAAGACAAAGCAGACGACAATTGTTGTGATTGGCGCTTTAAGGGGTAAATAACTTGTACAGAATAAACGTTATCTATTCGTACTCAGACACATTTTTTAAGTTCTAGTCATTTGGGAATATCGAACACGTTTCTACTGAAAATAGAGTTTGTATTAAGGGATGAGGTAAGCAGTATCTATTCAAGCGCTAATTGGTGACGAGGGATGTGCACTTAGACGTATCTTGCATCAGCAGACGCAATCAAACTAAGCTTCCTTTTTCAACCGTTGTGTGTTCTCTTTGCTTCCACATTACGAAAACACGCCTATTCAAATATATAGAAAAGTTCACCTCCAAAAACTGAAAATTTTCAGATAAAAAACACTGATATTTTTCACATTTCTGCTCAAAACTTATATTGTGGGTACTCGTTAGAACCGCCTCGGCGAGGCGGTTCTAACGATTATCCACAATCTACATTTTTGAGCAAAAATAAGAAAAATGTATACCCCTGTAAACCCCAGTTTTACTATATAAAAGTGGGGTTTATGGGGGTCAAAATTATACAGGCATGTTTTCGTAATGAAAGATATAATATCTAAATTGCAGGACGCAGCATTTCCTACAAGATCACCAGTGCATCCAGCTAAGACATATCAGCCTTCGCATCCGCGCAAGTAGTATAGGCAGGCACTAAAGTGCCTGCGGCACTATAGTGCCTGCCTATACTACTCGCGCTATATGATCGGAGTCTTTGTAAGGCACTTTATGGGTAGCCAAGGGTCTTGAGCGCCTTTTGATGGACACACAGGCTGATCTGTGTCTTCGCTGGGTGCACGTGCAAATCTTTAAGGAAATTATGTGCCCTGGCTCAAATCATTATTACTGCAAACACAATCGGTCCTATGGTAAACTACTGAGACACTCCGTTCACTATTTATTGTTGAAACGAAAATTACTCGATCAGTCCGAAGGAGGTTCATTAGCAGTTAACAAAGTAATAAGGTTCTTTGTCAGCTGATTTGAGTATAACGCTGGATGGTTAGGTATTGCGTGATGACACATTACCGATACCCATTATTTTCATAGCGCAATAGTTGATAGACACGCATGCACACATCCAGATAAAACCAATTTATGCCAAATGGGCTCTTCTACCATAACTCTTCGGGCAGTTCCATTTCCAATTTAAGGCGTGTCAGGTTTGTTTTTAGGGTTATTACTGATAAAAGATATTTCTGCACTTAATGCAAACAGTGTAGACCATGATCAGACGCCGCGTCTGCGGCGTCTGATCTGGGTCTACACTTTTTTGCAAAGGCCCCATTTACAGGACACTAGGTTTAAATGGGTTAAAATCAGTCTTTGGTGGACGAATACAGCGGAAACAACTAAATTATCGAGACGGAAAGCGCTAGCATTGCCGTCTTAGAGCTGATATGCTTTCCATATGGCGGCAGTAAAGGTATCCCCGTAGGTTATATTTTTATTTGTATCGTTACAAAAACATGCCTATTCAAATATACTGAAATTTTACAACCGAAAAAGGCAAATGTTCAGTTAAAAAATCTGATATTTTTCATACTTCTTCTCAAGCACAGATTGTGGATAATAGCTAGAACCGCCTCGGCAAGACGGTTCTAACGAGTCCCCACAATCTATGTTCTTAGCAAAATAAGAAAATAGTGTATACCCCTGTAAATCCCAGTTTTACCGTATAAAAGTGGGGTTTAAGGGGGTTAAAATTATATAGGTGTGTTTTCGTAATGCATTTAAGGGATATTCATTCTGATGAGGACTAATTGGTTGAACCTAGCTAGTCTGGTGCAGAACAAATGTCCACTTTAGCTATTTGAACGCGCATTGCTCGCACTAGTTACATTTTTCAGAATCAATTAACATGTATCTTCCATACAGCTGTTTTTGTTGCAGTGTTGTGGCCATAAAAGGTCTCCGCATCGGTAACAACTGGAAATGTTAAGGGTTAGCAATTCTACTCTTAATGACTTTTCAAAATCAAGGTCGCTTATCAAAATAACTGTGATATGATTTGCAAAAGACAAACATATTCAAGACTATTAGATAGATATCATATGACTTTGATGGACACATATATAAATAGACAAGTCAAAATAAAACTGCTAATACCTGCATATGCTAGATGAAGTATAAAGAAATGAAGACGCGTCCTTGCTCGTACTTTTTTATGCAGCACATATATCATATAGCCATTTGGAATAGTAACAGCAATAAACAGAGCATAGCTGATCACAGCGGAAGCCTCATCAAAGGGCTGAAAATATATAAAATACAAACACATAAGTAAAGCCACCCCGAAAATGCCACTATAACGTTGGAAACCCTTCCTAGGCACCAAAACATTACGAAAACACACCTATTCAAATGTACTGAAAATTTTAACACAAAAACGTGAAAAAAAATTCAGATAAAAAGTTCTGATGTTCTTCACATTTCTGCTCAAAACATAGCTTGTGGGTACTCGATAGAACCGCCTCGCCGAGGCGGTTCTAACGAGTACCCATAATCTATGTTTTTGAGCAGAAATAAGAACAATAAATTTTACCCCCCGAAAAACCCACTTTTACTATATAAAAGTGGGTTTAAGGGTGTCAAAATTATATTCATGTTTTCGTGATGAGAAGGAGAGATACGGAGCAAAACGTCACATATGAAACCACAGACGCACAAAGAAAGAAGAATTGCATTTGGAACGGTCAATAGGAAAACTACCAGTTTTAATCGCGCAAAACTAAACCTAAGCCTTCATTCTGATGCAGCTACAATTACAGAGATATGTTCGCTGCATAGGGTCCTCTACCTCATCTGTGAAATACCACAGTGAAACACGTATAATAAAACAACTGTGTGAAGCTACAAAGCAAAGGAACGGTGGCGATCTGAAGCCACAGCACAAGAAAACCAGCAACAGGACCATGATGTGCTTGAAATCACGCGAAGTGCATCACGAAAACATGTCTATATAATTTTGACCCCCTTAAACCGCACTTTTATATAGTAAAGCTGGGGTTTACAGGGGTATACATTATTTTTCTTATTTCTGCTCGAAAATGTAGATTGTGGGTACTCATTAGAACCGCCTCGCCGAGGCGGTTCTAACGAGTGCCCATAATCTATGTTTTAAGCAGAAATATGAAAAATATCAAAGGTTTTTATCTGAAAATATATAGTTTTTGGAGGTGAAATTTTCTATATATTTGAATAGGCGTGTTTTCGTAATGGTCAAGTTCTCTGTGCCAGACTAGCTTGTTTCGGCCAATTAGGTCTCTTCAGTGACCCTCGTAAATTTTCCGAAACCTCGGAAAATGATTGGCAAGGTTATCTATCGAGGATCGTTACATCTAGCATTTATCACTTGGAAATCTACAAACAAATCGTAAACCTATCATTTATGATTAAGTTTATCCCACCTGCAACTACAGAGAATTTTCGTAATAAGGTGATGTTGTTTGAAATGATAGACGACTTGGCTCGTTGGCTGCAGATGATAAGGTCGTAATAAAGTCTCACAGGAGGCATAATCTCGATTCTGTTACTCATTTTATTGCTCATAAAAACAAGGTACAAGGTACTTCAAAACATGATTTGTTTTGTTAATTTCTTAAGACTTGTAGGTCTATAGAAGCTTTCAGAGCTGTGCATTCTGATGAAGGCTGCCGCTGCTAGCAAGCAGAAAGCATGGGCAATGTATTCCTTATGTTTAACAACGGAAAACCCTAATCTGACTTCGCCGATACACAAGCTGAGCTGTCAGTTTTTATACATAATGTACTTTTAGGCGGACTAATACATGTTTAGGTAGAGAACTCTATCAAAATAGTATTTGCCTCCCTTCTGAAAAGGGTTCTACTCTGAAAAAAATGTTTGCTCCCGCGGGACTTGATGTGCAGAATAGCAAATAGGAAGTCAGAAATGTTTCTAGTGTATAATAACAACGTGAAACGATAATTCCCCGCCATTATTGTATGGTAGCAGATAACTCTGTCAAAGGTTGACGTTTTTTGTCCATTTGCTATTCCAAACATGATCGGATGAATATCCATGCACATACCAAGTTCTGTGACAATCCATTGATATTTACCCAAGTTATCGTCAGGAAATGAAAATATGGATGTGTTGCGGTGAGGTATATGTAACTGTCATATATTGACGAAAGTTGCCCATTAGCAATCCCAAACAAGATCTATTCAATATCAATGCTCATACCATGTTTAGTGAACATCCATTGACATGTACTCAAGTTATCCGTAAACGAAAATATGGAGGTGTGGTAGGCAGATAATTTTGTATAAATTGACGAAATTTGCTCACTTACGATTCCAAACAGACCTCAACAATATCAATGCACATACCAAATTTGGTGAAAAATCCATTGATGTTTACTAAAGTTATCATTCGGAAACTAAATAAAAGGACGGACGGACGTCCAACATGAAACATAATATCCCGTATAATAATCGTGTGACGGGGTATAACAATGGCTAAACAATACAAAGTTTATCAAGTCCCCGTTTGGTATGGAAAGTAGCTGCCAACTTTTTGCTCTCAGTTTGTTTGTTTCGTCCGAAAAACAAAAAAAAACAAATTTGCAAGCACTTTTAATTGGCACTTTTATGCACAGGTCATAGATTTGTCTTGCTAGAAACTGAGCAATCAAATCTTTGCATTATGTATAAGGACTATTTAAACCAAAACCTTTCCCTTCCGACCCTTAAAGTCGCGTAGAAGGGAGAAAGTCTGTAACAAATACAGTGAACCCTCGGCTGCATAACACCGACAGCATTTGTTGCCAAAGGTGTTGCCATTAAAATGAATTTGCTGTTGTAAAGAATCTTTAATGGACAACATGATATGTAAGAAAGACCTTGTTTTATTCTTATTTTCTTACAGAACATATGTTTTGGATATTTGTTAGAATCGCCTCAGTGAGGCAATTCTAACAAATAGTTAGAACATATGTTGCTTGAAGTTTTAATACAATATTCTTGCATAATTTCTCATTAATTGTCACCTATTCAGTGAAGGTTTCGATACATTCAAATTGTCATTATAACGAATTTTGTCGTTGTATCGAGTGTCGGTATAAAGAGGGTTGACTGTAGTAGAAATGATGTAAAGGAGAGGCCACGCTGACAGAACATAATTTACAAATGACACCTATAATCTACAATGGACGTACAGTTCACATCTTCAGAGTTCTAGATAGGAGGGAGCAAAGGGCATTTCAGCTTTGATTTTTTGAAAATCAGCATTGAAAGACGAGAGGCTAAAACACTCAAAAAAATTTTGGATTTCAGCACTGAAATCAAATTTAAGGGATAAAGTTTTTCAGAGAACTTTACGTCTTTTAATATAAAGCAATTTCCCTCACATTGTATCTGTTGTGTGCAGGATCAGTACACTAGATCAGAAAGGGCTTGCATGTAGCCCTTAAGCTTCAAAGATAAATGCATTACTAGATGTTTTCTTTTTCTTCTCTTTTTCAGATAAAATAAATCTTGGCATTTCATGTGAATTGTCTGCTTCACGTAAAATTCCAAGCTTTATTTTCTCTGAAAAAGTTAGAAGTTTCTATGCTACGCTTCAGTTTGGCGCTTTAAGAGTTAAGCATTGCAAATGGACATTTAAGCATTAAGCTTTAAAGCAGGGGATAAAATATTTCTTTTACCAAAACCTTATCTAGAACCCTGCACGTTACAACCAACGAAAAGCAAATTAACCAGCACCCGTCTTCCCAATGAGGTAATCACAATTCCAGGCACAGGACCCTTAAATCTACGTGGTAACTTAAATTTCCTATTGGCTCTGGTCCTGATGAACCCGGATATGCCCTGTCTTTGCAAGCAGATGTACCCAGCAGACACATAACGTCTATACAACGTCGCCTAAACGTCGATGCAACGTCATGACGTTGCATCGACGTTTAGGCGACGTTGTAGAAACGCCATGTGCCCGCTGGGGTAGATCTAGATCTGCATTATTTGTCATTAAGTATGAATTTATATCAACAACCTTGATTAAGGAATCTGATTGGCTGACAATTAGAAACGGACGTGGCATCTTGGTTTATTCAACATATCAAGGCTTAAGTCTGAATGTATAGATCCTGTGTAGTTTATGCTGAGGCTAACATTAGTTTTTGTGATAAACGGCCGAAAATACATGTTTAAGTAGTCATAGACTGGAACCCCACTTTATTGAACTTTACCAAGATCTAACATGCCAAAGGCAGGTGTTTTCCTCAAATGACTATACGTGTAGTCGGTGGTAATTTGAAAAAAAATCTCTTTCGGTTTCTTGGAATCAATATTGCAGAGTAAAAGCATTATCAATCGAACAAAACGACATCATAAAAAGGAATCTCAGACTGTCCCCCTTTAATTCTTAGCTCGTTATCACAGATCAAATGTAAGTCTGTCTTTCGTTTTAAAATCTATTTTAAATATGAAATCTGTAGGACCTGGTTCAGGATTTATAAGAACAGATCCTGGGTGTGAGCGAAGAATCGAACAATTTGTTTCGAGGATTAATGTCTGGCACCACGAGTCTCGCCGAGTGATGCCAAACTCTGATCCTGAGGACTTGGCGTTCAATAATGCGATCACTTCAACTTCTGGCGTCTGCCGTACTGTGATGGCATTACCGTGACGTTTGGTGACGTGAAAATTCTCTCTCTCTCTCTCTCTCTGTCAATATCATCACGAAAACAGCCCTATATAATTTTGACCCCCTTAAACCCCACTTGTATATAGTAAAACTGGGGTTTACAGGGGTAAACATTATTTTTTTTATTTCTGCTCATAAACATAGATTGTGGCGAGGCGGTTCTAACGAGTACCACAATCTATGTTTTGAGAAGAAATATGAAAAATATCAGAGCTTTTTATCTAAAATTTTTCATTTTTGGAGATGAAATTTTCAATATATTTGAATGGGCGAATTTTCGTAATGTGCTTTCTGTGGTTTTTGAAACATTCACTGCCTTTTATTATAACACGTCATGCCTTTTCTGCATAACACACTCGAGGTACTTGACTGTGAAGTTTTCCAAAGCCTGGCACTTACGATCAAACATTTGTGTTACGTAACTAATACCTTCTTTTAATGAAGTAATAATTATCTATATGTAAGTTATATGGGTTACTGACATAGTTTCCGTCTCTTAGGAGTGCAAAATAACTTATTTACCCTAGATATTGGGACACTTTAACCCTTAGGCGCCAAGCAAATTTTGTAGCAGACGACATTATATATATATATATATATATATATATATATATATATATATATATATATATATATATATATATATATATATATATATTCAGAGAAAACAAGTCTTAACATTTCATGTGAAGCAGACGATTCACATGAAATGTCAAGACTTGTTTTCTCTAAAAAAAACCAAACAAACTGTCGTCTGCTGCAGCTGAGATTGGCGCTTTAATGGCTAACCTTCTACCATACTTGTCCTAAACATTTCAACAAGTCCATTTAACTCTTAAACTGCCAATCACAACAATTGTCGTCTGCTTTGACATCTGCTAGTGATTTTAAAAGACATTTTTGCAAACAGTCAAACAGTGTGGATCTGATCAGACTGCTCCTCTAGGAGCAGTCTGATCACGGACCAGATTGTTTGCATGAATTCAAAAGTTTGCAAGAATATTCAGCAGACGACATAAACAGACGACATTTTCAGATGCAGGTTTTCTTGGCATTTTAAGGGTTAACTAAATGTTAATGTGTATAAACACTGCTGCGTGAGTGGCAAATAGTGGCGACCCTGATCAGACGTCGCGTTCTGCGACGTCTGATCTTGGTCTACACTGTTTGCTCAGACATGTCTCTGTCTTGGTAGTAAGGGTTATTATGGCATTTACCGTACATATTGGGACGTCCTTACGATTAGCATGCTGAGTAAACATTTCAGCAAACAACATTTTCAAATATATATTTCTTTTTTTTTTTTTTTTTTCAAGAAAATAAGATTTGGAATTTCTGGGGAGACAATTTGCATGAAATATCCAAACATACTTTCTGGACAAATAAGAAAAACATCATCATTTTGTAGTCTGCCGAATAAGCCCAGAATGTGGTGAAGGTTAAATCGTCATCATACTTGTCGTAAAAAAATCACAAGTCGATGAATGACAAACCTTGTAGACCCTGATCGGACGCTTCCTTCTACGGCATCTGATCTAGGTCCACACTGTTAAAACGAGTCTGCCTGTCCCTATGCTACGCTTTATTAGGTTGTCTGTTAATTTTGCCAGACAAAACGTGAATGCTTAGATGGGTAATCGCTTCCGAACAATCATCAAAACAAACAATCATCAAAATAACAGTCAATGCAACTGTTTATTGTATAAAATTACGATAAAATCCGAGTCATCACGAAAACACGCCTATATAATTTAGACCCCCTTAAACCCCACTTTTATATAGTAAAACTGGGGTTTACAGGGGTATGCATTATTTTTCTTATTTCTGCTCAAAAACATAGATTGTGGGTACTCGTTAGAACCGCCTCGGCGAGGCGGTTCTAACGAGTACCCACAATCTATGTTTTTGAGGCCGAGGCGGTTCTGACGAGTACCCACAATCTATGTTTTTGAGCAGAACTCTGAAAAATATCAGAATTTTTTATCTGAAAAATTGCCATTTTTTTGGTGGTAAAAATTTCAGTGTATTTGAATAGGCGTGTTTTCGTAATGAGTGTGCGTGCAGGTATCACTCGATATCGGCACGTTTACTTGAAATTGCGCGCATAACTGGATGCCTTTTGAATATTTCTATTCCAGCTTTTGCTGTCGTCTTAGGGCTATGGCGTCGCGCCAAAATTTGCTATACATTTTTTGCAGGCTTTGAATTTTAGATTACAAAACTGTTATTCAGAGGTTCCAAACAAATGGAAATGTTTGTATCTATCTCATGTAAGGTTATTCATCAGGAAAACATGCCTATGTAATGTTGACCCCCGTAAACCCCACTTTTATTAGGTAAATCTGGGATTTACAGGGTATACATTATTTTTCTTATTTCTGCTCAAAAACATCGCTTGTGGGTATTCGTTAGAACCGCCTCGCTGAGGCGGTTCTAACGAGTTCTCACAATCTACGAGTATGTTTTGAGCAGAAATAACAAGAATATCAGAATCTTTTATCTGACTTTTTTTTTTTATTTTTTGGGTGGTAAAATATTCAGTATATTTGAATAGGTGTGTTTACGTAATGGAATTTTACCCCGCGCTGGGATATCGAAGGCCGCTCACAAACTCTTGTCCTTTGATACCCTAACTCGGGGACAACAGACAGTAACATCAGTACAATCATGGGCCCCAGTCATTTGGTAGACGAGACGATGTAATCCCACAGTCTGGCCCAGAATTTCGGTGCTTAGATGTGCGTAAATAGCATTTTATCATTGACAATACCCCGATAAATCTGTCTTTTGAAACCGTAGTGTCTGTGAAAGTAATTAAAAGTTCAACTAAGAAATGACGTAAATCCATACTCATTGATTGATAGACAATGCCAAATCCGATTTGTTTAAATGAATAGACATTGACCCCTGTAATAGAGGTTAGATCATGATCCATCAAGTTCTATGATTCCTATAGACTGGCTCCCGTCTAACTGATATATGAATCAGCACGAAAACTATATATATATTTTACAAAAAATCCTATCTTTTGGAATGTCATTCTCTCTGATTTGACTGATCAGTTATGAGTTTCTTACTGGTAAGGGAGATGATATGTGCAGAAAAATAATCAAGGAGGAGTATCTTACATTTGTTAAGATGTCAAACTCATAGCATGGTGCCAGGCTATGATTCCTATAATCAATCTCAGTTTGAAGCATTCATGGCGGCTGCAAGGCATGAAGCATTTTCTTGTCTGCGAACCAATCGTATCTAGGTCACACAGGGACACTGCATACCGTATTGCCCCTAAGTATTCAGATAAACATTCTGGCCCTGAGGTTATAAAACTTTTTTCATGCTCAACTCAGCTGAGCATGCAATTTGTCCTGCTTATAAATCTCAAATTATTAACAATTGCAAATGCTTTCTTTCTAAACATAGCCGAGCATAATAATTTCTCTGCTAATAAATATGAAAATGCCAATTATTGTTGGCATTTTCGTGTTTATTTGCAGAGAAAATTTCATGCTCAGCTGAGTTGAGTACGAAAAAAGTTTTATAACCTCGGGACCTAGGCAAACAGTTACGGCTTAGGTCAGACGCGTTTGTGTGTGCTTTGTGTGTGGTGGTCTGCTTTTCAGGAGGAAAGTAAGAACCAATTCAACAAAGTTGTCTTCCTTGAAAGTGTACCAGTTTACCTTTACTCATACGAAACAGTAAGCATGAGACCAAAACGTTTTGCAATCAGTTTAGATCCTGATGAGACGGCCCATAATGGGCCGTCTCATCAGGATCCACACTGTTTGCTATTCTGTTCTGACTTTTGACTGAGTCTCGTATTTGGAACAATTTTCCAGAACAGATTTAGAGATGGAAGAGGTTTACCTCAGAAACTCAGGGATGAAAGAGTTAAAGATATTGAAATAAATCCTGTCTTTGTCAGTAGACTTATCACTGTTAAGAGTCTGGAAACAATAAAACCTAGTATACTGTCAATAAATGATAGATAGGCAGAGGTCCGATAGCGAAATTTAGTACTAGCTTATTTATATGATTCATAGGTAATATACCCTCCAAACTATTCATTATCGCGCAGAAGGCCTCTTTGCCACCCCCACCCCCCGATGGGATCTAATAATCACCTGCTTATCACATGCTTTTGATCAGTCTTACAGCGTGTAGGTAGGGGCAAAAAAAGTCATAAGTGAGTGGTTCCACGTTTGGTCTCATATTGACTGTGCCTCTAAGATCCTTAGCTTGCTTCATACGATCTAAAGCCTTCGATGTGTACTTACCTTGTAGTTGTATGGTACATAAGCCTCGGTGAGACCATCGCCTGAGTTAGGCGTAAAATTTGATGTTGACAACGTAGCTGAGACGGCTTCACTTGTCATCATGTTCATTTATTCTTGAGCATCATATGTTCAATACATAGGCATTAACAGCAGTCATAGTTCGTTTTCTCGACCTGAAATAATAATAATAATAATAATAACAATAATAATAATTATGACAAGAGTTGTCAGAAGACAGCGCAGCTCGCCGGTAAGGGGTGATCGGATATGAAAACGATCTTTAAATGTTAAAGATGAAATGCAGCACTTAAACTGAAACATAGCTGTAAACGAGTATGACCTGACTTTGATGTCGGAAGAATGTCAGCTTGAGGGATGGGGTACATGTCATTAAAACGTCTTTTCTTAGGTTGGTGTTACCTGACTTTGATGTCGGAAGAATGTCAGCTTGAGGGATGGGGTACATGTCATTGAAACGTCTTTTCTTAGGTTGGTGTTACCTGACTTTGATGTCGGAAGAATGTCAGCTTGAGGGATGGGATACATGTCATTGAAACGTCTTTTCTTAGGTTGGTGTTACCTGACTTTGATGTCGGAAGAATGTCAGCTTGAGGGATGGGGTACATGTCATTGAAACGTCTTTTCTTAGGTTGGTGTTACCTGACTTTGATGTCGGAAGAATGTCAGCTTGAGGGATGGGGTACATGTCATTGAAACGTCTTTTCTTAGGTTGGTGTTACCTGACTTTGATGTCGGAAGAATGTCAGCTTGAGGGATGGGGTACATGTCATTGAAACGTCTTTTCTTAGGTTGGTGTTACCTGACTTTGATGTCGGAAGAATGTCAGCTTGAGGGATGGGGTACATGTCATTGAAACGTCTTTTCTTAGGTTGGTGTTACCTGACTTTGATGTCGGAAGAATGTCAGCTTGAGGGATGGGGTACATGTCATTGAAACGTCTTTTCTTAGGTTGGTGTTACCTGACTTTGATGTCGGAAGAATGTCAGCTTGAGGGATGGGGTACATGTCATTGAAACGTCTTTTCTTAGGTTGGTGTTACCTGACTTTGATGTCGGAAGAATGTCAACTTGAGGGATGGGGTACATGTCATTGAAACGTCTTTTCTTAGGTTGGTGTTACCTGACTTTGATGTCGGAAGAATGTCAACTTGACATTGGGGTATATGTTATTGAAACGTCTTTTCTTAGGTTTGTTTGGACGAAATATGAAAGCTATATCTTACATGCTGAATCCCTTAGGTCGGTGTGGACGAAATATGAAAGCTTTATCTTACATACTTTAGCAGTCATGTACACTTTTCAAAACTTAAACACAACTGAAAAGGACAAAGTATGACCTGACCTTGATCTAGGCAGAGGTCAAACTGAGGAATTGAAAGATCTTACCTTAAAATTGGTGCGGGCCAAATATTAAAGCGGTATCTTGAATACTTTAGCAGTTATGTACACTTTTCAAAACAAAACGTAAAACTTTAACATGGTTGTAAATGACAAAGTAAGAACTGACCTTGACCTATATAAATGGTGTAACTCGGAGATGGGGGTGTATGCTAGTGAAAGGTCGCACCCTAAAGTAGGTGTAGGCTAAATATGAAACAAGTACCTTTAAAAATTAAAAAAAAAAAAAAAAAAAAAAAAAAAAACTATGCACATCTTTGATAACTTAAACATTGTGCTAACTCGGACGCCGGCGCGAACAGACGCCGACACAAACAACTGGATGACAACACAAGCTCTCCAGGGACATAGTCCCAGCGAGCTAGTAATGATAATAATAATTGATTAATTAATAGTATTATTTTTAAATAATTGTAATTATAAATAATAATAATATACTTATCTTAAAGTCCGAAACTTTAACACATGTATTGCGGTATATTAATTCAACTTAATCACTGGCCAGAATACCTTGTTGCCATAAGATAATTAGTTGAGGCAACTACATATTATTTTGTTGCCATAAGATAATAAGTGCAATCAACGACATAATATCTTGTTGCCATATGATAATAAGTGCAATTAAAATTAACGACATAATAACTTGTTGCCATAGGATAATAAGTGCAATTAACGACATAATACCTTCTTGCCATATGATAATAAGTGCCATTAGCGACGTAATATCTTGTTGCCATATGATAATAAGTTTAGGCTACTATATAATATCTTGTTGCCATATGATAATAAGTGCAATTAACGACATAATATCTTGTTGCCATATGATAATAAGTTGAGGCAACTATATAATATCTTGTTGCCCTATGATAATAAGTGCAATTCACGACATAATATCTTGTTGCCGTCTGATAATAAGTTGAGGCAACAACATAATATCCTGATGCCATATGACAATAAGTAGAGACGACGACATAATACTTTGTTGCCATTGAATCAACGATATAATATCTTGTTGCCATAAGATGATAAGTTGAGACAGCGACATAAGATCTTTTGCCATGAGATAATAAGTTGAGGCAACGACATAATATCTTATTGCTTCAACTTATTATCTTGCTGCCTCAAGAGATAACATTAAGATAAATATATATATCATTACGATAAATTGAGGCAACATCATAGTTTTATATAGTCGAATCTCAATAGTTCGAACCTCGATGGCTAGTTTACCATGGCTAAATCGAAGTCGTTTTTTGAGTCCCTACAAATTTCTTCCAATAGCTCAAGAAAACAAATATCTAAGGATTTTTTCTTGTTTTATCATGAAATTGTATGTTGTGTGTATTCATTAGAATTGCCTCATCAAGGCGATTCAAATGAGTACACTCAACATACCATTATTGTCTAAAATATCATAAAAATCCTAAATTATTTAGGATTGTCATTTGCTTCCTGACCTGACGTTATGATTCACTCTCAGTGACTCGGACTATATATCTCGAACAAATGTCCCTGTCCAAAAGATGTTCGAGTCATTGAGGTTCGCCAGTAATTGCCTCAAGACAATTATCTGAGACAATGGTATAATGTCTGTTTGCCTTAACGTATTACTCTTGTTGCCATAAGGTAAATCTTTAATATCTGAATCTGTCTGGTACTCCATGCATCGCCGGTAGAGTATTACATGGAGCGCACATGGAAAAAAGCAAACAAGAAAATTAAAACAAGAGGCCCATGGGGCACAATTCGCTCACCTGCATATTTGCAAATGCCATGCAACAGTCTTCCAGTATTGCCACAGCAACTAGGACACAAATTTGACCATACCATAAAACGGTCAAAGATGATCCTAGTCTCATCATTTAAACTTGGTAGACCTTGAGTCCCCAATGCTGTATACCAAGATTCAGCCTCAAAGCTTTCTTAGTTCTAGAGAAGAAGATTTTTAAGTGTTTTACTATATATGGGCATGGCAACCATCTTATTCAATGATGCAGAACCATTTGAACAAAGCCTCACCCCTTCGACAGAAGGCCCCATGTGCAATTTGGTGAAAATTGGTAAAGTCGTTTTAGAGAAGACATTTACAGATTTCAAGGTTTTATACTTGTATATAGTACAGGGGCAAGGGCAGATAACCACCAGCGGGTAAAATTTTGATCCTAGCTAAAACATTTTACTACTTTAATCATACATTGTAAGTTTCAGCCATAAGTCTTAAATACATATTGAAAAAAAAAAAAAAAAGAAGATTTTTCAACTTTTCCCCATACAAATCTATAGAGACGCAAATTTAACCTTGCTGTGAAAGGTCAAAGGTCAACCTATGATCATCATTCGAACAAACTAGGTAGAGCTGGAGTCCTCGATGCTATATACCAAGATTCAGCCCCAAAGTTTTCTTGGTTCCGGAGAAGAACATTTTCAAGGGTTTTTGCCAGATATGGACATGACGGTCATCTTCTTCAATTGCGCGGAACCATTTGAACAAATTGGCAATACCCTTTCGACAGAAGGCCCTTGTGAAAACTACTCTAGCAGTTTCAGAGAAAAAGACATTCAAAAATTACACAATTTTATACATGTATATAGCCCAATGGCAAAGGCAGATAAACCTCAAGGGACAACATTTTGATTATAAATAAAATGTTTTATTACTTTAATCACACATTGTAAGTTTCAGCCATTAGTATTTCATACATTGTGAGAAAATGACTTTTCAACATTTTCCCATACAAATGCATGGAGACGCAAATTTGACCTTGCTGTAAAAAGGTCAAAAGTCTACCTATGGTCATCATTTAAACACGTTTGGTAGATCTTGCGTCCATGATTCTATATACCAAGATTCAGCCCCAAAACTTTCTTGGTTCTGGAGAAAAGATTTTTAAGTGTATTTACCATATATGGGCATGGCGGCCATCTTGTTTGATGGTGCGGACCATTTGAACAAATTGGCAATATCCTCTTGACAGAAGGCCCCGTCTTGATTGATAGACCGTGACAATTTGTATAAATTCCCGTTTAACACAAGGCTCCACATGAAGTTTGAAGAAAATTGGCCCAGGAGTTACAGAGGAGAAGTCGTTCAAAGGTGTGGACGGACGGACGACGGACGTCGGACTGACGGACGACGGACGGACGACGACGGACGACGGACGGCAAGTGATCACAATAGCTCATCCTGAGCCTTTTCTGAGCGTCGAAAATGTGCAGACAAACGTTGGTGACTTTTGCTAACACGGGTCATAAGTACCTTTACCAAATAGGAACCCCGCTTTCTTTGGAAAGGAACCAATTCTGTCCTAATAATTCAAAAACTCCTATCAAACAACTGAATTGTTTCTTATGTATGCCAAACCCGATAAAATGCATCTCTTTCTTTGCCAAACCCGATAAAATGTATCTCTTTCTTTGCCAAACTCGATAAAATGTGTCTCTTTCTTTTACAGTTAATCATTCTAACGACACCTTACTATTAGTCAATTGTTAGTCGCCATGCTAACCATGTTTATAGGTATCATCACGAAAACATGCCTACAAAATTTTGACCCCACTTTTATATAGTAAAACTGGGGTTTACAGGGGTATACTTTATTTTTTCTTATTTCTGCTCAAAAACATAGATTGTGGGTACTCGTTAGAACCGCCTCGTCGAGACGGTTCTAACGAGTACCCACAATCTATGTGTAGAGCAGAAATATGAAAACTATCGGAATTTTTTATCTGATACTTTTCATTTTTTGTTGGTAAAAAATTCAGTCTATTTGAATAGGCGTGTTTTCGTAATGACAACATTTGCTCATATGTAACTTATGTTATCTGAGCTTTGAATACAAGTTGTGTTGTAGTTGTTGTTGACAAATGCCTAAGGTGGGGACGTAACTACGTAACTAATGCATATATATCGCATGGTTGCATAGAGTGTGTGTCCGTCTGCTCAAACCAAGATAAATTAAGCATATACGGACAGCAAAGACCCAGATCTTCTCCGGCTTCGGCACCAAGTCTTACCAGGGACTTCGCTCTACATTTACAGAATCCGTGGATGCTGTTGAATGTGGTAACCAAGCATTTTAGTTGGAACCTAATTTTCATTGCCTTTTTAGAAGCAATCTGATCTGGGTCCACTCTGTTTGCCTGTATGCAAATATAGGTTTGAAAAGTTTGCAAGGATATTCAGCAGACGACATACACAGACGACTTTTTTAGATTCAGGTTTTCTTGGCGTTTTAAGGGTTAAAGTGTTCTTAATCTATTCTTTTAATCAAATATTAGGAAAAAAATAAATGTGTATTTATCTAGAATTTAGAAAGGCCCACATTTCACCACGTTAAAGGGTAAAAAGCAGGAATTGAGGTTTGGGGTCAGAAATATTATTAGGACAGTCAGTCATAAAGCCCACAATAAAAGAGTATATTTTGCAAGTGACATTCTCATTTAACAGTTTTTTTTTCTCTATGAATGTTTTAATTTAGCTTTGATGTGAGAAGTTGAACTTTCAAAAAAGAGTGTCCAGTGTAGACTCAGATCAGCCTGGCCAACCTTGCTTGTCCACCTTATGAAACAATGGATCGGTGGTCATCCAAAGAACGCATAGTGATGACACTGAACAGAATGTGCAAATGCGCAGTCTGATCAGAGTCACCGCTGGGCGCGCGTTACAAAAAGCATATTTTAGTCACGTTGGAGCTACAAATTAGCAAGAACCTACGTGCAAACGTCTTTCTATTAAAATTTCTGTAGTCTCTCTGAAAACAAGATAGTGGATAATAGATTGTTTCTTATTCAGTTTTACTTCTGCAAAGTCTATTGTTTTCTTCCCCCAAAACAAAACTAATTAGCACAGATTGATTTACAGAAATATGAGATTTTTTCCACTCTTAATTGTAAATGCGTTGGCAAGGCCCGCGAATTAGGTGTAACCATACTCCTAAAAGTAATAAAATAACCAGACAAAAACGATTCACATCCGTAACCAATACACTATAATCGATTCAGTATCGTTACGTTATCGTATCTGGGACAACGCTCTAAGGGAGCTTTCCATTACGAAAACACGCCTATTCAAATATATTGAAAATTTTAGCACCGAAAAAATGAAAATTTTCAGATTAAATATTCTGACATTTTTTCATTTTTCTCCTCAAAACATAGATTGTGGGCACTCGTTAGAACCGCCTCTCCGAGGCGGTTCTAACGGGTACCCACAATCTATGTCTTTGAGCAGAAATAAGAAAAATAATGTATACCCCTGTAAACCCCAGTTTTACTATATAAAAGTGGGGTTAAAGGGGGTCAAAATTATATATTTTCGTGCTGCACAATCATTTTTCATGATGGTGTTATTATATGGACCAGACCCGTTTTCTAATAATTCGAACAATTCAGTGTTACCATTATTACAGTCAAACCTCTTTATAACAACACTCGATATAACGACAAAATTTGTTATAACGATAATTTGATGAAACGAAACCATCATTGAGATGTGGCTGTTAAGCAGAAATTATGCAAGAACACTGTGTTTAATACTTCAAGAAACATGTTTTGGATATTTGTTAGAATCGCCTCAATGAGACGATTCTCACAAATATACAAAACATGTTTTTTTGTTGTTTTTTTTTTTTTTTTTTTTTTTTTTTTTTGTTTTTTTTTGAAAATAAAAACAATACAAGGCCTTTCTTACATAACATTTTGCTCATTGATGAGTCTTAACAGTAAATTCATTTTAATGGCAGCATCTTTGGGAAAATATGTTGTCGTTGTAACGAGGGTTCACTGTATATTATTATAGAAAATAATGGTGTAGAAGATGTCACCATCACGAAAACATGCCTATATAATTTTGACCCCCTTAAACCCCACTTTTATATACTAAAACTGGGGATTACAGGAGTATACATTATTTTTTCTTATTTCTGCTCAAAGACATAGATAGTGGGTACTCGTTAGAATCGCCTCATCGAGGCGGTTCTAACGAGTATCCACAATCTATGTTTTGAGCAGAAATATGAAAAATATGAAAGATTTTTATATGAAAATTTTCAGTTTTTGGAGGTGAATTTTTCTATGTATTTGAATAGGCGCATTTTCGTGATGCAAAAGAAGAACAACCATAGAACAAAGCTAACCAATGATACTAAGAGGAAAAACAAGGTAATCGTAACAGACAGTACACATGTCTTAAACCAAAGACCAGGGCTGCATGCAGCTCCCTCTTCCCCAACGAGGTGACCCCCTAGAACCCCACTTTATATAGTAAATCTGGGGTTTACAGGGTATATATTATTTTTCTTATTTCTGCTCTAAAACATAGATTGTGGGTACTCGTTAGAACCGCTTCGGCGAGGCGGTTCTAACAAGTACCCACAATCTATGTTTTGAGCAGGAATATGAAAAACATAAGAATTTATATCTGTTTCTTTTTTTTTTTTCATTTTTTGATGGTAAAATTTTCACTATATTTGAATAGGCTTGTTTTCGTAATGGACAGGATCTGTCAAAACAACATTAAAACAAAACCAGGGCAAACATGAAAAAATCATATATTGAATGCATAATTATGTTTCGAAAATGAAATTAACCGGCTACAAAAACATGTAAAGCAGCAACCAATCTTGACAAACACGGAAGTATGAATATTCCGACAACATATTCAAACTGTAAAACATCACAGCTTGCAAAAAGTTTATAGATGTTTTGTAATATAATGTCAGCAACCACACATTATACATGTATATGAACAAAGACTGACGTCATAGCTTCCCACGCTACGGAAACGTGGAACCTGGGATGCATTACAATGTGATAACAATCAAAACAACAAGCATTTAAAATCTACCCTTCTGGCGCCGGCTTGTCTCATGTACCCTTATTGCGACATCCTAAAGATAATTTGCTTTGTGGTTTTAATCGACCGCATCACGAAAACATGCCCATATAATACTGATCCCCTTAAACCCCACTCTTATATAGTAAAACTGGGGTTTACAGGGTATACATTATTTTTCTTATTTCTGCTCAAAAACATAGATTGTGGGTACTCTTTAGAACCGCCTCGGCGAGTACCCATAATTTGTGTATTGAGCAGAAATATGAAAAATATCATGGCCCAGTTGTTCAAAGCTAACGATGTCGTTAGTTAACGATTCGTTAAAATTTACATCGAGTGATACGCAAATATGCTGAAATTTTTTTGCTGAAAAAAATGTGAGTAGCTTTTGCAGTGCAAAAGCTACTCACATTTTTTCAGCAAAAAATTTCATAATATTGTATATTGAATCTGCTAAAACAGTTAACAAAATGACCCTTAACGAGCTCGTTAAGCTAACGACGCTTTGAACAACTGGGCCCTGGTTGTGTTTACTGCTTCGAGAACAATAAACACTTTTCATAAAGAATGGAGAAAATATGGTCAAAGAACGGAAAGGTCTATAGCCAGTCGACTGGTAATAGTCGATTTACGTTAAGATTGCTATTGGCAGTTGACTGGTAATAGCGGATTTACGTTAAAATTACTATTGACAGTCGACTGGCAATAGCGATTTTTACGTAAAACTGCTTTTACCAGTTGCACTAATAAAAATATTTTGATTGGTATGATCCTGATAAAAATTTAGATATGGATTTAGATATTGATTCACAGACTGTTCGAACAAGGATTTGACTTCTTTTTTGTAACATGCACCTTTTTTTCGAAATAGTTGGTCAGACCAACCAATTTTGATAGGATAATGTCCGTATACCGTAGCTGGAATATGAAGACATGGTGCATAATTGTATCAGGACCTATATCTTAGACGTACGTGTACAAGGAAGAAGTATGATTTTCTGAAGGAAGTAACACAGATAATTTGTACGTTTTATTGGCATTAAAACCTTCAATTAAGATACTTACATGCATGTAGAAAACATTAAAATAGCATTCATTGCTCGGGCTAAAAAACGTAATTAATAACAATTTGAGCCTCGTCTTGAGAAAACGTGCTGATTGCATATGCGAACAACAAAGGTGTAGATCAGCCTGTGCATCCGCGCAGTCTGATCAGCACATCAGCTGTTTGCTGCTTAGATAGTATGAGTACAAAGGCACTTCAGCGTCTCCGGAAACCAGCACATGATTGCATATGCGAAAAACAAAGGTGTAGATCAACCTGTGCATCCGAGCAGTCTGACTAGCATATCTGTTGTTTGCAGCTTAGATAGTATGAGTACAAATATATTTTCCCTGATTATGACAGTTTTCTTTTTCCTCCAGTTAGTGTTTATACTATACGAGAAGTTTGAAAACTTCTTTTCTTCCAAACGTGCTATCAGATGGTCCCGCATGTTCTGCATAGAAAAAATGAGGACTTCCAATTTAAAGAAAAACATAAAAAAGGGTTATTGATAAGTAAAACCGCTGAAGAAAAATTGATTGGGGAGAATGAAAGAAACTCAGCCATCAAAGCAGCAGCAATAGCAACAATAAATATGCCTGCCCCTTCTGTCATTGGTGATATTTTAAATAAATAAATAGCATAACAAGATTAAAAGTTACTAATTACAGAAACCCAGACACCTCATCAAATCCCTCAGGTAAGTCTGTTTCTGATTCAGTGCTTACTTGGGGGCAGTTTATGTTCCGTTCAGTTAATTTTTCGTAAAATGCTTTATCAAGCCAATCCTGTCCTTAAAGTTGAATTAATTGATTAATTAATTAATTAATTAATTTATTTATTTATTTATTTTAATTGTCCAGTGACATATTTGAATGTTTTTAAATAAAAAGAAATCAGGCCCTGAGGTTATAAGACTTTTTTCATGCTCAACTCAGCTGAGCATGAAATTTTCCCTACAAATAAATACGAAAATGCCAACAAATTTCCTTGCTCAGTTATGCTTAGCAAGAAAGAACTTGCAACTTTTAGTAATTTGATATTTATTAGCAGAAGAAATTTCATGCTTAGTGAGTTAAGCATGAAAATAGTTTATAAGCTTGGGTCCCGGATGGACCCGGAATTGTCTGCTTCTTGAGGGGACTGGGTCCCGGATGGACCCGGAATTGTCTGCTTCTTGAGGGGACTGGGTCCCGGATGGACCCGGAATTGTCTGCTTCTTGAGGGGACTGGGTCCCGGATGGACCCGGAATTGTCTGCTTCTTGAGGGGACTAGGTCCCGGATGGACCCGGAATCGTCTGCTTCTTGAGGGGACTGGGTCCCGGATGGACCCGGAATCGTCTGCTTCTTGAGGGGACTGGGTCCCGGATGGACCCGGAATTGTCTGCTTCTTGAGGGGACTGGGTCCCGGATGGACCCGGAATTGTCTGCTTCTTGAGGGGACTGGGTCCCGGATGGACCCGGAATTGTCTGCTTCTTGAGGGGACTGGGTCCCGGATGGACCCGGAATTGTCTGCTTCTTGAGGGGACTAGGTCCCGGATGGACCCGGAATTGTCTGCTTCTTGAGGGGACTGGGTCCCGGATGGACCCGGAATTGTCTGCTTCTTGAGGGGACTGGGTCCCGGATGGACCCGGAATCGTCTGCTTCTTGAGGGGACTGGGTCCCGGATGGACCCGGAATCGTCTGCTTCTTGAGGGGACTGGGTCCCGGATGGACCCGGAATCGTCTGCTTCTTGAGGGGACTGGGTCCCGGATGGACCCGGAATCGTCTGCTTCTTGAGGGGACTGGATATACTAAGAAGAGCTTCCTCCATATTTGCATTACGAAAACACCCCTATTCAAATATATTGAAAATCTTACCACCAAAAACAGGAAAATTTTCAGATAAAAAAAATCTGACATTTTTCATATTTCTGCTCAAAAGATAGATTGTAGGTACTCGTTAGAACCGCCTCGGCGAGGCGGTTCTAACGAGTACCCACAATCTATGTTGTTTTAGCAAAATAAGAAAAATAATGTTTTACTATATAAAAATGGGATTTAAGGGGCGTGTTATCGTGGTGGAAGGGAAACATTTTTGATTTCCTGTTTGTTTTCCTGCATTTCAAGTCCTTTCTGAAAAGAGACCTCTCTAAACGGACCTCGTGATAGTAAATTTATATCCGTATAGAGTAGGTCCCTTTTCGAAAAGGAAGCAAAATAATTTGGACAATGTTGTCTCCCCTAAAAATGTAACAATTTTTATATGTAGGGCCGCAATGCTTATACATTTTCATAATCAGTTTAATATTGAAATGAACTTTAACTTACAAATTTTGAAATTAATTTAAACTAGAATGCGCATTTGATGGCGCACCACCGCAAATCCCCATGCTCGTTGCTAATGTTTGTTTGTTTTGGTCGTTTTATTCGGGCTTTACGTCGCTTTCAACAATCTTTCAGTCATATCGCGATGGTGTCTGGCTGTAACGTTGCTAATAATTGCTACATGTAATAGCATGACGGACGGATGGACTTGCTCTCCCACACCCTTATCATGAGGGGAGGTCATGTAGCAAGTTTGGTTAAATTTCGCCCAGTGGTTTAGGAGGAAATATCTGACGGACAGATGGACAGACGCCATACGGACGAACGGTAAAACAATGTTGCTCTCGCACTACCTTACCATGAAGGGGAAGTGATGCAGCGTTTGGTTGAATTCCGCCCAGTAGTTTAGGAGGAGATAGCGTGACGGACAGATGAATGGACGACGGACGCACGGAAAAAATAAATTGCTCTCGCACACCCTTACCATGAGGGGAAGTGATGTAGCAAGTTCGGTTGAATTCCGCCAGGTGGTTTAGGAGGAGGTAGCGTGACAGACAGATGAACGGATGGCGGACGCACGGACGGACACGCGTAAAAGTTATGTTGCTCTCGCACACCCTAACCATGAGGGGAAGTGAGGTAACAAGTTTGGTTGAATTCCGCCCAGTGGTTTAGGAGGAGATAGTATGACAGACAAACAGACGGACGACGGACGCATGGACGGACGGACGCACAGAAAAATAATTCTGCTCTTGCACACCCTTACCATAAGGGGAAATGATGTAGTAGGTTGGTAGAATTCTGCCCAGTGGTTTAGGAAGAGATAGCGTGACGGACGGTCGGACGGACGGACGGATGGCGGCGTCAACATCATTACGAAAACATGCCTATTCAAATATACTGAAAATTTTACCACCCAAAAAAAGAGGCGGTTCTAACGAGTACCCACAATTAATGTTTTGAGCAGACATAAGAAAAATAACGTATACCCCTGTAAACCCCAGTTTTACTATATAAAAGTGGGTTTAAGGGGGTCAAAATTATATAGGCGTGTTTTCGTGATGATATCCCAATCGCTTTTTTTTAAAACGGCGTAGGAATAATCTTATTGAAATTCTATATATAATTTGTAACAACCTTTCGGCATGTAACTTTCAACAAATTTATTAAGTTTTGGGAAGCTTTTTAGCATCATAGTGATCTATATCTTGCATCTTTTGATGCATTTAACATTTAATATAATCAGTTTTCGTCATTCAAAAAAACATGCTAGCTTGAAATATAAAGTCTAACTATTCAAAAGTAATAGAATATTCATTATTTTTTTTACCAAAATTAGTAGTCTGGAATAAAATCATATGGACTTAAAAACTCAGTTTTAAAGTAAAATTTAAAAAAGGACCAGTGATATCATAAAATGATGCATTGTGGGATAGCTTATTACTACCCTGTAGATAGCAACACAAGTTATTATGACTGAATGCATGCAACTCTTTAGTTTGTCGTAGGTCTACGTGTTTGCCTATAAAATGTCTGATTATTTCGAATAACTACCGCATTGTGGTATGGGGGTAATCGCCGTTTGTGTAAGTATCAACCCTTGCCCTGCTGAATAAATTAAGGTGCCACACCTACTTCTAATTTTCAGCCAATCAGATTACTCGATCCGTTTTTTTTTTTTTTTATAGAAATTCACCTGTTTAATGACAAACAGCGCAGCTCCAGATCAGTTGGCTTCCAACTGATCTGGATCTACACTGTTTGCTAAGACAGGGCATGTCGTGTTCAGCAAGTGAATGGTTAATGAAGGTTTTCTCGCCAAGTGGTCCAAATGCCAAGTGCAGGTGCCAACTGTACAGGTTTGATACTGATCTTGACATCGACCAGAAACATTAAAAACATCATTTATCTATATTTCTCGTGGTCTTCGGAATTTCTAGCATGTCTTCTAGGAAATAAACCGGTGAATAAAAATATTGGCGAGCAACTAGTCATGTTAAGCATATGAGTTTGGTTAGGCGAAACAACATAGAAAGAGGTTTAGGACTGAAACCTGAATGAGTCTGCGGCACAACCCACTGTTGTGCAAGTAACCCTTTCATCCCTGTTTCTGAAATAGACTCTTCCGTACTTGGGTTAGGAATTGTCCATTGACGCAAACATTACAAAAACACGCCTATTCAAATATATTGAAAATTTCACCACCAAAAACTGAAAATTTTCTGATAAAAACTTTTGATGTTTTTCATATATCTGCTCAATACATAAATAGTGGGTACTCGTTAGAACCGCCTCAGCGAGGCGGTTCTAACGAGTACCCACAATCTGTGTTTTAAGCAGAAATATGAAAAATAATGTATACCCCTGTAAACCACAGTTTTATTATATAAAAATTGGATTTTAGGGGGTCAAAATTATATTGGTATGTTTTCGTGATGCATGCTTTTCAGTCTGAAATCAGAAACAACAATGGCAAATAGTGTAGTTCCTGATGAGACGGCTCGTAAAGGGTCGTCTTATCAGGATCTACACTGTTTGCAAAGGTATCTGAATATGTCTACTGGGATGAAAGGGCTAGAGAGGGCGGGGAAGTTGTTTACTTTGACTGACTTAACCACTGAAGCATACAGTCTATCACATAAAATCTATAGTCTGGGTTTTGTTGTTCTATAAGAACGTTTGTAGATAGCTCTGTCTGCGCAGGACGGTGTGTCCTATTGCTTAAAGTTATATACGGTACTATAAAGCAGTAGCATTTTTTTTTATGATAAGGCATGGAAGATAAAACAAAAAAGAAGAAGAAGAGAACTGTTTTGATGTTCAAAGCCGGTGTAATCCGCTTCCTGATAACTTGACATGAAAAAAAGATAACTTTTCTCACTGAATCCTTCATACATGATTTATGAGAAGTTCATTACAAAAACACGCCTATTCAAATATATTGAAAATTTCATCACCCAAAACTGACAGATAAAAATTCTAATATTTTTTTCATATTTGTACTCAAACATAAATTGTGGGTACTCGTTAGAACCGCCTCCGCCGAGGCGGTTCTAACGAGTACCCACAATATATGTTTTTGAGCAGAAATAAGAAAAATAATGTATACCCCTGTAAACCCCATTTTTACTATATAAAAGTTGGGTTTAAGGGGATCAAAATTATATAGGTAAGTTTTCGCGATGACAAGAAAAACAAAGTGCCGAAACATCAGAATAAACGTACCTTCGGACATGTGCTCCGAGCGAAGATTCAGATCGGAATGTGCTCAGCATTCGCACAGTGATTAGAAGTTTCACTGAGCTCATTTTGGACAGCCAAGGATGCAAAGTTTTTCATGCGCACAGCGACGACTCTGATCTGACAACCCGGATGCGCAGGCTGATTTCAGTCCTCTTTGAGCGCACATTTCATAAGGTACGTTTACTCACGATGCGGCTCAAATAAGTTTTATATAATGATGGCTACAGATAGATAAAAGTCTTAACTCCAATTGAAATAGAGACTAGAGATAGCAATGGAACAAAGTGCATTATACGAATATTAGAGAACGGTTATTAACCTTTGCCATGCTGAATAAATCAAGATGCCACGTCCCCTTCTAATTTTCAGCCAATCGGATTACTTGATCCAGGCTGTTGACACATTCACATACTTAATAACAAACTGTGCAGAACCAGAGCAGAAGCCAAACGATCTGGATCTACACTGTTTGCAAATGAGGGCGTTTGCAGGTTCGACAGGACCAGGATTAAGGGACGTGCGAAAAACGAACTGCCTTATCCCTCCAGTCAGGATGAAGAATATGAGAAAAGTGCACAAGAAAACAAATTACGCATACTGTTTTATACAGTAAAATAAAAACAAACAAACAAACAAAAAAAAAAAAAATAATAATAATAATCACAAAAATAAAAATAAATAAATAAATAAATAATGACAAAAAGTAAAATCGAAAATAATAATAATAAAAAACTTTTTCGATTGACAGATTAAATTATTCTTACGGTAACTTGAAAAACAAAACAGAATTTTAATACTGTTTAAATCTTTTTTCGCACTTGGTCGCTAAGAGGCACACGATGTCATGTCACCATAAGGACAGAACAGACATTTATTTTAAAGACAAATCCCAGGCGTAAAGGAAAATAACAACACATAACAATAACAAAAAAAAAAAAAAAAAAAAAGGTGGCAGGCAACTTAAATAAGAGGACCATGAGGTCCTGATCGCTCCCCTGAGACCCGAGTTCATTTCAATTAACTTTTTGGTAATATCCGTCCCACCCTCTCCCCACTCATGTGAACTTGCCAATCTTTTGTATTTATACAGTTGCTGTGTTATATTACTGCTACAGCATTAGTTGTTTGAATACTGTTTGCCACAGGCCAACATAATCCAGGAATCAAACATGGTTTGTAAGCATTAACATATGCTAAGTTCTAAACAATTTGAGACCGTTGATCTCAGGTTTTAACACCGGAAGAGTGACCTAGCAAATGTTAATCTATTCAGGATTGGAGACCCCTAAACGAATATCTGGCAAACAGAGCAGACCGAGATCAGATACTTAAATTCGAAACTGGACTCTTCCAATATATAGTGTGGGGACATCTTGGTCATGTGACCTGGACGATTTTATGATAATTTCATTCCCCCATCCCACATAGGCTTCATATGGAATGTATTTATCATTAACCTAGTAGTTTCTCAGAAAAAAAAACAAAAAAAAACTTCAAATATATAAATAAACAAAGTGACCTTCGGCTAAGGTCAATAAATAACCTTGACCTTAAGCATTCATTACGGTTGAAATTAACTGCATTTCAGATCACATATTATAAATGTAACACACTATTTCAGCTGTTTCCATGCAAACATCTGAGTAACCAAACTTGACCTTGTCGCAAAATAGATCAAGGTCAACCCGGAGAGTCATCATTTTTAAGAATTTTGTTGCACTAGAATTTCGAATGCCACTTACCTAGTTTCAAAGCTATCCATCCAGTTGTTCTGGAGATGAAGATATTTTATAAGTTTTTACCATATATGGGCATGGCTGCTACCTTGGTCATGTGACCTAGACCCTTTCATGAAAATTTCATTCTCTCATCTCACATAGTTTTCATGTGAAATATCAGTTTCATAAGCCTAGTAGTTTCTAAGAAAAAGGATTTCAAATACATATATATTCAACCAAATTGACCATTGGCGAAGGTCAATAAATGACCTTGACCTCATGCATTCATCAGGGTTGAAGTTAGCTGTTTCTGTATCACAAGCAGCTATAATGGCAACAAAAATATGCACTCATTTTTTTAAACCTGAGTGACCAGATTTGACCTTGCCATAAATAGGTCAAGGTCAACCAAGGACCATCATTTATGTAAAATTTGTAGTACTTGAGTCCCAGATGCAACATACATCCTTTTTCGTGGTTCGGGAGATGAAGATTGTTTAAAGGTTTTTATCATATATGGGCATGACAGCCCATTTTGCTCATGTGACTCAGACCACTTGAATATAATTTCATTCTCTTAGCCAACATAGGCTTCATGTAAAATATAACTTTCATTAGCCTTATACTTTCTAAAAAACAAGACTTAAAATATTTTCAACTAAAGTGACCTTGGCCAAGGTCATCAGATGATCTTGTACTTTAGCACTCATTGAAGTTCAAGTTAACTGCATTTCCATATCATAAACTATACTAGTACCAGGAAAATGCACTATTTTAGCTTTGTCCATTCAAAAGCCTTAGGGACAAAATTTGACATTGCCTTAAAATAGGTCAGGTTCAACTTACCGTAATCTTTTATGCAAACTTTGTAGTACTGGAATTCCAGATGCTACATACCAAAATTTAGGCAACTGGTCCAGTGGTTCTGGAAAAGATGTTTAAGGTATTTACCGTATATGGGCATGGCGGCCATCTTGGTCATGTGACCTGGACCAAATATACAAACTTTCTTTCCCCCTTTGCCTGAGGGCTGATTTTGAAATTCAAATGAAATTAGCCCAGTAGTTTCAGAGGAGAAGTCCTTTGAAAATGTTGACAGACGACGACGACGGACGACGGAGGCTACCATCCTATAGGCTCCCCCGAAGCCCTAAAACGTACATGTTACGGTAACAAACACCGACAGGTAGTCTGTCACATGACAACAATGATTGTCGCTAGTTTGCACAATAAATGAGCTGTGATGCATTAAAAATAGCAAATTTTCAAATGCCCATGCCAAACCAAAGGACAATTAGAAACCTATCCAGACTCGAGCAATTAAAATCATTCACCTGCAGAGATATTCATCCTGCAGGGATAAGCTGCATACTTATGGAAACATTATAGCTAATGTTGGGTTTATTTCGGTGGATTTCACAAATCGGTCAAAAACAGAAGCGAAAAAGTGCTTGCGAGCATGCGCAAAATGTGCGGATTCACTTTATACTGCGCGTGCGCAAGGTCTCATCTGGGCCTTGCTCTCCACTGATGCATTCTATAGTATCCATTGATTCTGGCCGGGGACAACGAAAGCCCTGATCAGACTGCGCCTTCGCGCAGTCTGATCAGGACCTTCGCTGTCCGCATATGCCTGCCTGAAGACACGTTTCGCAAGGTACGGCCCAAGTAATGCTTGATACAGACACTACCATTATTTATACAGTTTGCAACATCATTAAAAAGTAACACATGTCCAAATAATGATGGCTCAAAAAGAATTTCTGAAGTAGTGGTATCGAAACAGGTGTTTTATTCTTAACTCTTAGCACTCTGGGCAAAATATTCAGAAGACGACAGTTTGAAATATTTTTAGGTACCTTTTTACCAGAAAACAGGATTTGAGATTTTTATACAATATGTCTCTAATGGAGACAATTTTCGCGAAATGTCAAATTCTGTTTTCCGCGGAAAATTAGAAAAATATTATCAGTTTATCGTCTGCCGAATTAGCCAAGAGAGTGGTAAATGTTAAAACAAAACAAACTAAAGCAATAAAAAAAATGCTTTTTTCTAAAAGGAAAACAATCAACACGCACGTACGTGCGCGTGTACGCACAGAAGAGAGAGATAGAGAGAGAGACAGACAGACATACAGAGAGAGAGAGAGAGAGAGAGAGAGAGAGAGAACAATATAAACTCATGAAACGTCAAGTATGCTAGAGCTCTGACAGAGAGACGATCATTAATTGAAAAATTACTGAACCGAATTTTTTTTTGAACCGATCTAAGAATAAGACAGACGCACTGAATGAAAGATAATCAAGTTAGTAAAACCTTTTATTTTATGCAATAGGTCATTTCTAGCAGATATAACTTAACCGCTATTTAAAAATTGATGCGCAACGGGGAAAATAGGCAATTACGCCATGTACAAACAGCGAAAGTCCAGATTAGCGTGCGCATCCGTGCAGTCTGATCTGGACATCCCTTGTCCGTCGACATGTACATGTACTGCAGTATCCATTGATTCTGTAAGCGGACAATGAAGGCCCAAAGCAGGCTGATCAAGGTCTGCGCTTTCTGCAAATTGCATGAGGGACTTTTTCGTGCGTTGCGCATCATTTGGTATAGAATTATAATCACACACACACACACACACACACAGACACGCGCGCGCACGCCTGCACGCAAACAAACAATTACGCCTGCACGCGCGAAATAGATAACTAGATAAAAAGTAAGAAAAAAAACCAAAACAAAACAACAACAACAACAATAAATAAATAAATAAATAAATAATAATAACAAAACAAATGTAAAGTAAAAACAAAGAAACTAAGGTAAAACCAGTAACTGTTGCTACTGTAAATAAAGCTAAAATAAATTAATAGCTTTATACCTAAATTACAATACAATACTAAGAATGGTGGGTTGGGTCCGAGACTCCGTGAATGTGCTGACTTAAATATTACATTGGAAGGTTAAATTCTGTTATGTCTTTGGTGTCACCAGTCGTCAGTTCCGAGGTCATTACGAAAACACGCTTATTCAAATATATTGAAAATTTCACCACCAAAAACTAAAAGTTTTCAGATAAAAATTCTGATATCTTTCAAACTTCTGCTCAAAACATAGACTGTGGGTACTCGTGGGTACTCGCTGAGGCGGTTCTAACGAGTACCCACAATCTACGTTTTTGAGCAGAAATAAGAAAAATAATGTATATCCCTGTTAACCCCAGTTTTACTGTATAAAAGTGGGGCTTAAGGGGGTCAAAATTCTATAGATATGTTTTCGTGATGTGTATGCCACGAGCCCCTGCAGTCATTTTAAATAGAGTTTATTTGTTTGTTTTGACCGCATACGGAGAAATAATTCACTTGTGTTCTAAGGCTTCCGTGTAAAAATCGAGTGAGCGATAGCGAACGATTTTTTTTAAACGAAAGCCTTAGAACACAAGTGAATCATTTCTCCGTAATCCATCAAAAACAAACGAATAAACTGTTTATAATATTTCTTACCCCCAACCCATACACAATGCGTTTTAGTTGGATGTTGTACGTTTGTGACGTGTGGAAATTTCATATGAATTGCAGAACAATACAAAAAAATGTGCAATCGGATTTCAGTTCTAACTGAGATAATAAACAAAGATCTTAAATTATTATCATACTTTCAAACATTTTCATTTTTCTTTAACAAAGCGGGTAACTTACGCCATAGTCACGTGACCTAAATGTTGAAAGTGACTATAAAACTGGATACATTTCTCGATTCAAAACAGTACGTCAAAGTTGTTCAACAGTATCTGGCAAAAGTATGTGCACATGTACTGGTTAACCGCTTGGAGATCTAAACCTGCCCAGGAAAAGACTGATTAGGTTAACTGACCAGCGTGTTGACTGGTCCATAAAACGCAGTCACACTGGCTTGTCACATATACATACAAAACAGAATTCATGACTGCAACATTTTCTAGAAAAAAGAAGGAAGCGCAATCACTGAAATCTAGAAAAGCTTAGAGAGTATGTATAGGGTATCTGTCGCTGAATAAATAAAGCTGATACAAAAATGTATGACTATTTTTGCTTTCGCGATAATAAATAATCACTCTTGTATAATCTACTAGCAATATTTCGGAGAGCGTTTAAGAGAAACAAAAATTGATAAAAATAACTAACTAAATAAATAAATAAATAAAACACCAGTATTAACGTGAAATGTTTCTTTTTCAGGTTTCGACAATGCAGATATTCACTGAGATATCAATGGCAGAACAGAGTTACGGACGGAAAGATGGACAGCTTAGGTATTTAATCAAGTACACCTCGATGTTTTTAAAGTAGGACCAATAATGCAAATGCTTAGTAGATACCCCGCGCAGAAATGCTTAGTATATACCCCGCACAGTAATGACCAGTAAAGACAACTGGCCCAAAACAACTTATTGTTCAAAATGGATGATATTGATTAGTAAGATTTATAGCTCAACCAAGTAGCATAATGAGAACCAATTTTGGTCAAATTCAAGCCATTGGTTCAAAGGATAGTGAGTACACAAGCTTTTTTTCTTGTACATGTAAATACTTGAATTTCAAAGTGGCAGTGTGACACTGAATCAGGAGATACGTACACAAGCATTTTTCTATAAAAACGACTTTCAAAGTGCCAGTGCGCCCTTGAAAATGAGGTCAAGGTCACCAAAATATAATCACGCCCCATCCCAATAAAGAACCAATGCTAGTTTGCTCGAATTCAATCTATTGATTCATGTGATAGAGTGCACAAGAGGCTCATTTTTAGAGTTTTTATAATGTAGTGACCTTGAAAATGAGGTCAATGTCACCAAAATCTATCCACTTCTTTCCCGGGTCCTAATAATGTATTAGTGTTTGGTAAAATTCCAGCCATTGGTTCAAGATGTGTGCACACAAGCTTTTTTTCTAACAAAATTTGAGTTTCAAAGTGCCAGTGTGACCTTGAAAATGAAACAATGGTCACCAAAATCTAATCACCTTTCCTCAATTCGAATGTTGTATCTATGCTAGTTTGGTCAAATCCATATACATGTATTGATTCATGATACAGAGTGTGCACAAAGCTGTCTTTTAGAGTCAGTAGTGACACTGAAAATAACGTCAAGGTCATTAAAATCTAATCACCCTTTCCCCCTATCGTAATGATGTATCTTTATTAGTTTGGACAAATTCCAGCCATTGATTAAAGAATTTATATACAAGATTTTTTATTACTGCAAAAAATTACAAATGGCAGTAAGTCTAAGAAAATTGGCCCCTAGCCTTTACTTTTTTCTGAAGGTACATCTTATTGACATTTATGTGTCTGCATAAACTGATCAATAGCCATCGCTGCCTTTTCAAGAATTTAGGGGAAACAAAACACACCAAAAATTGTCAAGGACGGACGGACAACATGAAAACAGTACAGCCCAAGACAAACAAAGTTTGCAAGAGTAATATAATTATAGACCCTTACCTTTTGTGACTCGGCGTTTTATTCCAATTCACAAACTTATATTAGGCACCGAACATAATAAACCTTTACCACTTTCTCGGCTAAATCAGCAGACGGCAGATTTTTCTTATTATTTCAAGAAAGGAGGATTAGACATTTCATGCGCATTTTCTCAAATGAATACAGTTTGCATAAATGTCAAATCCTGTTTTCTGGAAAAATAAGAAAAAATATTTCAATGTATCGTCTGCTGAAAAATTTACCCTGAGTGCTAAACGTTAAAATTATTATATATTCTGAACAAATGTTTCATCGGTTTATGATAGCGCAGCGCCCTGCCTTACTACTAAAGTAAATCGAATAAACACAATTTATTCCGTGTCGTAAGACCTTGCAAGGATAGTTTTACCTAATAACAGTCTGTATTATAATGTCATCTCTGAAGTTTAGGCATCACAAATACCTGTTGCGCGCTTTCGTGCTTTAATCCTTTCATCCCTGAGTTTCTGAAGTGGACTGTTTCTTTCTTGAATTCGGACTTGTCCACTGATGCAAATATGAGTGTCAGTCTAACAAAAAAAAAACAAAAAAAACAAAAGACAAAAAACAAAAAAAAAAAAAAAAAAAATAAAAACAAAAAAAAAAACAGAATGGCAAACAGTGTAGATCCTGATGAGACGGCTCGTCTCATCTGGATCTACACTATTTGCTCAGGTATTGGTTTTGGTCTACCTGGGCTGAAAGGGTTAATTCTGTTAATTGTACGGGGTAGCTATTTGCGTAACTAATGTTAAATTCGATAAATTACTGTTCAAGAATTTGACACGAGGGTCCTGCAAAAAAGTTTTGTAACTGGGTTCGGATTACTTCAGTGCTACGTTTTATCAAACATATTTTTAGTACAAACCTTCAAAGTATTCCAACTTTACTGAAACACATTTTTGTAACCTTTTTACCCAGTCGCGAAAAGCAGATAAATAGTCTTCTTTTGGTTTCTGTTTGGAGACACTGATAAATAGCGCTGCCATGAGAACTTCTAGACGTATACTTATTTCCAGAAAGCATTTTCTTAAGCCTTGGAAATAAAAAGAAGTCACAGGGATTCAGGTCAGGTGAATAAGGTAGATGGTTTAAAACTTTCACCTTTTCAGAAGCCAAAAAAGACTTAACGACCTCACACTTATGAGAGGAGGCATTGTCATGTAAAAGGTGGACGCCTGACCATCCTTTGCTTGGTCGTTTCTTATTGTAAAACTCTTTCAATTTCTTCAATACAGAATTCTTGTAGAATCTGCCAGTGACTGTAGGACCAGATGGACAAGGCACTTGAACGACTGGCCCACTTGAATTAAAGAAAATTGCTTTCAATACCTTTTTCGAACTTATGATTCTCTTGGCAATGCATGGGCGTTTTTGATCTTTTCGCTTCCATTGCTTATTATCAGCCCTTCTTTGTGGCTCAAACATGTGCACCCAGGTTTCATCACCTGTTAACAAGTTAGAAACAACCCGACTATAACAGCCTTTGTATGTTTTCAAAAGTTCCCGGGCACATTTAAGGCTTTGTGTCTTTTGCTCCTGAGTGAGCAAATGAGGTACCCACCTAGCGCAAACCTTTCTCAGGTCCGAACGCTTTTTCAGAATTGTTTGCACATTGCCTTCTGATATGCCAGTACAACTAGCTATATTTTTGACAGACAATCGCGCATCCTGTTCGACCACAATCTTTGCAGCAGCGATGTTAGCCTTGGTAACAGAGGTTTTAGCACTTCCAGGACGGGTATCATCTTCAACAGAAAATTTCCCAGCTTTAAAACCTTTAACCCACCTAAAACCTGTGCGCATTGAAATGGTCTGAGGTCCATATATACCACACAATTCATTAAATATCTGCTTTGAATCTATATTAAGCCTAATGCGGCATTTAATATAGCTATGAATTTCAGTCTTCTGGTCCATGTTCCAATGTAACAAGTAAATTGGTCAGTGTATATGACTGCATCTATTTCAATTTGAAATAACTCGGTCAGTTGGAAAGCAATTTACACGAAATAAAAGGGTATCGTTAGCTATTCAACACACCATTCAAGTGCAGTGAAGCATTTTAAAATATACCTGGGATAAAACCAAGGAAGCCTATTAGTGACAGAACTTTTTGCACGACCCTCGTATGAAAGATTCGACTGTCATGAAAAGAGCGTGTTTTGTCCTTTAGCAGCCGTCATGGTTTAGTAAAGACCTTTGGTTTTTGTTTCGGGTGTCAATAATTGGAGACGTTAAGCCGTTATGTATGTATGTATGTATGTATGTATGTATGTATGTATGTGCGTACGTACGTACGTACGTACGTATGTACGTGCATACGTGTGTATAAATGTATGAATGACGTTAAGATGTATGTATGTATGTATGTATGTATGTAACAGTTTACTATCTATCTGTCTATCTAAATGTCTGTCTGTCGGTCCGTCCGTCTAACGATCGATCGATCGATCTATCAAACTATCTATTGTGTCTGTTCATCTAATGTTTTGCGATGGAGTTTGTTATTTGAAATGATATGCATTAATACTAGTTTTCTGCTTCATAGGCCTTATAGTAACCTAAGAAAACCGAACAGTTATGTGTAGCTGGTTAGCGAGCGCTCACATTACGAAAACACGCCTATTCAAATATATAGAAAAAATTCACCTCCAAAAACTGAAAATTTTCAGATAAAAAAAACCCTGATATTTTTCATATTTCTGCTCAAAACATAGATTGTGGGTACTCGTTAGAAGCGCCTCGCCGAGGCGGTTCTAACGAGTACCCACAATCTATGTTTTTGAGCAGAAATAAGAAAAATAATGTATACCCCTGTAAACCCCAGTTTTACTATATAAAAGTGGGGTTTATGGGGGTCAAAATAATATAGGCATGTTTTCGTGATGATAAATCGAGGTTTTCCCTGGTCCTGCTGAATCCGAATATGCCCTGCCTTTACAAACAGTGTAAATCCAGATTCTGAAGAAGCCATCTGATCTGGATCTGCACTGTTTGTCATTAAGTATGTGGATTTGTATCAACAACTTGGATCAAGTAATCTGATTGGCTGAAAACTAGAAGTGAGCGTAGTATCTTAATTTATTCAGCAGGACAAGGGTTAACACTCCAACAGTTTAAATGTCGGTATCTCTGTTGCAATGCTCGTGCAGCGCATCTACTCGTACGTTTTGTTCGTTATGTTGTTCTCTGAAGTGAGTTCAAGTCGTGCTGACTTTTCGTGATTTTGGGCTTCCCGGGTATTCCCACATTTGTTTTATTTGGTTATTTGAGTGTACCTGTATTTATTTACTGAATTAAATGCCCACGTCAGTAGAATTGTATGACATTTTAGATGCAATTATGTCTTCGGCCTAGTATTGGGATAATATGACATATAATTAGTTGTGCTTTGGCAAAGTTATAGTTCTATATTACATTTCTTCTGCTCCTCTTGCGTCATAGGAAAACAATGTCATGTTGAGATAACGATGATGAACAGTTTTAAATGATATTCTAAGTCCATTTCAAATCTACTGTAATCAAATGAAAATAATAGTCTTAACCCTTGTCCTGCTGAATCCGGATATACCCTGCCTTTGCAAACAGTGTAGATCCAGATCAGTTGGCTTCTGAAGAAGCCAACTGATCTGGATCTGCATTGTTTATCATTTAGTATATGGGTTTGTTTCAACAACTTGGATCATGTAATCTGACTGGCTGACAGTTAGAAATGGGCGTGGCATCTTAAAATATTCAGCATGGCAAGGGTTAACATGATCCATACTTTACATAAGAAGAACGCAATAAAGACGTCACTATATATATATATATATATATATATATATATATATATATATATATATATATATATATATATATATATATATATATATATATATATATACCAATGCAAAGCGTTTGTTTAGGAGAAGTATTTGATGATAATTATATAATAAAAGTTTTCTTTTTTCTCCATACAAATAACGGGTACGAAGTCAATTCGTACCTAAGTCAGTTCGCACTTATTTTGGTCCACTCGGGACCATTTTTGGCCAATCCCTACTCATTTGGTCAACTCGTACACTTGGTCAATTTGTCCTCGTTTTGGTCAATAGGTTCTGACGCTAAATTCGATTAATTTCGAAGGAAAGAATGAAAGAAAGAAAGAAACGAAAACGAATAATAGACAGGAAGAAAGATAGCAGAAAGAAAAGAAGACAGAGAGAAAGAGTGAAGGTAAGAAAGAAACTTCCAACTAGAACGCACCGTCGTATACTCCGAACCTTGCGAAAATGGATCTTCAAAGAATAAATACTCAGATCAGACTGCGGTCTACATACGTCTAACCAGGATCGTCGATGTTTTTTGATGACATATCTGAGCAATGAATGTCAGCGTGCAGTGCGATCCCAGCTAGTATTCTACTTAAATCTATACTGGACCGTTATCGGCCCGACAGAAATCCAATATTTATTTAAATCCTTATTGGGTCGTTATTCATTCGACTTAAATTGATATTGGACCGTTATTACAAGCACCACAGGACTAAATCCACATTAGGATGTTAACAGGAATCCAGCATTCTACTCAAATCTATATTGGACCGTTATCGGCCTCACAGAAATCCAACAGTCTACTTAAATCTATATTACTTTAAACAATATTTATTGATTTCCAATAAGTACATACATAGAACATGATTCATACAAGGATATATAGGATTTGACAGTAAGCGATAGGCTTATATGAAAGTCATCTCCTATGGTCACAAGATGTTCTACCAATATGTGAATGGCAAAATTAGTTCAAAGAAAATATCAATGGCTACCAAAATAGCATGAATGAGAGAGAGAGAGAGAGAGAGAGAGAGAGAGAGAGAGAGAGAGAGAGAGAGAGAGAGATGACCAACTTCCCCTTGTTTCAACGAAGGAAAAATATGGGATGATTGAGAGCTTAAGTGGGGTTAAAACGTCCAGATTTGATAATATATTCCTGTACTTGTAAAAAGAGAGATTCGTTGTCATGTTCTGAAAGATTCTCTTTGCCGTACAAGAGGTCGTTTGTTGAATAATTTTGAAGATTGTGTGGTAGGTATCTGTTTCTGTGGTTTTCAATTAAATCTATATTGAGCCGTTACCGGCCCCACATCAATCAAGCATTCTACTTAAGTTTATTTTGGACCGTTATCGACATTGACAATAATTCTACATTCGGTTCAAGAAAAGAAGCAAAAAATAGATTTTCAAGATAGCAGCCATGGCGGCCATTTTGAATTTCCGATTGGAACTATTTTAGCTATTTTAAACTACAAGTCACCCTGATGCTTCCTGCCAAGATCCAAGTCAATTAGCCGTTTGGTTCAGGAGAAGGAGTGAAAAGTCGATGTTCAAGATGGCGGCCAGGCCGACGTTTTGGATTTCCGATCGGAACGTTTTTAGCTATCTTTAATCTACAAGTCACCCCGATGCTTCCTTCCACGTTTAAAGTTAACTAGCCTTTCAGTTCAGGAGAAGAAGCTAAAATATATTTTAAAGATGGCGGACATGGTGGCCATGTTGGATTTCTGATCGGATCAATTTGAGCTTTGTTTTATATACAAGTAACATCGATGCTTCCTATCAAGTTTCAAGTCAGTTAGCCTTTCAGTTCTGGAGAAGAAAAAAATAAGATAGAAATTCAAGATGGCGGTCATGGCAGCCATCTTGGATTTCGAGTGGAAAAACTTTAGCTTTATTTGATTTTCAAGTAACCCAGAGCCTTCTACCAAGTTTCAGGTCAGTTGGCCTTTCGGTTCAGGAGAAGAAGCAAAAAATAGATTTTCAAGACGGCGACCATCTTGGATTTCCGATCGAAATGATTTTAGCTTTTCTCTTCTAGCTTAAAGTCACTCTGATGCTTCTAATCAAATTTCAAGTCAGTTGGACTCTCGGTTCAGGAGAAGAAGCGAAAAACAGAATTTCAAAATGGCCGTCTTCGCGGCCAACTTGGATTTTCAATAGAAACGATTTTAGCTCTGTTTTTTTTTAAATCTACAAGTCATCCTGATGCTTCCTACCAAGTTTCAAGTCAATTGGCCTATCGGTTCAGGAGAAGAAGCAAAAAATATGTTTTCAATATGGCGATCACGGCGGCCATCCTGGACTTCCGAACGGAACGATTTTGGCTATTTTTGATGTACAAGTAACCCAGGTTCTTCAAACTAAGTTTCAAGTCGATTGGCCTTTCGGTTCAGGAGTAGAGGCAACCAATATATTTTCAAGATGGCGGCCATGGTGGCCATCTTGGATTTCCGATCAGAACAATTTTATCTAGTTTTGATCTACAAGTCATCCCGATGCTTCCTACCAAGCTTCAAGTCAGTTGGCCTTTTGGCTCAGGAGATGAAGCGAAAAATAGATTTTCATAATGACCGCCACGGCGGCCATCTTGGATTTCCGATCTAAACGAATTTAGCTATTTTAAATCAACAAGTCACCCCGATGCTTCCTAACAAGTTTCGAGTCAGTTGGCCTTTCGGTTCAGGAGAAGAAAGGAAAATAGATTTTCAAGATGGCCGCCACGGCGGCAATCTTTGATTTCCGAACGAAATGATTTTAGCTAGTTTTGATCTGCAAGTCAAACTTATGCTTCCTACCAAGTTTCAAGTCAAATGGCCTCTTGGTTCAGGAGAATACGCAAAAAAAAACAAATAAATAAAATAAAAATAAAAAAAAATTAAGATGGCCACCACGGCGGCAATCTTGGATTTCCGATCGGAACAAGTTTAGCTATTTTTGATCTACAAGTAACCCTGATGCTTCCTACCGAGTTTCAAGTCAAATGGCCCTTCGGTTCAGGAGAAGAAGTGAAAAACAGATTTTCAAGATGGCCGCCATCTTGGACGATATGACCGAGATTCCAATCGTGTAAAACTAGTTCAAGCTTCCCCCTGTAGTTGTTTCTGCTTACAGTTACACAAGACAATTGCTCTATAGAAGTTTTTGTTTGTTTGTTTGTTTGTGATGAGATTTTAATCAATCAGCCCAATGGGGTCATGTCGAGCGCGGTCAGTTTACCAAACAACACTTTTACTGGGTAGGCTTAGTCCTCTGAGCAGTTAACCAGTATTGTGAACATTCTTTCGCCAGAAACTGACAACTGCCCTTCCTGAATCAGCGGTTGGAAGAGAATGACCGTATAATATTTTTCCGAATGAATTTCCTGGAAAGAATTTGCAAATCGGTTATTGCACTGCGCCGTTTTGTCTTGGTATATTTTCTTTATCTTCTTCAGATGCATCGGGAAGGCCATGCTTCATGGGTTTTGTTTTTTTCCTGTGTAACTACATTTCCATTTGTGTTTCTTACCTTAGAGTCTTAAATGGTAGTAAGGTCGCGTCTCACATCCATCGGACGATGCACGGGCAGTTCTATAGACTACACTCTAAGGAACAAGAAATCATGGCAGAAGTAGTCAGAGTCAGCAAAATGACTGAATGGGCTATTACAAACAGGACAAAATGGACAGCAGTAATAGCAATGTCGCCAAAGTGATGACCCAAACAGTCAGGAGAGTGATAAGACATGAAGCTGTGACAAAAGATCATTCATCACACATTAAGTTAGGGTAATAGCTTATAATGGATACATTAAATGATCAGGAGCAATAACTCATCAATAACTGAGAACTGAAAAATATTCTGATACATCTTTTTTAGTATATTTGTATACTATTTTGCAATAAGCCCAAGACAAAAAAAGGAAAATAAAAACAAAACGCTAATTAAGTAACCCTGAGATTTACAATGCGGGTTTTGTTGTTGCTGCCTCAAGTCAGTCATAAACATTTACACAGAAAGGAAATATTTAATTGGTTTCATCCAAAGTGTTTCGGTACAGCACTCACAGTCGGTCGCCATTACGAAACCACGCCTATTCTAATACACTGAAAATTTTACTACCAAAAAATGGCAATTTTTCAGATAAAAAATTCTGATATTTTTCATATTTCTGCTCAAAACATAGATTGTGGGTACTCGTTAGAACCGCCTCGGCGAGGCGGTTCTAACGAGTACCCACAATCTATGTTTTTGAGCAGAAATAAGAAAAATAATGCATACCCCTGTAAACCCCAGTTTTACTATATAAAAATGGGGTTTAAGGGGGTATTAATTATATAGGCGTGTTTTCGTGATGGCACAGCGGTACAATGTATTCTAACAACAAGGTGACATTGGATTTGTTTACGCCACACAGACAATGAGTTAAACTTGATGTCCTGCTATTCGACTAACGCCGCGTGGATAGATTTTTCAATAGGTTAACTTCATTTTTTGGATGGGATGTTCAGAAATATACACTTTGTACCATGCGACGATGTATTGAAGATGCAAAAATTCCATTTTTGCATTCCATTTTTGCAAGCTTCAGCAACCGACAAAAAGTTTTCAAAAAACCTAGGCTATTTGTATGTGTTCATTGTCTTGTTTTGTCCAAATATATTTAATGACAAAGACGCAGACGATAGACCCTGGACAACAGGCGAAGACCTCAAATAACAGCTCATTTCTCTGAAAAATAGCAGTAAATTTCTGGTTTCGACTGATATTGTTCACCGGGGATATATTAATTAGCATTTTGAAAACGTCTAAAACCACGCGTATCTCAATATAATACTATGCATCCCTGTGCGTGACAAAGACAGCTAAATAAAATTGCATGCAGTCGTCTTGTGGCATCCTCAAATGTTCGTGAACGAGACATAATTACCATATAGTCTATTAGTTTGGCTGCGTCAAGCGGAAAAAGGTCTTCGAACATGCGCAACATGCCAATATTGAGATCATCCTGCGCATGCGCAAAATATCATCCGGGCCGTTGTTCTTCACTTATACATTCTGCAGTATCCAATGATTCTGTTTGCGGGCAGTGAAGGTCCTGATCAGACTGCGCGAATGCGCAGAGGCTATTCTGGATTTCGATGCCTGCATATACCTAAAGACACAGTTTCGCATGGCGTGGCTCAGTTATCATTGAGTATCAAGACAATTGATAACAGTTAGCATTCCATATGCGAAATCAGCAGACGAATTACGTTATATTTTCACTTATCCGCTTCGCAAGTAATAATAAATTTAATCATTACAAAATCACGCCTATTCAAATATATAGAAAATTTCACCTCCAAAAACTGAAAATTTTCAGATAAACAATTGTGATATTTTTCATATCTCTGCTCAAAATATAGATTGTGGATACTCGTTAGAACCGCATCGCCGAGGCGGTTTTAACAGGTACTCACAATCTCTGTTCTTGAGCAGAAATTAGAAAAATAATGTTTACCCCAGTAAACCCCAGTTTTACTATATAGAAGTGGGGTTTAAGGGGGTCTAAATTATATAGGTATGTTTTCGTGATGAATCAGAGGAATTGCTAAGGAGGAGTATTTTGTGAAAATTCTGGGATAATCTTTCTTATTTCTCCATGAAACCAATTTATAGTTAGGGTTGTCATTAGAAGCGCATCGGCGAGGCGTTTCTAATGAATAACCAAAAATATTATTTTATCAGCCCACCGCGTTCTAAATCATGTTGCCTTATTTGTTCAAATATAAAATAGAAATAAACAAAAACGAACATCGCAGTCTCGGCCGAGGCGGTTCTAACGAGTACTCACAATCTATGTTTTGAGCAGAAAATATGAAAGATATTAGAGTTTTTTATCTGAAAATTTTCAGTTTTTGGAGGTAAAATTTTCTATATATTTGAATAGGCGTGTTATCGTAATGGTTTATAGGGCTGCATACGTATTCCTCCCCCTGGTCCTAAGTGAGCCTCTGTAAGTTACAGATATGTTTGGGTGGTCCGTAGGCCACAATGTACTCTCCGGCCGCCCAATTCTTATTAAATAAGCAGAGACACCTAAACAGGGGCGTTAAACACGTAGTCGCCTGCAGTTTTATGTTAATATAAATGCATCATGAAGTTCATGTTTATTATAGTGGGAAACAAAGTGCAAATGCTACGTTCAATCAAATCTGAATTAGTTTCTCTTTCTGAACTTGGTATTTAAGGTAAGAAAAAAACAATCACGAGCCAGGCACTTAACGAACTGTCGGTTGCGAAGAACAAGTGCCAAGATATGAAGGAACATCACTAGTGTCTTGCAACAGCCTTCTTGTTTGATCTCCGCAGCTTTTGGTAGTTCAATACAGCAAACGTTCTGACCAGACTGAGCTCATGTACAGACTTATGTTAGATTCCACTGTTCACATACATGAATGGTATGTGTAGTAGTTGTTTTTTCTGAGTTACGACTGCAAATGGTTATCAGTGAATCAAAACATTATGTTCTTGCTGCCAGACGTCTATGATTACATGGCTAAACAGTTCATTGAAAGGCACATATAACTGACAAACAATAACTGGCAACTGTCTTCATTTTAGTCATGAACCATGATAATGAGTATTGTGTTTCTATAGAAAGTAACTGGGTACAAGCAAATTATAGCTTATTGAATAGTCTGTTAATTGCATGCTGACAGTTAAGTGTATTTACCTCTTACTACAATTTGCCGAAGTAACCAGTAACCAAATTCACATCACGAAAACATGCCTATGTAATTTTGACCCCCCTTAAACCCCACTTTCATATATTAACCTGGGGTTTACAGGGGTACACATTATTTTTCTTATTTCTGCTCAAAACATAGATTGTGGGTACTCGTTAGAACCGCCTCGTTGAGGCGGTTCTAACGAGTACCCACAATTTATATTTTGAGCAGAAATAAGAGAAATATCAGAATTCTTTATCGGAAAATTTTCATTTTTTTGTTGAAAAGTTTTCAGTATACTTGAATAGGCATGTTTTTGTAATGATAACAGATGATCCGGAACAGCCTCTTTGCTGTTCAGCCAGCATATTTTCGTACATGAATGGGAGGGATTCAGAATAACTGGTTGCGTATAGTAAAGCAGGACAGTCGCGAAGGTTTTTCACAAACTATTTTGCATCTTCTGAACGGTTAACTCTTTCGCTGCCACAGGTGATAACAATAGGCTTTTGCAAACAACATAGATCAAGATGAGACGGCTCGATCTCATCTGGATCTACGCTGTTTGACAGTCAGTCTTTCAACTTTACATATTAACGTCTTTCCAAACGATAGTTTGTTAACATAAAAAACATAACAAAAAAAAAACAAAAAAAAAACAACAACAACAAAAAAAAAAAAAAAAAAAAAAAACAACAACAAAAAAACAAAAAACAAAAAAAAAAAAAAAAAAAAAAAAAAAACAACAACAAAAAAACAGACGACAAATATCGTCTGAAATTTGGCGCCGAAAGAGATAATAGATTCTAAAAGGACTAACCAATGAATTAACTTACAAAACAAAACAAAACAACAACAACAACAACAAAAAAAAAAAAAAAAAAAAAAAAAACAACAGTTCATATGCGAAATTCTCTGTCCAAGGCTAGCTAGTTTTGGCCAAATGAGGCGTCATCAGTGACCCTCATATCAATTTTCAAAACTCCCGGAATAGGTTCATTACGAGAACATGCCTATTCAAATATATAGAAAATTTCATCTCCAAAAAACTGAAAAATTTCAGATAAAAAAATCTGATATTTTTCATATTTCTGCTCAAAACATAGATTGCGGGTACTCGTTAGAACCGCCTCGGCGAGGCGGTTCTAACGAGTACCCCCAATCTATGTTTTGAGCAGAAATAAGAAAAATAATGTATACCCCTGTAAACCACAGTTTTACTATATAAAAGTAGGGTTTAAGGGGGTCAAAATTATATAGGCGTGTTTTCGTGATGGAATGACACAAAGAGCCAGAACATATAATCAAATCCGGAAAGGTCTCAGTGAGTGATTGCAAAGGACAAGAAACAACCGCACTTAACTACCTGTTCATGTATTGAAAACTGTTGAATGAGTGGTAAAAGTAAAGTAAATAAGTAAACTCAGGAACTTATACAATCGGATTCAATTCAAGTTGTCATTACCACAGGGAAAGACAAACAAATACAATAAAACAACCACAAAACGAACAAATGTCAAACAGAGTTGGTGACCCTTTCCCCACAATGTGGCAACTCTTTTTTCCAAATTGATTGGCTGCATATTTTTATTGTGGCACTCCCTGGACTATTTTTTCTTTTACCTTTATTTACTTTTTAACTGAATATGTTTTAAACTTACCCTACTGAACTCCAATTAAATAAAGCCAATTCGTCCGATACCGAGGCGCCTTTTTTGGATTTGAATCTATGTATATCTATGGTAAAGTTTCCATCAAAATTTATGATAAACGGGACGATTTTGATTTTGATATTGTCAATTTCCCTTTTCTGGATGACGATGTTCCCCGGGTACCTCATATCTGGTATACCCCCATATCTCAACTTATTAGGCTCGCCAGAGCTTCTTCAAATCTTAGTGACTTTAACTGCCATAATAAAGCCCTAACTGCCAAACTTCTTAGGCAGGGCTATCGTTATTTTAAGTTTCGAAAGGCGTTTTCGAAATTTTATCGCAGATACAGTGCCTTGGTAGAAAAACACAACGTCAGTCTAAAAACACTTCTGCAACAAGGTCTATCGGAACCGGAATTTTACGGTGACTTAGTGTACAGATTTAGAAAAAAATGTGGGAAAATCTAACTTTTCAGAACAATTCAGAAAATTAATTAACCGTTATAAAAGCGTTTGTTATAGCATGGATATTATGCGGCAGACTGTATGCCTACTTATCAACCCAATTATTGTTGGTGGCCATGCATCACTCTTTAATTGCACGACGGCGGTTCGGGCCTCAGACTCTATGACGGCCTCTTCGTAAAACTTTAACCAGTGGATTGAGGCTTTACGATTTGTCTTTAGCTTGGCCCGCCGTGGTTCAACTGGGTTTCATTTACTCTTTCACATGGTAGAACTAGCCATGAGTACTCGTCTTTGTTTATCATAGTGATGAATTTGATTTTTATGTTTTCGCTTTGATGATTTGACTGAGTTGGGAGCCTTTATGCGAACCAAATTTTTATGTTTTTCTGCATTAAGCGTTACATCGGGACCCAGGGTGAATTTGGCTGGCCGTAAAACTGCTTTAAACCCTTCGGTGGTTTATTCTACTGACCGTTCTAAGGCGGTGATCCCAGTGTTAGTCTTACTCTTTGTTGCTTTGTGGTTTATTCTACGAGGCGATTTGTTTTATGTCTTGCCTTGTGTTTTTTTTTTTGTTCTTCTGTTTTTCAGTCCTTTTAGCATTGCGATTACCTCGCTTGGGGAAGAGAGAGGTAGTCTTGGTTTTTTTCGTACGTTTGTTCGATTTGCTCTTGTTTGGTTTTGTCTGTTTCCTCTTCCTGTTGGTGTTCGGGAATGGCTGCGGTTTGTGATTGTGGCACGTTTTCCTCTTACCTTTCTTTACATAATTGTTAAAACATTTGAATGTGTAATATTACAAAACATTTAACAAAGAGTACCACAATGAAAGTACCGCCTTGGATTGGAAAACTAGCTTTACGGAATCCCATGCCTCACCCTCAGCTTTCATTGTGGTAAAACAACAAATAAATCACAGATAAAGCGTACAATGAAGCAAAGATTAGAAATGAACAGAAACAACGTGTTGAATTACCTGGAGATCCCTAAGGTGTCAAACAACACAACTGGAATACTGGAATACAAAAGCAAACGAAAACCACCAGCTGAACCCTATTAGCGAATTCTAAGGGTAAATACTGAAGTATTAATGCAATACTGTGCAGTTGTTATGATATATTGGCAGGGAAATTGCTTCAGGTATCACATTACGGAAACACGTCTATTCACGTATATAGAAAATTTCAACTCCAAAAACTGAAAAATTTCAGATAAAAAAAACTCTGATATTTTTCACATTTCTGTTTAAAACATAGATTGTGGGTACTCGTTAGAACCGCTTCGGCGAGGCGGTTCTAACGAGCACCACAATTTATGTTTTTGAGCAGGAAATAAGAAAAATAATGTATACCCATGTAAACCCAATTTTACTATATAAAAGTGGGGTTTAAGGGGGTAAAAGTTATATAGGCATGTTTTCGTGATGAAAATAACGTATTTGGTAGTGCCTTTTGTATATGTTGTTTATACATAATTGCAGATGCAACATATAATAAACAACACTTGAGTAGTGCCCATAACTGGTAGAGAGTTATATCATCTAATTTACTGAACTGATTGTATTGCAAATTACAGCGTGATCGCAACTTTAAACCGACATGTTCGCTGAAGTTATCCAATAATCTTCTCCTCAAAATATTGACGAAATCTAGACAAACTACAGTAAAATAAAAGTCAGAAAGGATTGCCTTTGGAAAAAAAGAACACACAAAATCACGAAATTCGGAGATTCAGTTTGATTGAGTCTCTTCCGTTGCAACACAGTAGTTTGCGAGGCTGCATATGCCCTCTCCCCCCAGCCTCCGCTCCACTCTAGCGCCGGCTTAAGCTGTACTCGATTTTCAAAATAACCAGGATGGGCTCAATGATCTCAAAAGAAATAAATATAACCTGCACTAAGGCTTAAACACTGATGACTCCTTATCCTTTTTGACTTTTATTTTCGTTTACCGTGACTGATTCTTGTTTGAGTCTCTAGGAAATCAAAGCAAATATTTCGGGATTTTATGGAAAGATCCTTATCACTCAAATGTTATTTAGCCATCACAGTCGCAACATCGATGCAATTCTAATGAGTTTACCCAACATACCATTAGTTTATAGACGATCTCTAAAAGACATCCTTAAATTACCCATGGCAGCCTCCTGACTTGGAGCTATGTTTAACCCTCAGTAACTCAAACAACCTATGTCTAGATCAAATTTCCATTGTGCGAAAGATGTTCGAGCCTTTGAAATTCGACTTCTAGTTTTATATTACCTACCCACCCTCCTATCAGTTAAATACTGAAAGTATAATGAAGATTATTTTTAAACTCCACAGATTGGCAAGACTCGTGATGCTGCAACAGGGATGCATTTAATTGATGATACCCAGCATATCACATACGCTGTACGACTTGCAACCACGAAAACACGCCTATATAATTTTGACTCCCATAAACTCCATTTTTATATGATAAAACTGGGGTTTACAGGGGTATACATTAATTTGTTTATTTCTGCTTAAAAAGATAGATTGTGGGTGTACCAACAATTTATGTTTTGATCAGAAATATATATATATATATATATATATATATATATATATATATATATATATATATATATATATATATATATATATATATATATATATATATATATATATATATATATCAGAAGTTCTTATCTGAAAATTTTCAATTTTTGGTTGTAAACTTTTCAGCATATTTGAATAAGCATGCTTTCGTAAAGTACGACTTGCGACCAGTTGTCATTTATCGGACCCATTCGTCTTCGTTTCACCCGAAATAAGTTAATGAACCGAAACGTGAGAAAACGTACCTTTTTACATGTGCACCTATCTGCGCAGTCTGATAGTCTTTATTGTCCGCTTAAAGAAATTGCGAATGCGAGGGCTGGTCTGAATTTCGCTGAGGCACGTGACCAAAGATACTGTTCCTGACGTAGCTGCTCTTATATCATGGAAAACAACATGCAATGCATCTAATTTTACATTGATGTATCTCTTTGCACAGGGGCCATCTAGGTAATGTCGCAGCTTTGACAGATAATCTAAAACATATTGAACTACATACTTAGAAGTAGTTGCGGTCATGGTACCTAAGCCGTAATCCAAACACATAAATCCATAAACGAATGACGAATCAGAATGCTCCGACCAACAGACATGGACCCCAGAATAAAGAACTAAAATTGATAATGATGTTCATAGAACACAGAAAATTTGATATATGTTCGCGCCCAGGAAATGTATTACAAAACTATTCCTCTTAAATGGAATCTTAGTGAAGAAAGACAGATTGTAAACGTGTCCTCGCAATTTACAATTGCGAAACCAGATCTGACAATGTTCAGTTTCATTAACAGGTTCAGGAAGAAGCTTTGTCAGTTTCGGCCTGTCAGAAGCACCTTAATTGAATAATTGTCTAAGACTAACGCTTTCAATCCTACAGACCATGATATAAGAGAATATACCCAGGAAATTCAACATCACGAAACCCATCTCTCCCGAGGCATTAAACGATGGAGAGATGAGGATCAAATAATGACAAAACAAACGCCACAGATGCACAAACAGGACTGCAAAGGAAAACCACCCGGGAAACGGTCAGTAGAAAAACTTCTGTAACAAACAGATACAATGTACCTGTGCAACCAGTCTTTAACTCTTTCACCGCCATAGGCGATAAAATAGGCTTTGCAAACAGCATAGATCCAGATCAGACGGCTCATAATGAGCGTCTCATCTGGATCTATGCTGTTTGACATTCAGTCTTTCAACTTTACATAAAAATTCTATCCAAGCGATAGTTTATTTTATTTTATTTTATTTTTTTTTTTTAAAAAAAGCAGATAACAAACGTCGTCTGAAATTTGGCACCGAAAGAGTTAATCAAGATACAGACAGACTCTTTGATATTTTCACTATTATCCCGTTGCAATAGCTGACTTATCCAATTATAAATACGGGTGAGTTTATTCAGAAACTCTGGGGTTAAGACTCTTCACAGGGGAACTTAATATAAAAGATGTCCAGAAACAACCATAAACATAGAACAAACACAGCCTAGCAATGACACCAGGAGGGAGAAAAAACAAACCAAGGCAGAGACAGTACACAAGACACAAACAGAAAGAAAGTAAAGCAACCAGCTCTTTCATTCCAAACGAGATAATCACAATGCTAGACAAGATCCATTAAGCACAAAAGTAAGGCAGCGAATAGAAGAAAACAAGAACACCCAGCTAACATTCTTTATAAACCATAGCGGGCCGTTATCGGCCCGTCAGCTACCCTGACGGACCGATAATAGCCCGCTACAGATTAAAAAAAAATGCTTACTGGGAATGTCCGTCAGCGAACAGCTACAAGGCTACACAAAGAGCAAGTCACTGCAGAAGCCTATTTGTGACTGGCTGAATTGTAAAAATAGTGAACTACGCATGAATCGTTGTGGTTTACAGAAAATATATTTTATTTCTCAGACAAGTTAAGCAATATATGTAGATAAAATGAATTTTACATTTGGTTGATAGCTCTCTCTCTCTCTCTCTCTCTCTCTCTCTCTCTCTCTCTCTGCGTGCGCGCGCCTGTGTGTGTGTGTTTGTGTAAGTGTGTGTGCAACTATGCGCTCCAGACTATTTCTAACATTCCAAAGAAAGGGCCTGAAATAGGTTAACTGTTGTTATATACAATTATTTTCATTATTATTATTATTATTGTTAGTTGTAGTAGTAGTAGTAGTAGTAGTAAATTTTAAAGTATTTAATGTTTAATAGGAAATGACCATAGCTACACGTTTCTCCCTAGAATTATCTAAGGTTTATAGACTTTACATTATTATTTGACAATGTTTCTAGTATGAACATTTCAAATTTCAAAGATATTTTCAGCAGACAAACTCATCATCCCGATAGCTTTTCAAAAGGGAAGAATTGCCTTCGAAATCAAAATAGTTGACCACCTCGGTTTGGGCTATTCAGTTATTAGTGACACTCGATACATGGGATTTCGTATATTCCAGGGAAATGAAGAATGCTTTAAACTAGTTTAAGCGCGCCCGCTCACCCTATCGGTTTTCTGCTGTCCGTTCCAAGGTCATTCATCTGCCGCATTTCTTTTATGAAACCGATGCTTTCATATGTGGCGCTTCTTTCATTATTCATTTATTTCATTATTTATTCCTCGATTCTCCTTCTATTGATTCCCCGGGAATATCTTTCGTGATTGTGGCATTTACTGGGTATCTTCACTTAATTTTTTAAACAGTGTTTGGTGCAAACGTTGTTTTGTGTCAACATGTCTTAGTGTAGAGATGGTATAACACGTGTAATGAATTATCATATATTTTAGAGTTGGCCGGCTTTAATTAAACTTCAAGATACCTTGATGATTTATTAAATATTGACAATATTTACTTTGATCAAATGGTGGACCGTATATACCCTACATAACTCAAATTAGATAGAGCTAATTCTTCCGATACCGAGGCACCTTTTTTGGATTTGAATCTATGTATCTCTAATGGTACAGTTTCCACCAAAATTTATGATAAACGGGACGATTTTGATTTTGATATAGTCGATTTCCCTTTTCTGGACGGCGATGTCCCCCGGCGTACCTCATATGGGGTATACATATCTTAACTTATTAGATTCTCCGGGGCTTTTTCAAATCTTAGTGACTTTAACTGCCGTAATAAAGCCTTTACTACCAAACTTCTTAGGAAAGGCTATCAGTATTTTAAATTTCGTAAGACGTTTTCGAAATTTTATCGCAGACAAAGTGCCTTGGTAGAAAAATATAGTATCAGTCTGAAAACACTTCTGCAACAAAGTATATCGGAATCAGAATTTAAGGTGACTTAGTGTACAGATTTAGAACAATTGTCGGAAAATGTAAGTTTTCGGAGCAATTCAGAAAACTAATTAACCGTTATAAAAGAATCGCCTATAGCCTTGATATTTTGCGGCAGACTGCATGCCTAGTTGTCAACCAAGTCATTGTTGATGGCTACGCTTCATTCTTTAATTGCACGACAGCGGTTCGTGCCTCAGACTCAATGACTGGTGGTTGGGGCTTGAAGTAGGTCTTTGGCTTGGCCCGCCGTGGTTCAGCTATTCGTTTTCATTTACTCTGGCATACAGTAGAATTAGCCATGAGTACTCGTCTTTGTTTATCATTGTGATTAATTTGATTTTTATGTTTTCGCTTTGATGAATTGACTGTGTTGGGAACCTTTATGCGAACCGACTTTTTATGTATTTCTGTAATAAGAGTAGCACCGGGACCCAGGGTGAAGTTGGCTAGCTGTAAAAGTACTTTAAACACCTTCCCCGCTCAACCTTCACCCCCGGTTGTTTATTCTACTGACCGTTCTAAGGCGGTGGTCCCGCTGTTAGTCTTACTCTTTGTTGCTTTGTGGTTTATTCTTCTAGGCGATTAGTTTTATGTCTTACTTTGTGTTATTTTTTTCTTGTGTTTTTCAGTCCTTTTAGCATTGCGATTACCTCGCTTGGGGAAGAGAGAGCTAATCTTAGTGCTTTTCGTACGTTTGTTCGATTGCGCTTGTTTGGTTTTGTCTGTTTCCTCTTCATCTTGGTGTCTGTGAAGGGATGCGGTTTGTGATTATGGCACTCCATGGACTTTTCTCTTACCTGTTTTACATTATAAGGTTTGTTTTGTTTGTTTTGTTGTATATACCTGTGTTTGTTTGTGTAAATATTTGCATTGTAGGTACATTTGTATCTGCTCGTACACTTATACTATAATATGAATTATAGACATGCATTGTAGTATCCCAGCTTTATACGGCAAGAATACATTCAACACAGACATTAAATGGGCCGCGCCATTCGGGCATATGCGGATAGCCAAGCACAGATCAGCCTGCACATCCGCGCAGGTTGATCAGGGCCTTCACTGTCCGCTAACAGAATCATTGGATACTACAGAATGTATGAATGGAGAGCAAAGGCCAAGATTATACTTTGCGCATGCGCCGGATAATCTGCATCTGTGCCGGTTGCGCATGTTCAAAGGCGCGTTTTTGCTTGACTGGGTCCCCGTATATTCTTATTGTGTATTTTAAAGGTGTGTGTATAATGCATTTATTATATCACTTTCTGTTTTTTAAGTTGTATAACCAGTCTTTCATCCCTGAGTTTCTGCAGTGGACTTTTCCGTTTTCGGATCTGGTCAGAACAATTGCTCCAAACAAGGTTCTCAGTCAACTTCCCTCCCCCACCCCCCACCTCCACCCCCCCCCCAAACACACACCCAAACATAAATAAACAAATAAATAAATAAATAAATAAAATAAATAAATAAATATATAAATAAATAAATAAATAAATGTCAAACACTGTAGATCCTGATGAGACGAGACAAGTCATTATGAGCCGTCTAATCAAGATCTACACTGTCTACGGAAATTCTTTTGGTCTGTAGGGCTGTAAGGGATTTGTAGATAATGTTCCTTAAAAATGTGTAAACTCACAGAAACAAAATGAAATTTCTATCTGTTGATTTATTTACAACTGCGTAGTTTACCAAGTAATCGGTCACCCGCTCCTCCACGTCCGCGACTATATATCACGTTCATTTTAAAACTCAGTAAAAGGATCGCCACGATTTTAGATCTGTACTAGATTTTAGATTCTTCTCAGTGAAAATCACTGCAGTATACGTATTTTTGGCGTGTGTATGTGTATGTATATGTCTGCTGCCGTGTCTTTGCAAACAGTGTATATCCAGATCACAGATCAATAGGCTTCAGTGGCTCTGCACTGTTTGTCATTAAGTATGTGAATTTGTATAAACAATTTTGATCAAGTTATCCGATTTGCTGAAAATTAGAAATGTTGGTGGTATCTTAATTTATTCAGTATGGCAAGGGTTTAATACTTGCGGACATCTGCTCTTCATTATTAAGTTTCACGCAAGCCTTTGGCGTTTATCGATGCAAAAAGCAAATAAAAAGTTAATTACAGAAACGTACATGCATTTATAATAATGAACGTGTAAAATTTTGTTGATGTATTTATTTATTTCTGCGTCATAAAATTGCAAATAAATCCGAATCTTATTCGCAGCTTGAAGCGACTGTTCTAAATCTAAAACCAAGAAAAAAAATAAAATAAATAATAAATAAATAAATAAATAAAAATAAATAAATAAACACACACACATGCTGGCAGTCCTGTAATCCCGTTACGCAAATATACAAATAAATCCGAATCCGAATCCCTACTTGAATGAACGTTCGAAATATACAGTCGAATTTCAATGGCTCGAACATCTTTGGGACCATAGAAAATTGTTCGGGACATGGGTAGTTCGAGCCACTGAAAGTTAATCATGGTGCCAGGTTAGGAGGCAAATAGAGATAATTTAGGAAATTATTTTCAATTTTCTACACAACAATTGTATGTTGTATGTACTCATTATAGTTGTCTCGATGAGGCGATTCTAACACACAACATACAATTTCAGGACAAAAATAAGAAAATTTCCCTAAATATTTGTTTTTCTTGAGCTAGCGGAAGAATTTCGAAGGGAGTCAAAAATGAGTTCGAATTAGCCATGGTAAACGAGCCATCGGTGTTCGAGCTATTGAGGTTCGTCTGTATACCTGATTTCACATAGTAATCGTGTAAATGGGACCTACGAAAGTTATAGTAAAGCCATATTCATAATTACATGTAATGATAAATTGTAGATACAAACTTGGCGAATGAACGTCATTTGATATGTCCCCGTAAGCAGTTCAGAATTTGATTCACATCCATAACAACAAACTAACTGCCTTTCCATAGAAATCTAGTAAATGAAGACGGGGCACAGAATTTATTACAATATTTCCTGTTTGCACAGCGAAGATTCAGATCAGCTTGCGCATGCGCACATGTTGATCAGAGTCTTTGTTGTCCGCTTTAAGAAGCATTTGGATCCTTGGCCATCCGCAGAGCATCACAAAAACATGCCTATATAATTTTGACCCCTTAAACCCCACTTTTATATATTAAAACGGGTTTACAAGGGTATACATTATTTTTCTTATTTCTGCTCAAAATATAGATTGTGGGTACTCGTTAGAACCGCCTCGTCGAGGCGGTTCTAACGAGTACCCACAATCTATGTTTTGAACAGAAATATGAAAAATATCAGTTTCTTTTATCTGGAAATTTTCAGTTTCTGGTGGTAAAATTTTCAACATATTTGAATAGGCGTGTTTTCGTAATGGTGCCTTACGGAGATTCTGAATATGTGGCTGCGCAGGCTATTCTTAGCATTCTCTGGGCGTACATGCAATCTTGTAGGAAATGCTATGCCCCGGCTCATACATGTACATCATTACTAAAACACGCCTATTCAAATATATTGAAAATTTTACAACCAAAAACGAGAAAATTTTCAAATAAAAAACAATCTGATATTTTTCATATTTCAGTTCAAAACATAGATTGTGGGTACTCGTTAGAACCGCTTCAACGAGGCGGTTCTAACGAGTACCCACAATCTATGTTTTGAGCAGAAATAAGAAGAATAATGTATACCCCAGTAAACCCCAGTTTTACTATGTAAAAGTTGGGTTTCAGGGGGTCAAAATTATATAGGTGTGTTTTCGTGATGTGTATAAGATGTGTTTTGATAACTTTCATGATAACATTTAGTTCTGTTCTGATCCTCACAAAATTTACTGACTTCCGAAATTACTCCAGAATTTAAAATGACCCATAGACTACATGTAACAAACCTTATTAACAAAAAAGGGCATATCAGTAAGTTTTAACAGCTTTTTTCCCCGAACATATTTTACGTCACTTTCACTTTGGGGAAGAAAAAAACAAGAAGAACAACAACAACAACAAAAACAACAACAGGAAATAAAATGTTACCGACTTGTGTCTTTTGTTGTTTTTTTTTTTTTTTTTTTTTTTTTTTTTTGTACCATAGCACGAATTTTTCATATTTGTCGACACATTTAAATTATGTCCCCATATTTGAGCAGAACTGAGATAATGTATTTAAATCTTCAATCAGGGAAAAGATATATTACATAATTATTCTATTTTCTTCCGTATATTTTCTTGGTGTTCCAGTCCATAAAATTAAATTGGTACACACAACTTTTCTTAAAATATTTAAAAAAAAAAAAAAAAATAAAAAAAAAAATAAAAATAAAAAATAAAAAAATAAAGATGACCAGCAGTCATAAAGTAAATGCAATGTCTCATGCAATGTTTCTAAGAAATTCATGTTGCTTACCTTACTAATTGCTAGTTAATTGCATTCCGCTACTATTCCTACAAACACGTTATAGCAATCCATATTTACGATTTGCTGTTTGGTTGTATTGACAAAGCTACTGAAGCAATTCTCCAATGATACGTATTTATCACTACACTCTACGATCCTAGGAAGAAGGTCTTTCATCTGGAAACGAAAATATTTTGTCAGGCATTAAGGGTGATTTTTGGCATATGCGCGACTTAAACGGTTTTACGAGTGTGTTCATTATTCTCAAGGGTTATTCATTAAAATCTGTTTCTCAAAACGTAAACGTGAAAAGAATAATGTTAACGTTAAGGAGAACTGACACACTTTCAAGGGCGAAAAGTCTGTCAAAATTGTTTTGTTCCCTCTTGAAAAGGGGTCCACTCTAGAAGGAAAGAATTTGCTCCCGCTGGGAGCAAATTCTTTCCTACTAGAGTTGACCCCTTTTTTGAACGGGCTTGTCATACGGTAAAGCACACACGATGTCACAAAAATTGTCTCCCTTGGCGGATATGGCAGAAATACCAAGCGTGTCCAGTCGCCTTAAACGTATATGAAGCAACATAAACTTTCCCTTATTCCTTGCTAACAGTTACTCCACATCTAATAAAAGTTCATGAACAGGAAACAATTACTGTATCAAGCATTATTTTTTTTACTTGATAATTTTAGTCATAGCTCCAGATAAAGCCGATTTTGCCATTACGAAAACACGCCTATTCAAATACATAGAAAATTTCACATCCAAAAACTGAAAATTTTCAGATAAAAAAAATTCTGATATTTTTCATATTTCTGCTCTAAACACAGATTGTTGGTACTCGTTAGAACCGCCTCGGCGAGGCGGTTCTAACGAGTACCCACAATCTATGCTTTTGAGCAGAAATAAGAAAAATAATGTATACCCCTGCAAACCCCAGTTTTTCTATATAAAAGTGGGTTTTCAGGGGGTCAAAATTATACAGGCGTGTTTTCGTGATGCGACTGAAAGTGTTATATATGTTCGTTTACTCTAGGAAAACATATTTTGTGTGTACTCAATAGAAGTGCCTTAATGAGGCACTTCTATTGAGTACCACAACGTAACGTTTTCATGGTGAAATAAGAAAATTCAATGATTACAGCATCTTATCTGAAGCTATGCTAATTGCAATTACATTTGATTAGTATTCAGATGCATAGCTCAAAATGTGGGTGTATTTCCTGAGAAACATCTTTAAAATGAGAAAAAAAGCACAACTGACGAGATAGATAGATAGATAGATAGATAGATAGATAGATAGATAGATAGATTTGACTTTTACGTTTGAAATATATATACGTCAAATGTACACACCACATGTAATACACAGTATTCCAAGCCAACAGAATTTAGAAACCTCATAAATGTCTTAAACTATAAAAGAAAACCCGTATCAAAACACATATAATGCCTGATAACGTAATTGAAAGTAACACGTAGTAGTTATTAGTGACAGGAAGTCAACTTCGCAATTTCTGTGTGCATTGATGAGATGAAAGGAAACCATAACGTGTCAAGCTACGATAGATAGATAGATAGATAGATAGATAGATGGGTTGGTGGGTTTGGTCGGGCGAGCGGGCAGACAGACAGTCAGACAGACAGACAGACAGACAGATAGATAGATAGATAGATAGATAGATAGATAGATAGATAGGCGGATAGGCAGACAGATAGGAAAGGATAGATCAGGGGGCTACTAGAGACAGAGCTGCATCGAAAAAGGTATTAAGGGTTTTCTAAAATGTACACGAAGGTTTTGAGTGCCTAGGACATATTGCAAGAATGTGTGTCTGATCCACGTTTCTCAGATGAGCACCTGTTTAACCATTCTCCTTCACAGATGTACAATAATGTCTAGGATCACAAATACTTTTGTAAGCATTTGCTTATAGTACCTATCCATGGATGCTGTAGAAATAAATAATAAAGTAACTACCTGGCGGTCATGTTAAAGACATTTTTTTTATCCAAGAAAGGCTTTAAAAATAGATATATAGTATTTATACAATCATAAAATGTGGCATCTGACAGCCTGTAAAATTTCAATTAGTCTCTCGGTTTTGAAATGGATCAAACATGAAATGATTTTTATCATATCTCTGAATTTATGTTGGCAACATTAATTCAGAGATACGATAAAAAATCATTTCATTTCAAAAACGAGAGACTAACTGAATTTTGATAGGCTCTCAGGTGCCACATTTTATGATTGTATGAATGCCATATATCAATTAATTTTTTGTTTTGAGCCTTTAACAGGTGAACATATTTATTTACATGCATACATAGACCGCCGGCTGACAAAAAAGACCCTTAGGGAATATACGAAAGGACCGCCCCACACCAGTTTGCCCAGCCACGCATCGGGTTAAGACCTTCGCTTTCAGTCTTATACGAGCTATAAGGTCCCTGTATTGTGTAGGCGTACAGCGAAGATCCTGATCAGGCTGCGCGGAAGCGCAGAGTGGTCTAGATCGTCGCTGTTTGCATATGTTCTAAGGTCCCTTTTCTCAGCCGCCCGTCTACATATAAGTGAGGATACCAAGGATATGCCACACTCATGAAGCACAGCCTTCCCGAGGCATCAAAAGAAGAAGAGTGGTGAAAAAAAAACAAAAAAAAAAAAAAAACAAAAAAAAAAACAATGACAAATCAATCGTCAAATATGAAGCCACCGGCGATCGAATGCAGACAAATTGCAAACCAGCTAGCATTCTTTATAAATCTTTTGCGGGCCATTATCGGCCCGTCAGCTACCCTGACGGGCCGATAATGGCCCGCTATAGATTTATAAAGAATGCTTACTGCAAAAAAAGGACCCGCATTGGAACGGTTGGTAGAAAAACTACAAAAATAGTAAAAATTGTATAGACTACGTACAGAAAGAGCCACACTTATAGAACATAGCCTACCTATGACATCAAGAGGGGAAGCAAACAAGCTATGACAGATAGCATACAGACAACAAAACAACGAAAAAGCAAAGCATGCAGCCGCAAAGATAGCATACATACTACAAACTAGACTGGCTCCAGTCTCCAGTGACTAAATATTTGTTTCTTATAATCCTGTTTAATAATCCACTAAAATAAAACCAAAGTAATCATGACTATAGAGGCTAGTATAGAAGTCATTATATTATTTGGGTTTTATTTTAGTGGATTTTCAAACAGGATTATGTGAAAAATATTTAGTCACCGGATATTGGAGCCAGTCTAACTACAAAGCAACGACAAAGCAAAGCAACCAGCCGCCACCCGATCACACAACGAGGCGGCAGCAATGCCATACATGATCCAAAAGTTTTACTTGGATGCAGCTAAGCTGAAGACAAGTTTTCTGTAGAGGTGTACTGTAATTTTATTGAATACCTCCTTTTAAGGAAAGGAAAGCATAAATCTAACGCAGTATATTTTTTTTATATATTTGTACGAGTATACCGCACATCTCTATATATCCCAAAAAAATACAGTCGACTCTCGTTATCTCGAATTCCAAGGGACTCACTGAAACACTTCGAGATATCCGTACTTCGACATATCAGAGTTGATAGAGTGAGGAAAACAATAAATTGAACAACCACATTTAACAAATGAATATGTAATGTGACTCCGGAAGTTAGAAATATACATATATAAAATAATGTTGAAAAGAGGAGAAATTGCTCCTTAGGAGCAATTTCTCCTCTTTTCCACATTATTTTGGTACCTGTTGTCATAGTTTCATGTTAAAACGGACCAGATTTTTACTTCGAGATAAGCGGTAATTCGAAATAAGCGAGTTCGAGATAACGATGTTCGACTGTAGTATAGAACATGCTCAGGAAAAGCCACAATCACAGAACACAGCCTACCAATAACACCAAGAGGAAAAGCAAACCGTCGCGATAGCAACGGGGTAGTGCGATCGCACCACATGTTTTCTTGGCAAATCTGTGCTTCGCGATTGTGGCCTTTCCTAGTCGTCACAATAACGCTTCGAATATAGTACTAGTTGTTCGTTCCGTTTTGGCCCTGTGCGAAACGAAGTAAAAGGAATAGCTCCCGGCATACTGTCAGAAAACAGATTGATATGATAGATATGTCCAAGAGTCTGAGATGAAGCGCTTCAATACGGCACAACTAGTATAGAGGTCTTTATCACTTGTCTATTATATCAGACTCGGTTGTGATATGACGGAAAAACGGATTAAGTTAATGTTTTACCACAACCATTAGCTTCCCTCGGCATTGCATTCTTTGTACTGTAACTCCACTAAGTCATACAAATAAACTATCAGTTACTACCGCAGGGACTTGTTGGTCCTTTAATCCTGCACATCATATACATGTAGAAAATAATGCAGTCTATGAAACACTTGTTTATATTTTTTCTCTCTGACTTAGTGCTAATTAATTTTCAAACCAATTACACCCTGCATTATTTGTACTTTACAGTGATGTTTCAGTGATGAGGTAAAGAACCCTGAACGGATCGTTTAACTTGGATCTGCATCAGAATAATGGACGAGGATAGATTTTAAGACCGCAATAGTTTTTTACTGGTCATGTCTAGGTGGTTCCGCTGTTGTATTTCTTCTTTACTTTTGTATATATACTGTGACACCCTCATTTCCTGAGTATTACGCGTAGGTCTTCTTGGGCAGAAACCTATACTAAGCAATGTGGATAAAGTGTCTTACTCAAGGGCACAACTCTTGGTGCCTGCTGGGATCGAACCCGCTCACTTCCTACGTCACGATCTTAATGCCGACGCATTACCACAGCGCTCAACAGATATGTTTGTTATATGTTAGTTATTGCTAATTGTGCCGTTGTGTCTTTTCGATGTTTTCCCCTCATCTCTCCGCCTCGGAAATATTTTGCTTTGTGATTGTAGCCTTTTCTCAGTAACTTCATTTATATTTCTATATTGTCATTACATGTCATTTAACCATTGTCCGCTGTCATGGGAGGGATTAATTCCATGATTGTGACATTTCTTTTTATGTGTATATTTGTGCGTGTAAAATGTTAACAAAATCAGAAAGGAAATAGCTTAGTTGAAACATTTCTGAAAATTTCAAAAAAACATTATTCAGGCCAGCTACACATCGTCATTAAACAAAGTGTCTAGTAGCAACACAACCAAACGTCATTTTTTTTTTTTTTTTTTGGTATTGTTTCTTCGACTTAATCCTGAATATCAAAAGGGACAATGACCCTCTCTCTCTCTCTCTCTCTCTCTCTCTCTCTCTCTCTCTCTCTCTCTCTTACACACACAAAAAAAGACCTGACAGGAAAAATAATCAGCTGTTTTTATGTTCAAAAAAGATATGACATTTCAAAGCCGTAAAATTAGAAAAAATAGAAGAAATTATATGACCGCACATGCAAATACGTAATGCGTGAACTCGGTAACATAATAAGGACGATTGACCTTTATTAGTAGTAAGTACAGGATAACCTCACTGTCATCCATCACGAAAACATGCCCATATAATTTTGAGCCCCTTAAACCAAACTTTTATATAGTAAAACTGGGGTTTACAGGGGTATACATTTTTTCTTATTTCTGCTCAAAGACATAGATTGTGGGTACTCGTTAACGAGTACCCACAATCTATGTTTTGAGCAGAAATATGAAAAATATCAGATCTTTTTATCTGAAAAGTTTTCTGTTTTGGTTGTAAAAAATTCAATGTATTTGAATAGGCGTGTTTTTTCGTAATGAAAATAATCGACACACAAATTTCTAAACCGTGTGCAAAATATCAGCTCTCTGGGTCAGCTGGTTCAAAATACACCCTTTCATCCCTCTACGTTTCGGAAGCAGACTCAAGTTTTTCATCTTTAACTTTGGACCTGTCCACCGTTGCAAATGAGGTTTTAGTCTAAAAAACAAAAAAAAAAAAAAAAAAAAAAAAAAAAAAAGAGCGGCAAACAGTGTAGATCCTGATGAGACAGCTCGTTACGAGCCGTCTTATCTGGATTTACAATGTATGCACAGATATCTCTTTTGGGCTGATGGGCTGAAAATGTTAACAACAGAATTGGTAGGCCGTTTGTAGGTAATATATTTATCATACGAAAATAATAAAAAAAACACAAAAAAAAACAACAACACAAAAACACATCAGTACAGTCAGTACAGTCCAAAGATCAGAACAATTTATAGATATCCTTTATGTTGAAGTAAATAAAATGCAAATTTATGCTAATGGACAAACCTTGATAGCTGATTTAAAGATAGCAATGAAAATATTAATGCAGACAACTAATATTATATAAACTCTTCTTGCGTGACTTACTTTTCAGGTACACATGCAACATGCATCTAAACCGTATCCTGACAGTTATCAGAAAGCGAAGTCGCAGATCAGCATACTATCAGTGCGTTCACTATTATCTACAAGAGACAGACGCACTAAAGGTGTAATCGTATTACCTGAAGCATATACTTTCAACATATCTTTATCTTTACAAAAAACAAAACAAAACAAAAAAAAAACCTTTTGCTTAACAGGGTCCTTTCATAAGGGAAGCAACAACAGTTGTGATCGTAAGGCTTGTCACCTTCAACAGCTGCCCATTTTGCTTTCTGTTTTACTGTTGTATTAAGAGTAGCATCAGGACCCAGGGTGAATTTGGCTGGCCGTAAAAGCCTGTTTTAACCCCGCCTCTTGGTTTATTCTATTGACCGTTCTAAGGCGGTGGTCCCGGTGTTAGTCTTACTCTTTGTTGCTTTGTGGTTTATTCTACGAGGCGATTTGTTTTATGTCCTGCCTTGTGTTATTTTGTTCTTGTGTCTTTTCAGTTCTTTTAGCATTGCGATTACCTCGCTTGGGGAAGAGAGAACTAGTAAAGAACTAGGAAGATGTCCCCCGGCGTACCTCATATGGGGTATACATATCTCATAGTGCCACCCTATACTACTCTCAACTTATAAGATTCGCCAGAGCTTCTTCAAATCTTAATGACTTTAACTACCGTAATAAAGCCCTTACTGCCAAACTTCTTAGGCAGGGCTATCGTTATTTTAAACTTCGTAAGGCGTTTTCGAAATTTTATCGCAGACACAGTGCCTTGTTAGAAAAATATAGCGTAAGTCTGAAAACACTTCTGCAACAAGGTATATCGGAACCCGAATTTTACGTCGACTTAGTGTACAGATTTAGAAAAATTGTAGGTAAATCTAACTTTTCGGAGTAATTCAGAAAACTTATTAACCATTATAAAAGAATTGGCTATAGCCTGGATATTATGCGGCCGACTGCATGCCTAGTTGTCAACCCAATCATTGTTGATGGCTATGCCTTACTCTTTAATTGCACGACGGGCCTCTTCGTAAAACTTTAACCAGTGGGTTGGGGCTTGACGATATGTCTTTGGCTTGGCCCGTCGTGGTTCAACTATTGGTTTTCATTTACTCTGGCATACAGTATAATTAGCCATGAGTACTCGTCTTTGTTTATTATTGTGATTAATTTGATTTTTATGTTTTCGCTTTGATGCATTGACTGAGTTGGGAGCCTTTATGCGAACCGAACTTTTATGTATTGATGTATTAAGAGTAGCATCGGGACCCAGGGTGAAGTTAGCTAGCTGTAAAAGTGCTTTAACCCCCCCCCCCCCCCCCCGGTGGTTTGCTCTACCGACCGTTCTAAGGCGGTGGTCCCGGTGTTAGTCTTAACCCTTGTTGCTTTGTGGTTTATTCTACGAGGCGATTTGTTGTATGTCTTTACGTGTGTCATTTTGTTCTTGTGTTTTTCAGTCCTTTTAGTATTGCGATTACCTTGCTTGGGGAAGAGAGAGCTAATCTTAGTGCTTTTCGTACGTTTGTTTGGTTTGTGCTTGTTTAGATTTGTCGGTTTCCTCTTCCTCTTGAGGTCTGGGAAGGGCTGCGGTTTGTGATTGTGGCACTCCCTGGACTTTTCTCTTACTTTTTTTCAGTCCTTTTAGTATTGCGATTACCTCGCTTGGGGAAGAGAGAGCTAATCTTAGTGCTTTTCGTACGTTTGTTCGGTTTGTTCTTGTTTAGATTTGTCGCTTTTCTCTTCCTCTTGGGTCTGGGAAGGGCTGCGGTTTGTGATTGTGGCACTCCCTGGATTTTTCTCTTACCTTTCTTTTTAGTGCTTCTCGTACGTTTGTTCGATTTGTGCTTGTTTGGTTTTGTCGGTTTCTCTTCCTCTTGGTGTTTGGTAAGGGCTGCGTTTTGTGATTGTGGCACTCCCTGGACTTTTCTCCTACCTTCTTGGAACCTGTCCACCGTTGCAATTGAGGTTTCAGTCAAAAATAAGAGAAATAAAAAAAAAAAAAAAAAAAAAAAAAAAAAAACAGTGGCAAACAATGTAGATCCTGATGAGACAGCTCGTTACGATCCGTTTTATCTGGATTTGCACTGTTTGCACAGATATCTGTTTTAGTTTCTGCCAGGCTAGTTTGTAGGTAATATATTTATTATTTATATACAGTCAGTGCAGTCCAAAAACCAGAACAATTTATAGATATCGCTTTATGTCGAAGTAAATAAAATGCAAATTTATGCTAATAGACAAATCTTGACAGCTGATTTAAAGATAGGAATGTAAATATTATTGCAGACAAGTTGTATTATATAAACTTTTCTGGCGTGGTTTACTTTTCAGGTACATATGGAATATGTCTCTAAACTGTATCCTTAAAATTATTAGAAAGTGTTGATCAGCATGCGATCAGTGCGTTCATTATTACCTACAAGAGACAGACGTACTAAAGGTCTAATCGTATTACCTGAAGTATATGCTTTCAACATATCTTAACACCTTTACAAAAAAGCCCCTTTTGCTTAACAGAGTCCCTTTTATAAGGGAAGCAAAAACAATTGTGATCGTAAGGCTTGTGAGTTGCTTGGGTCTCTCAAAGCCTGTACTATAACAACTGACTTGGAAAAGTCAGTATTTGTAACATTTAAATCATACAATATATGAAGTACTGCGAATCTGGACCGAGTGTCCTCCAATAATATATAATGAAAAAAGAGGTATATTGGAATATACAATATAAGTGAAATCTTCATGAATTTTAATTTTTTATTTTTTTTTTAACAAATTTAAGTCGGTTTGTTTGTTATTCAGATCTAGGCCCAGTTGTTCAAAACTAACGATATCATTAGTTAACGTATTGTTCAAACTTTGATCATTAAATATGGTATCTACGCTAATATTTTTGCTAAAACAAAATGTTAGTAGTTGCTAAAGCTACTCACAATTGTTCAGGAAAAAAAAAACTGTGAATTGGATATTGTACTTACTAGAACAGTTAATATTTTGACCACTAACGAGCTCGTTAAGCTAACGATTCTTTGAACAACTTGGCCCTGCTCTTCATAAAATAGATTTTGGAAGGAAATACCTTTGAGAGCAATGAACATACGCACAAAAAGGGGTTAAACTCGTGGTTTTCTTTTGCTCCAATATTCCAGTGATGTTGTTTGACAACCCAGGGATCGCCAAATGTCTCAACACGTTGTTTCTGTTGAGTCCTTATATTTGCTTCATTATAAACTTTATCTGGTTTATCTGTTGCCCGTAATGATTCGTGGATGAGTTAAGCCTTCACACGGACCAAACAAATATATGTTTTTACCACTATGGAGCTTAGGGTGAGGATTGGGATCCCATGAAGCTAGCTTAAGCCCCCAGTAATTTATTACTGACCGTTCTAAGGCAGTACTTTCATTGTGGCACTTTTTGTTAATTGTTATGTAGTGTTTTACCTTCTACTTTATTTTTTCTTTTAACAATTATGTAAGTTGATTATATATTCAGCTACGTTTGTGTAACAAAGTTCCCATCTTTTTGGGAAAGTATTGTCAGTTCTGCTTGCTTTGCCATTTGTTCATTTGGTGGCTGCCTTATTGTATTTGTCTGTCTTTCGTTTTGGTGTTGGGGGGTTCGATGTGGATCTGGTTGTATCAGTTCCTGAGTCTTCTTTACTTTACAACAGCTAAAATGTCAAGTTGTCTGGACCAGACTAGCTATATTTGACTAAGTAGGTCGCATCAGTGATCCTTATATGATTTTTCAACAATTCCGGAATGGGCTCAATGATCGCAAAGGACCAGCAATAGTATAGTTGGTGGATGTTTTAGAATTTTGCATTCTTTAAACCTGGATATAATTTCATTTGTAGCTTGACAATTTGTTCATTATGTCTATCAATATTTTTAACGAAAAATCTGTATTGATATTAAAGCATTCTTCAGTTTTTGTATTATATACTGACATTTTATTATTCCTGAGCAGTAATATCCCTTCTGCACCAGCATACGGCGTTTACGTTTCACAGTTAATCCGTTATGTCAGAACTTGTTCAAATTATCAGGACTTTATGGAGCGTGGGAAAGTGCTAACTCAAAAGTTGTTGAGCCAGGGGTATCAAAAAACCAAACTGGTAGCAACACTTAAGAAGTTCTATGGGAGACATCATGATCTAGTCAATCCCTACAATGTGACAGTTTCCAGAATTGTTTCTGATGTTTTTGCCAGTGACGCGCCATAAGTAGACTTCCCAAATCCCGGACATACGCTTCTACCGATATTTCCTTCGTTCAGGCCCATGGGCATGGTGGGCGAAGCTTGCTTACCAAGTAATGCTTACTATCCGCGGACGCCTGATTACACCCTTTGTTCTGGGGTCCATGTCTGTTGGTCTGAACATTCTGATTCGTCATTCATTTATGGATTTATGATTTTGAATTACGGCTTTGGTACCATGACCGCAACTACTTGTAATAGAAGGAGGGGTATACACATAAATACAGTCGACTCTCGTTATCTCGAATTCCAAGGGACTCAATGAAACACTTCGAGATATCCATACCTCGACATATAAGAGTTGAGAGAGTGAGGAAAACAATAAATTGAACAACCACATTTAACAAATGAATATGTAATTTGACTCCTGAAGTTAGAAATATATATATATAAAATAATGTGGAAAAGAGGAGAAATTGCTCCTCAGGAGCAATTTCTCCTGTTTTCCATATTATTTTGTTACCTGTTGCCATAGTTTCATGTTAAAACAGGGACCAGATTTTCACTTCGAGATAAGCGGTAATTCGAAATAAGCGAGTTCGAGATAACGAGGTTCGACTGTATGTTTCTAGTTTCTCTATAAAAACATATGCGAGAAAAAAAAAATCATAAGTCGTACCTCTGTAAGGCGCCCCTGATGTGAACTCACATCCTAAAGATTTCATGGGTGAGATAAACAAAAATATAGTATAGGAGATTTTCTGGAAGAGCCACGATTAGAGAACATAGTCTACCAATGATACCAAGAGGAAATGTCAATACCAACGTCAAAATTCCTATAGATTTCGAAGAAAATCACCACGAAAGCATGCCTTTATAATTTTGACCCCCTTAAACCCCACTTTTATATATAAAAGAAAAACTGGGGTTTACGGGGTAATACATTATTTTTGTTCTTATTTCTGCTTATAAACATAGATTGTGGGTACTCGTTAGAACCGCATCGTCGAGGCGGCTCTAACCAGTACCCACAATCTATGTTTTGAGCAGAAATATGAAAAATATCAGAGTTTTTTATCGGAAAATTTTCATTTTTTGGGGGTGAAATTTTCTATATATTTGAATGGGCGTGTTTTCATAATACATCTGGAGCTACGTCAATGCTACGTCAAAGAAGTATACGTCTCAGATACAAACCTTGTCGCCACGCACATTGTAATAACGCCGCAATATGTAATAAATGTTTTCCAAACTTGAACTACTATACTTCAAGAATTTCGAACTGCATTACGAAAACACGCCTATTCAAATATATTGAAAAATTTTGCAACCAAAAACAGGAAAATTTTCAGATAAAAAAAAATCTGACATTTTTTATATTCCTGTTCGAAGTATAGATTATGGGTACTCGTTAGAACCGCCTCGACAAGGCAGTTCTTACGAGTACCCACAATCCATGTTTTTTAGCAAAGTAAGAAAAATAATGTATACCCCTGTAAACCCCATTTTTACTATATAAAAGTGGGCTTTAATGGGGATCAAAATTATATAGGTGTGTTTTCGTACTGGTATGTACTTGAAGTCTCGTCGCAACTAATCAGAGGACAGAACTGGACAGTTCCGATATTTTGAAGTTTATTACAAACTGCGATTACTTTGCTTTTTCGTGATTTCCGATGATTGTCACATTCACAGAAATTTCTAATAGGCGTTTCAAACTTGAAGTCTCCCATGAATTTCTAAGTACATGTACTTGTATCATCGTTACAACTAACCAGGGAACACTGTCCAGTTCTGACCCCCTGATTAGTTGTTATGAAAATACAAGTACTTATACATTAAAATCCCTGGGGTAGTTCAGGTTTGAAAAAAAAAAAAAGTTTAATACAAATTGCGGTGATTTTACAAATTGTATTGCTAAGTTCATGGTGACCAAAACTCCATACTTTATGACCTGCACGTCGCAAGAGGTAAGGTACCTGGCAATTCTAGAGATTTCCATAAATATTCAGGAAATGACCGATATGTTCGTCAAGGAGAAATTCTCAACACGATACACGGTTTGAAAACAGTTTGATATAAATTGCGGTGACATTACAAATTGTATTGCAAGTTTCGTGGTGACAAAGCCTCCTAACGTAATTACCTGCACGTCGCAAATCTAGAATGGTTAAGCAGTAAGATACCTGGCCATTCCAGAAATTCCCATAAAGATTCAAGAAATGACCGATATATTCGTCAAGGAAAACATTTTTATCACGAAATACACCGTTGAGTTCTGAATTCAAGTTCTTTTGTCGGAAGTTACCACCATACATCAACACCTTTTTATATATGACTACCTTATATTCTCCAAATACTGGGGAACTGTTTTCCTGATCATAAGTATTCTTATATTTCAACATGTCTATTCTTATACATTGTATCCACAAACTGCTGGATGAGATGAGTGGCAATCAATGTAGACCCAGATCAGACGCCGCTTTGTGCGGCGTCTGATCTAGGTCTACAGTGATTGATCAAGCAAGTCTTCCTGAAAATTGAGGGTAGATGCGGTATCTATAGCAATAGAGTTGCATGACAAATACAGATAACGGCGATCACGTTAAGACCTCATATGGCATCATAAAACTTGCGTGACAGAGTGAAAAATGAAGATAAATTCTATTTGAATAGCAGTAAAACGCCAAGATATATATCAGCAGTAAACGTTCTTTAGGTCATTGCAGCAAACAACACAGGTATAAGTCTGTGGGAAGCATTTCTTTTCGAAAAATAATAATAATAATAATAATAATAATAATAATAATAATAATAATAATACAGTAATATTGATACTACTGCTACAAATATTAGCAAAATACTGATACTGCTACTACTAGTACTACTAGTAATAGTAATAATAATAAGAAGAATAATAAAGTAATGCTACTATGTAAATTAATATTTATACTACTGCTGCTACTTCTACTACTACTAGTACTAGTACAACTGATAATAAGCGTGCGAAAAACATATTTTTTGTGGTATATGTGAAGGGCCGGGGCCCAGATTAGCCTGTACATCCAAATAAACAGGGAATTGAGCCCTCAATAAACAGAAAAGTCGTATACTGACAAATTCATACAGACTGTAAATAGTATAAACATGGTAATGAATATGGAACACAGACCTCCCTAGACTGGCTCCAGTCTCCAGTGACTATTTTTTTTCTTATAATCCTGTTTAATATTCCACTAAATAGAACCAAAATAATATCATGACTATAAAGGCTGGTCACTAGTAACCAGCCTTTATAATGATATTTTGGGATTGCATTCCAGTGGATTTTCATACAGAAATATAAGCAAAAAGTATTTAGTTACCGAAGACTGGAGCCAGTTTGACCTCCCAAGCAACCAAACAGAGTTAGATTACTTGAAACGTCATCATAGAACATCAACGAAAAAAAAAGGACAAACAAAATGAAGAGCAATTGCCACAGATACACCACCTTAGAAAAGTCGTCAGTAAAATTACAGGCGCTAGGGGCAGAAACCTTGTTTAACGAACGCCGTCCACAGTACTATACAGCCTCGCCAAGCTGTTAGATTTGCACTAAAGGAAAAAACTATATAATAGAATTTGTTGGCTTAACGAAAACACCTAATTGTCTGTACGACTGGACAACTATATCAGGACATTATTTCAGCCATTCAGTTTTTCGCCACAGGTGGTTTTTTTACGTATCATTACGAAAACACGCCTATTCAAATATACTGAAAAATTTACCACCAAAAAGTGAAAATTTTCAGATAAAAAAACTCTGATATGTTTTATATTTCTGCTCAAAACATAGATTGTGGGTACTCGTTAGAACCGCCTCGTCGAGGCGGTTCTAACGAATACCCACAATCTATGTTTTGAGCAGAAATAAGAAAAATAATGTATACCCCTGTAAACCCCAGTTTTACTATATAAAGTGGGGTTTAAGGGGATCAAAATTATATAGGCGTGTTTTGGTGATGTCATTGATTCTGTCTGGGCCGACTTAAATGTATCATGTACACACTTTCTTATAGCGAGAAACAAATTGAAACAGTGTCTGTCACATTTCATAAAACTGAGAATAGATTTTTTTACTTTTCTTTTTCTTTTCTTTTGCTACAATGATTAAAAACACATAGGAACCACGAAACTCTAAGAAATGTTACGTGTTGTATCCAATATACTCATTTTAACTCCAGACCATGTATGCTTAATTAACAGATAGAATTTTTTATTTATTTCTCTGCATAGACCATACGAAATACATAGCCTGTTTTCTGTGATTCGGAATCGCGGATGATATCCGAGCTCATCACGTTTGGTAAAAGATGGTTTCAGGGTCTCGGAAACCGCGAAGAAGGTTTACATGGGTCAGTCATCATGAAAACACACCTATATAATTTTGACCCCCTTAAACCCCACTTTTATATAGTAAAACTGGGGTTTACAAGGGTATACATTATTTTTCTTATTTCTGCTCAAAACATAGATTGTGGGTATTCGTTAGAACCGCCTCGGCGAGGCGGTTCTAACGAGTACCCACAATCTATGTTTTGAGCAGAAATATGAAAAAATATCAGTTTTTTTATCTAAAAATTTTCAGTTTTTGGAGGTGAAATTTTCTATGCATTTGAATAGGCATGTTTTCGTAATGAGTTTTGGTCTTAAGGACCAAAAGATTTATTTCTGACCAGTATACACAATAAAACGCTCATTACGAAAACACGCCTATTCAAATATGCTGAAAATTTTACCACCAAAAATGAAAAATTTTCAGATAAAAAATTTTGATATTTTTCATATTTCTGCTCAAAACATAGATTGTGGGTACTCGTTAGAACCGCTAACGGGTACCCACAATCAATGTTTTTGAGCAGAAATAAGAAAAATAATGTATACCCCTGTAAACCCCAGTTTTACTATATAAAAGTGGGGTTTAAGGGGGCCAATCTTATATAGGCATGTTTTCGTGATGAAATGCCAATACGACTTTCTCCGATCCTTACCGTTGTGTTTCGTAGCATCTCAATTGCCATTACGAAAACACGCCTATTCAAATATATAGAAAGTTTCACCTACAAAAACTGAAAAATTTCTAAAAAAAACTCTACGTACGAATGCATTAGTTCCTGAGTTCACTTATTTACGTTTCTATGTTCTCCAATACCATTTCGTAGTGATACTGTTTAGATCTCTTTACTTGCTTCCTTTTATCGATGTCTGACAGTAGATAACATAAGTTTCCCACTGCCAGACAACCATGAAATTATATAGAAAGTTTCCAAATACGAACTCAAAGCTGGCAAATAAAACTTGGCAACTGTATGTATTTGCCTCATTAAATCTGTATTTGTGACGGAATATCTATATAAAGCAACTAAAAACACGTAAATTATGGGCTATTCAATTGTATGCTACTCCAGTTTGCAGCCTGGGCCCGGTTGTTCAAAGCGTCGTTAGCTTAACGAGCTCGTTAAGGGTCATTTCGTTAACTGTTCTAGCGGATTTAATACACAGTATTCTGATATTTTTTGCTGAAAAAATGTGAGTAGCTTTTGCACTGCAAAAGCTACTCACATTTTTTCAGCAAAAAATTTCAGCATATTTGCGTATCACTCGATTAAAATTTTAACGAATCGTTAACTAACGACATCCTTAGCTTTGAACAACTGGGCCCTGATTTTAGGATTTCATCATTTACTGCCATATAAATATTCTACCATGTGCATTTTAAACCACCATATAAATATTCTGCCATATGGATATCTTCTCTTGCTGAGCACAACATGCCCTGTTTTAGCAAACAGTGTAAATCCAGATCAGATGGCTTCTCAAGAAGCCAAATGATCTGGATCTGCACTGTTTGCCATCAAGTATGTGGTTTTCTACAAAAAAAAAAAACAAACAGATCAGGTATATCTGACTGGCTGGAAATTAGTGGTGGGCCTGGCTTCTTCATTTATTCAGCATGACAAGGGTTAAAAGAAATGTCTGAACAAACCCATATGGCATTAGATACACGTAAAGTTACAGACTATTATATTGCATGTCACATCAATTTTGCAGCCTGATAGTATAGTATAGTACAGTAGAGTACAGTAGAGTAGAGTACAGTACAGTACAGTACAGTACAGTACAGTACAGTATAGTATAGTATAGTATAGTGTAGTGTAGTGTAGTGTAGTGTAGTGTAGTGTAGTGTAGTGTAGTGTAGTGTAGTGTAGTGTAGTGTAGTGTAGTGTAGTGTAGTGTAGTGTAGTGTAGTGTAGTGTAGTGTAGTGTAGTGTAGTGTAGTGTAGTGTAGTGTAGTGCAGTGCAGTGCAGTGCAGTGCAGTGCAGTGCAGTGCAGTGCAGTGCAGTGCAGTACAGTACAGTACAGTACAGTACAGTACAGTACAGTACAGTACAGTACAGTACAGTACAGTATAGTATAGTATAAATGTGTGTATGTATAATGCATTAATTATATCACTGTTTATTAAGTTGTACAGCCAGTTACATTTACTTACCCTTTCACCCCTGAGTTTCTGAAGTGGAACTGTCCGTCTTTGAGTCTGGTCAACACCATTGTTCCAAGCAGGGAGCTCAGTCAAAAGCAAACCAAAATATCAAATACTGTAAATCCTGAGGAGAGAGCCGTCTCGTCAAGAGCTACATTATTTATGATTTCTTTTTTTTCTTTTTTTCTTTTGGTCTGTAGGGCTGTAAGGGATTTGTAGCTAATGTTCCTTAAACTCACAGACACAAAATGCAATTTCTATTTGTTGATTTCTATACAACTTTTCAAAAATCTTCCACCCGCTCCCCCACAACCGCTACTATATTTCATGTTCATTTTAAAGCTCAGTAAAATGATCGCCACGATTTTAGATCTGTACTCAGATTCGTTTCTGAGAAAACTACTGCAGTATACACATTTTTGGCGTGTGTGTGTGTGTGTGTGTGTGTGTGTGTGTGTGTGTGTGTGTGTGTGGTAGAATTTCACCATTTACGCTCTAACTACCATTTGGGTCGCGTCAAGCGAAAAAGTGCCTTCGAACAATGTGTATAATGCGCAGATTAGGATAGTTCTGTGCATGCGCAAAGCATCATCCGGGCCTTTGCTCTCCATTCATACATTACGAGGGTCCTGCAAAAAGTTTCGTCACTGGGTTCGGATTACTTCAGTGCTACGTTTTATCAAACCTATTTTTATAAAAACCTTCAAGTATTCCCCCTTTAATTAAACACATTTTTGTAACCCTTTTACCCAGTTGCGAAAAGCAGATAAATAGTCTTCTTTTGGTATCTGTTTGGAGACACTGATAAATAGCGCTGCCAAGAGAACTTCTAGACGTATACTTATTTCCAGAAAGCATTTTCTTAGGCCTTGGAAATAAAAAGAAGTCACAGGAACTCAGGTCAGGTAAATAAGGTGGATGGTTTAAAACTTTCACTTTTTCAGAAGCCAAAAAAGACTTATGAGAGGGGGCGTTGTCATGTTAAAAGTGGACTCCTGACCATGCTTTGCTTGGTCGTTTCTTATTGTAAAACTCTTTCACTTTCTTCAGTACAGAATTCTTGTAAAATCGGCCAGTGACTGTATGACCAGATGGACTAGGCACTTGAACGACTGGCCCACTTGAATTAAAGAAAATTGCGTACAACATCTTTTTCGAACTTATGGTTCTCTTGGCAATACATGGGCGTTTTTGATCTTTTCGCTTTCATTGCTTATTATCAGCCCTTCTTTGTGGCTCAAACATGTGCACCCAGGTTTCATCACCTGTTAGCTAGTTAGAAATAACTCGACTATTACAGCCTTTGTATGTTTTCAAAAGTTCCCGGCACATTTAAGGCGTTGTGTCTTTTGCTCCTCGGTGAGCAAATGAGGTACCCATTTAGCGCAAACCTTTCTCAGGTCCAAACGCTTTTTCAGAATTGTTTGCACACTGCCTTCCGATATGCCAGTACAACTAGCTATATCTTTGACAGACAATCGCGCATCCTGTTCGACTACAATCTTTACAGCAGCGATGTTAGCCTTGGTAACAGAGGTTTTAGGCCTTCCAGGACAGGTATCATCTTCAACAGAAAATTTCCCAGCTTTAAAAGCTTTAACCCACCTAAAAACTGTGCGCATTGAAATGGTCTGAGGTCCATATATACCACACAATTCATTAAATATCTGCTTTGAATCTATATTAAGCCTAACGCGGCATTTTATATAGCTACGAATTTCAGTCTTCTGGTCCATGTTCCAATGTAACAAGTAAATTGGTCAGTGTATATGACTGCAGCTATTTCAATTTGAAATAACTCGGTCAGTTGGAAAGCAATCTGCACGAAATAAACGGGTATCGTTAGCTATTCAACACACCATTCAAGTGCAGTGAAGCATTTTAAAATATACGTGGGATAAAACTTAGGAAGCCTATTAGTGACAGAACTTTTTGCACGACCCTCGTATATAATATCCAATGATTATATTAGCTGACAATGAAGGCCTTGATCAGACTGCGCAACCATGCAGTCTGATCTTTTCCCTCGCTGCCCGCAAATGTCCGAAGACACGTTTTCGCTTGGCGAGGGCCATATAAATGTTCTGTTATGTATATTTTACATATATATTTGTCTGCAACAAATCACTGGACGGAAGAGCGTGACGCGAAGGGCCGCCGTTTCGTGACGTTTTTAACACTTTCTCTGACGTCATTTGCCGTTTTCTGGACGTAAGACTGTGTATTTATTTCATCAGATACGTAAAAAATAGATGCCGATGCGTGCGTTACAGCCAAGAAAGTTGGCGGGATTTCGTTGAAAAATGGCGGAAGGTTTGAAGAATCTGAAATAATCAACGGCATTTTTGTCTTTTTTTACGTATTAGAATCGAAAAAAAACTGTTCTAGTGTGTGGATTGTTGGGTAATCAATCACAATTAATCGGCCAGTTGTAAGTAGATAAATGACTCGCGCTACGCGCTCTTTATTTGATCTACATTACAACTGTCCTCTCACCTCCGATTTATTGCTCAACAATTCACGGCAAGTGCTGTTCTATTTCTTAAGCATAACTTTTAAAACCATGAAATTATTTCTCGTATGTTCCTCTTTGTTCGTGCGTCGATGATTCCATATGTGACGTGACAAAGCCTACAATATGGCAGCATCCATGGCAGCCATTTTAAATATATTCAAACCACAACTTCCTTATTTCTGAGCCGATTTTGAAAACTCTTGCATCAAAATAAATGGCTTGCTAAGCACTTTACTTCGAAATACTCTTACAACTTATACTGCGTTCCCCTTTAATATATGTTTTGTGTAGGAACGATTATAAGCACATTTTTATAGTAGATCTGTCAATGTTTCTTGTTATCAGTTTTCTGCTAAAACTGGCTTGCCTGGCTAAGCAAACTTGCCAATTCAGGCATGTCGATGTTTTGCGTGTGAGCTCATTTCTCTCAAGGGTCCTTCCTTTTAGAATCTATCCATTTTACTCAGTGATGATTTGCAATAACAAACGTTTCAGTATGCAGAACAATATTTGAAATACAAGGTTTCATTGCTTTGTAATTCAGATCTGATTAAAGCGGCAAAATATTTCGTGATCGCAACTTTAAGCGGACGCTTTTGCTCAGGTTACTCGTAAATCACGTTTGAATTAAATTTGCGCCGCTAATTTAATTCAAACGTCATTCATGAGTAAAACGGACCTTTAAGTATATTTGGAACACAAAAGCCCATTCATTACGAAAACATGCCTATTGAAATATACTGAAAATTTTACCACCAAAAAATGATACATTTTTAGATAAAAATTCGGATATTTTTCATATTTCTGCTCAAAACATAGATTGTGGGTACTCGTTAGAACCGCCTTGGCGAGGCGGTTCTAACGAGTACCCACAATCTATGATTTTGAGCAGAAATAAGTAAAATAATGTATACCCCTGTAAACCCCACTTTTATTATATAAAAGTGGGGTTTAAGAGGGTCAACATTATATAGGCATGTTTTCCTGATGAAAGCTTTCGCATCAATTCTGTGTTGAGCACAGTTCTCTCGATTTGCCGCTGATCTGTAAAATATCTTGGGATTTGTAAAGAGCAAAAAAAAAAATCCGTAATGAGTCAGCATGGATGCATAGAAATGCATCTGTTTTCCCTATCCTCATAATCTTTAAGGCAATTTTCGCAAAGACCGGGACCATTTATTTCCATCGCACGTCTTTATTTAGAAGATAATTTGTATTAGGATGACAACGTGAAATTTTATTTTAATAAGACGTTCATATTGTTACAAAATTTGAATTATAAGATCCTTATGTGAAAAAGGTACCTTCCGATATATGAGCCCAATTATAAGAGCTTCAATGTGGCAAAAACTACCTTTCTATATGTGCGCCCAACCATCACGAAAATAATGCCTATATAAGTATGATCCCCTTAAAGCCCATTTTTATATAGTAAAACTGGGGTTTACAGGGGTATACATTATTTTTCTTATTTTTCTTATTTCTGCTCAAAAACATAGATTATGGGTACTCGTTAGAACCGCCTCGGCGAGGCCGGAACCATTTATTTGCATCGCATTCCTTAATTTACAAGATAATTTGTATTAGGATGACAAAGTGAAATTTGATTTTAACAAGACGTTCATATTGTTTCAAAAATGAATTATAAGAGCCTCAATGTGGCAAAAGCTACCTTTCGATATGTAAGCCCAACCGTCACGAAATTATACCTATATAAGTTGGATCCCCTTAAACCCCACTTTTATATAGTAAAACTGGGGTTTACAGGGATATACATTATTTTTCGTATTTCTGCTCAAAAACATAGATGATTGGTACTCGTTAGAACCGCCTCGGCGAGGCCGGGACCATTTATTTCCATCGCACTCCATAATTTACAAGATAATTTGTATTAGGTTGACAACGTGAAATTTGATTTTAATAAGACGTTCATATTGTTACAAAAATGAATTATAAGATCCTTAATGTGACAAAAGGTACCTTCCGATATATGAGCCCAATTATCACAAAAGTATACCTATATAAGTTTGAACCCTTAAACCCCACTTTTATATAGTAAAACTTGGGTTTACAGGGGTATACATTATTTTTTTTATTTCTGCTAAAAAAACATAGATTATGGGTACTCGTTAGAACCGCCTCGGCGAGGCGGTTCTAACGAGTATCCACAATCTATGTTTTGAGCAGAAATGTGAAAAAAATTCAGATTTTTTATTTGAAAACTTGCAGTTTTTGGTGGTGAAATGTTCAATATATTTGAATAGGCGTGTTTTTGTAATGGAAGACTCAAACTAGCCAGCGTAGCCTGCGCACCCGAGCAGTCTTATGTGAAGAGTCTTCATTGTCCGCATGAAGATTATTTGTATCATTTCTGTCCATATAGCGCCCAGCGAAGATTCTGATATGACTGCGCGAACGCTGCCGCACATTCTCGGAGGTACGTTTCTCATAATACATATACTTTTAAAACTTAGCCTTCTCTCTTTAGATATTAGCAGATGCCATTTTAACTTTCATGTGTTTTCTTTTTTTTTTTTTTTTTTTTTGCTTCGTCATTATGTTGCACTCAGACAGTGACATTCATTCCAGTCTTCTCACAATGACACGCAGTACTATTATCAGAACCGAAAAGTGCTGAGAAGAACCATATAGTGTGTTGGTTGTTAATTTCAATACCAGCTTGCTAAAATACAATGATTACAATAAGCGTCTGTTTGCCCAGTCTGTTGAACGCTTGCATATCCGATTTAACTGTACAAATCTAATAATTTATCAACCATTCACAGTATCTTTGGTAAAATGAATTATTACCCTGCATGGTACACCGTTTGTTTCAACGCCTGTGATACAGCAATTGGAAGTCTATATATTATCTCGAGTATCAGCACATTCTGACCTGGGTGGTTGGCATTCTTGAGATAATGTTACGGTTTTCAGGTGAAAGAATGCATCATTGTGCGGCAAATACGTAGATTCTTAAAAGGATTGAGCCTCGAGAAAAATGAAAACCCTCAAAAAATTAAAACCAACTACTTGCAATGTCATTACGAAAATACACCTATTCAAATGTATTGACAATTTAACCACCAAAAAACTGAACGTTTTCAGATAAGAAATTTGATATTTATCATATTCTGCTCAAAACATAGATTGTGGATACTCGTTAAAACCGCCTCCCCGAGGCGGATCTAATGAAGAACCCCCCTCACCGAGGCGGTTCTAACGAATACCCCCAATCTATGTTTTTGAACAGAAATAAGAAAAAAATTATGTATACCCCTGTGACCCCAGTTTTAATATATAAAAGTGGAGTTTAAGAGGGTCAAAATCATATAGACATGCTTCCGTGATGTCTGGGCCAAATTTGCTAATTTCGGAAGATTATGTCTCAACAGTGACCCTCATACATTTTTTTTGTTTAAATATCCTGGACAGAGTTCAGTGATCACAAAGGCCAAAAAATATAAAGTATTCTATAATGTAGTACAGGGAGTCATTTTAAAGCAGCCACACGGCAATCACACCAACTGTAGTGAAGTAAAAATTTCTATAAGGATTGACCCCTAAAGACTTCATATTCCTCAAAAATGGACATTTTATTTTCTAAGACAATTTTACTAAATTGATATCTGGTATTAATACGATCATAAAATGTGACACCTGACTGCCTATAAAATTTCAATTAGTCTCTCGTTCTTTTTTAATTTTTATCGTAACTCTGAATTAATGTTGCCAACATTAATTCAGAGATACGATAAAAATTCATTTCATTTTTGATCCAGTTCAAGTACGAACTGAAATTTTACAGGCTGCCAGAAAACTAAATCGATGGACAAACAAAGAACTGCAACAGAGGAACTGTTTTGGAAAGGAAAACCTACTAGCGGGGGGGGGGGGGGAGGGGGGGTGGGGGGCGGGGCGGGTATCATTTTGTATACCCTTGTAAACCCCAGTTTTACTATAGAAAAGTGGGGTTTAAGGGGGTCAATATTATATAGGCATGTTTCCGTGATGGAGTACATCGATTGTATTTGCAGGAACAGAGATAAATACATGTGTATTTATGAAGTATTAAAAGTTTTGTATTTTCTCTGCTCGCATATTTTGCAAGAGCGGTTCTACAGATAGATCGCTGTGCTGACCAATCAAATTGCTCGCTATATCCGGGTTTGGTTTGCTGTGCTGACCAATCAAATAGCTCGCTATATATGGGTTTGTGTAAATGTATTCTAATGGCTGCCTAGATGATTTTCTGTTACGACCAGCTCCAGTAATTACTACAGTGGTAAATAAAACGGTCGAATATCATTTATCCATTCACCGATCAAATTTATCGGCTCTGTAAAGGTACTACTACGTTCTATTGTCGCATCAATAGAAATATATCGGTCCACCAATATCGCTTGTTTTGTCTCTTAAATACATTAAATATTAGTATGACAAAGCTCATATGTATACCTCAATTTCAAGTCAAAAAATGATGTTCTCTGTGTTAAATATCTTGCTTTCTCGCTAGACTTGATTTTGGTTGTTTGTTTCTTGAATTATTTCCTACGTAAATGGCATTGACACTAAGTGATATCTTTGGCATTACAATAATGTTTTCTCGTAAATATAACCAACTACAACAAAATAGTAATTACCCATCATACAGAACAAAGCGTTTATTCTTTAATTACTTCACACGTGTTTCTCGTACATGAAGTCAGAGAGCAATCATCAGGCGGAGATGTAAGCTAAATATAGCACAGTCTTACTGGCTGTAATATTCGAGCCGCAACGTCAGAAAACGTACCTACAGACATGTGCGCACAGCGAAGATTCAGATCAGACTCAGTCTGATCTGAATCTTCACTTGCCGCAATTTCAATAGCCAAGGATGCATAGTTTATTCATACGGACAACACATATTTTGAATTAGATTGCGTCTATTCACTGGGGTGCGACAGCTGACGAGTAGTTAGACATCATACTGCGAAGAATAGCAACAATTTTCATTTTGATTTACTCTCATTGGGTACTGACAACACACTTACGTATGTTGCACGAATTTTGCACGAATGTCACATGAACAGCCTCTCATTACGAAAACACGCCTATTAATATATATAGAAAATTTCACCTCTAAAACACTGAAAATTTTCAGAAAAAAAATTCTGATATTTTCATATTTTTGCTCAAAACACTCATTAGAACCGCCTTTGCGAGGCGGTTCTAACGAGTACCAACATTCCATGTTTTTTAGCACAAATAAGAAAAATAATGTGTACCACTGTAAACCCCAGTTTTACTGTATAAAAATTGTGTTTAAGGGGGTCAAAGTTATATAGGCGTGTTTTCGTGATGTTGACTGAAGTCGTCTGGGTCTAGATGTGCAGGTTGATTTGAGTCTTCATTGTGGCTCATTTATCGACATTTTTTATATTTCTGTATTTTTACACTGGACAATTCGTGCTCGTTAAAAGGGAATATTTTTTTTTTTTTTTTTTTTTTTTTTTTTTTGGATATACACGTAGATTACACAAAAAATATCGTAAGATGCTTTGTCATGCATTATGTCGACTTTCCAAAATGATTGTAAACAATTTAAGGCATTCGAATACCGCTTAAACTGCTTAAGCCGGTGCTAGGGGATGGGGGCGTATGCAACCTGGCAAACGACATTGTTGTGTATGAAGAGTTTTAATAAAACCGAGTATCCGATTTTCGTTCTTTTGTGTGTTCTTTGTTTTCAAAGGCAACATTTTAGATCATTACGAAAATACGCCTATTCAAATATATAGAAAATTTCACTTCCAAAAACTGAAAATTTTCAGATAAAAATCTCTGATATTTTCCATATTTCTGCTCAAAACATAGATTGTGGTACTCGTTAGAACCGCCTCACCAAGGCGGTTCTAACGAGTACCCACAATCTATGTTTTTGAGCAGAAATAAGAAAAACAACGTATTACCCCGTAAACCCAAGTTTTACTATATAAAAATGGCGTTTAAGGGGGTTAATATCATATAGGCATGTTTTCGTGATGTTTTCATATTGCCTTCTTACAAAGTGGAAGAAAAGAAAAGAAGAAAAAAAAAACACACACACACAAGGAAGACAGAATAACGGATTAAAATATTGACGGGAAAATAGATCACTGTACAATATATATATAGCAAAATAAATAAATGAAAGATTAATAATAATAAAAACAAAAATCAGTCATAACATATGAGCCGAGGCATAAGATTTCCTACAAGATTGCTTATGCGCCCAGGTAAGACTCAGATAAGCCTGTGCATCACGAAAACATAGATATATAATTTTGACCCCTTAAACACCACTTTTATATAGTAAAACTGGGGTTTACAGGGGTATACATTAATTTGCTTATTTCTGCTCAAAAACATAGATTGTGGGTACTCGTTAGAAACGCCTCGTCGAGGCGGTTCTAACGAGTACCAACAATCTATGTTTTAAGCAGAAATATGAAAACTATCAGAATTTTTTATCTGAAATATTTCATTTTTTGGTGGTAAAGTTTTCAATATATTTGAATAGGCGTGTTTTCGTAATGGAATCAGCACCGGCTAATCTGGAGTCTATGTTGTCCGCCTAAATTAGCATTGGATGCTTGGCTACCCACATAGTGAAGACTGCGCGAATGCACATTACGAAAACACGCCTAATCAAATATATTGAAAATTTTACAACCAAAAAAGGAAAATATTCAAATAAAAAATTCTGATATTTTTCAAATTCCTGCTCAAAACATAGATTGTGGGTACTCGTTAGAATCGCCTCCCTAAGGTGGTTCTAACGAATACCCACAATCTACGTTTTGAGCAGAAATAAGAAAATACTCCTGTAAACCACAGTTTTACTATATAAAAGTGGGATTTAAGGGGGTCAAAATTATATAGGCGTGTTTTCATGATGAGAAGGCAAAGCCAACTTAGTGAGACATTTATAACATCTGAGAACAGTCAAACTTCAATGGCTCAAACAGGTTTTGGATGATGGCAACTTGTTCTAAACATGGGTAGTTGTAAACATGGGTAGTGCCAGATTAGAAGGCAAGTGGGGATACTTTATGGATGTTTTTGATCTTTTATAAAATAATGGTACATTATTTCCATAAAATAATGAGGCGATTCCAATGAGTGCACACAATATACCTTTTCGTGATAAAATAAGACATCGTCCCTTAAATATCCCGAAATATTTGTTTTCTTGAGTTATCGGAAGAATTTATTAGGGACTAAAAAAAGAGTTCGAATCAGCCACGGTAAACGAGCCATTGATGTTCGAGTCATTGAATTTTGTACTGCGAAAATGCTATTTGTGTTGAATGGTGGTTGATACAATTAAAGTTTGCTTGATGAAGCAAATTCTTCTGATGCAAGAGCTGCATTTCTGGATTGAGACTTAGCAATATAAGATATGAGCACGCCTAAAATGTGTGAAAAACGAGACCATTTTAATTTTGACATTTGAAAATCCCCATTTTACAGACGGTGAAACACTGATTCCCCATATGAGGATGCAAGTTCATCAGAAAAAAAGTATATCGGGAGAAATATGAAATACCACTGTGCTGAGTGAGGTTTGGTTTAAACATATTTTATTTCAAAATAACAATGATTATACAAACAAACATGACATATACACAAAAGATAGAATTAGAACGAACACATAAGCTTATTTAGTTCTTCTCCTAATACACATATATGAATTGTATTACATCAAGGCAGTTTGTCATTATTACAAGGATTACTTATTTAACGTAGACAATACGATATATGAACAGAGACTCAACCATTCATTACAGTAGAATGAATTTTTGTTTGTTTGTGTTGAGGTTTTACGGCCCAGTCAACACAATGGGGTCATGTCGAGCGCGGTCAGTTTACCTAACCACACGTGTACTGGGCAGGCTTAGTCCTCTAAGAGGTTAACCAGTATTGTGCACATTCTTTTGCCAGAAACTGACAACTGCCCTTCTTGAATCAGCGGAAGGGAGAGAATGACCATAGAAAATATTTCATGATCAATTTCCACGGAAGAATGTTGCCTTTCGGCGGGGGTTGAACCCGCGACCTCCTGGTCTCCAGTCGGACGGCGTATCCAACTGAGCCACCGAGGCCGGCTAGAATGAATTTAAAGCAACTTTGCAGTTACAAGAGATAACTTAATACCACAATGATGGTTTGAACGACAATGAAAAACGAAACAAAGAAAAAGAAAAATAAGACAATAGAAAACAAGTATAAAAAGGTAATCCGGAGCAAGAAAGGGCGGAAGGGGTGGAAGGCTATCACTTGATAATTTCCGATAATATCGTAGGCAGAAATATACAGACCTCATATATCACCAGCTCGGATTTTATCTGATTAGATAATACTAGTATTACCTACAGATAAGTGCTTAAAATCTTTTGCTGTCCTGTATGTACTTGTAAACAGCTTCAAAAATGACTTGATTTGTTTCATAAGGCAGTGACTCATCACCATGTAGTATATGTAGAGATGCATTACAATATTGAGACACTATCCGAAAAAGTTCGATTCTATGATCTCGATAGAAGTTACAAGATAAGAAAAAATGTTCCGTGTTTTCAACATCACCACTTCTACAAGAACACAATGGGGTGTCAGAATTCTACAAATAAGTCATGATTTAAAGAGCTAAAGCCTGTGCGTAGCCTAGTATGCAAAATTTGTAACTTTCTGCTTCCAGTATAAAACTATTTTGGAATTGCAGTTTTATTTCGGCTTATCTGTCGTTTAAAAGAATCAACTGAATCTACATATTTATCATTTTCTGATATAGTGTTCCATTTTTGTATGGCAGACGGTAGGAGTGAGGTTTGAACCCACGCCGGCTACGACGGCAGCGCCTAGCCCTTCAGAGTCAGGAGACGTAACTACTGCACCATTGCGATTGTTAAAAAACAAGTTTCATAGAACAATATTATGCTTTATTTCTCTTAACGACCCATATTGTTTGTATTAGTCAAAAACCGCTTTAGCCGGTGCTATAGGGTGTGAAGGGGGAGGGGATGCGAGGTGGTGGGGACGGAATGAAGGGTATACAACGTCACAAAGTACAGTTCTGTATTAAAAAAAATAAATTATAATAATATTTCCAAGCTTCAGCATCCTGTGGCTCAAGAGAGTTCTAGCGCACCAAAAATATAATACCATTCCCGTTCTGCGGCGTCTGAGCTGGGTCTGCACTGTTTTCAATTACTCTTTTTGTGGTTTTCGGACTAAAATGGGTCAAACCTGTATCCGGTGCCCTGGGACCGCTGAGCTCCGTATTGGTGGTATATTCTGGTTATTTTAGATGCCACATGGTTGTTTATTGTTTAAAGGCGATATATGTCTGTTGTAGTATCTTTTAATTTGATCGTTCTGTTGCCACTGAAATGTTGTTTCGTGATATCTTTTCATGTCATTAAGCCTTTCTCTGGTGCTTTGGGAGGTCTGTGTTCCTTGATTATGGCTTTCCTTGGGTGTCTCCTTGTTAATTATTCATGTTCTTCTATACATGAGCGACAACTTGAGAAAATGTACCTTTAGATACTGATCTGCGTCTTTGACTCCACCCAGTTAGCATTCTTTATAAATCTATAGCGGGTCGTTATCGGCCCGTCATCTACCACATGCACATTCAATCCTTTATGCATTTTTCCATGACTAAATCCAGTTTTGAGCATAAAGCATATTTATTTAAATGTCCAGAAGCCCACTTATTATCCACAATCCTATTGACGCAATCAAAATTCAGTGGTACCACAGAGTTTATAGCATCACGAAAACATACCTATATAATTTTGACTCCCTTAAATCCCATTTTTATATAGTAACACTGGGGTTTACCGGGGGTAGACAGTATTTTTCTTATTCCTGTTCAAAAAAACGATTGTCGGTACTCGTTAGAACCGCCTTGGCGTGGCGGTTCTAACGAGTACCTACAATCTATATTTTGAGCAAAAATAAGAAAAATATCACAATTTTTCATCTTAATATTTTCGTATTTTCGGCGGTAAAATTTACAATGTATTTGTATAGGCGTGTTTTCGTAATGGTTAGCAAATATGTACATGTACATGCATTTTTCATTTTTACAAAATGATGTTGTAATAAATATTGTAATATCATTCTGACGAAATGGTACTATTATAATATTCTGACGAAATGATGTTGAAATTCAATCCTAACGAAACGATACTGTAATAAAATTCTGACAAAATGATACTGTAATGACAACCTGACAAAATCAAATTGCAATGACATTCTGCGCAAACGAGATATAAATATTAAGTGAAATCAAGAACTAAAACAATAAGATCCACATCAAGTTCTCAACATGAAAGGGAAAGACAAAAAAAAAAAAAAAAAAAAAAAAAAAAAAAAAATCCAGTTGAACAGCCACAAAAAGAACAGATGGCAAGCTAAGTTGACAATCCTTTCCTAAAAAGGGTGCAACCCGTTATTCAAACTTAACTGACTATATCTATAACTTACATAATTGTTAAAAGAAAATAATTTGCAAGTAAAAGAATACAGAACATTTAAGAGAAAGTACCACAATGAAAATACCGCCTTTGAATGGTAAGTAATAAATTGTTAGTGTGTGTGTGTGTGTGTGTGTGTGTGTGTGTGTGTGTGTGTGTGTGTGTGTGGAGGGGGTGGGGTGGGGTTGGGGTAAGCTATCTTATTGGACCCCAAACCTAGCCTTCAGCGTCTATAACTATAATAACATTTGGATTAAATTATACTGTAATAATGTTCTAACGAAATGATACTATAATGCCATTCTGATCAAATGATACTATAATGACATTCTGGTGAAATTATACTATAATGATATTCTGAAGAAATGATACTATAATGACTTTCTGACGAAACGATACTGTAATAACATTCTGACGAAATGATACTATAATAACAACCCGAAGAAATGATACTGCAATAACATTCTGGCGAAATGCTACTATAATGACATTCTGAAGACATGATATTGCAATAACATTCTGACGAAATGATACTGTAATAACATTCTGACGAAATGATACTGTAATGACAATCTGACGAAATGATACTGCAAAAACATTCTGGCGAAATGATACTATAATGTCATTCTGAAGAAAGAACACTGCATTAACATTCTAACGAAATGATACTATAATGACATTCTGAAGAAATGATACTGCAATAACAATCTGATGAAATACTTAATTGACATTCTGAAGAAATGATACTATAATGACATTCTGAAGAAATGATACTGTAATGACATTCTGAAGAAATGATACTGCAATAACATTCTGACTAAAAGGTACTGTAATACTATTCTGGCGAAATGATACTATAATGACATTCTAAAGAAATGATACTATAATGACATTCTAAAGAAATGATACCGCAATAACATTCTGACGAAATGGTACTGTAATAACAATCAGACGAAATGATACTGTAATAACAATCCTGACGAAATGATACTATGATGACATTCTGAAGAAATGATACTATAATGACATTCTGGCGAAATGAAACTATAATGACATTCTGAAGAAATGATAGTTCAAAACATTCTGATGAAATGATATTGTAATTACATTCTCGCGAAATGATACTATAGTAACATTCTGAAGAAATGATCTGTAATAGCATTCTGACGAAACGATACTGTAATAACTATCTGACGAAATGATATTATAATGACATTCTAAAGAAATGATACTATAATGAGATTCTGGCGAAATGAAGCTATAATGACATTCTGAAGAAATGATACTGCAATAGCATTCTGACGAAATGGTACTGTAAATAACATTTTCGCCAAATGATACTATAATGACATTCTGAAGAAATGATACTGCAATAACATTGTGACGTAATGATACTGTAATGACATTTTGATTAAAATGATACTATAATAACATTCTGAAGAAATGATACTGCAATAACATTCTGACGAAATGATACTGTAATACAAATCTGACGAAATGATACTGTAATGACATTCTGAAGAAATGATACTATAATAACATTCTGGCGAAATGATACTATAATGATATTCTGAAGAAATGATACTGCAATAACATTCTGACGAAATGTTACTGTAATAACATTCTGGTGAAATGATACTGTAGTAACATTCTGGCGAAATGATACTGTAGTAACATTCTGGTGAAATGATACTGTAGTAACATTCTGGCGAAATGATACTGTAATAACATTCTGGTAAAATGATACTTTAATGACATTCTGAAGAAATGATACTGTTATAACATTCTGAAGAAATGATACTATAATGTAATTTGAAGAAATGATACTATAATGAATTCTGGCGAAATGATATTATAATGACATTCTGAAGAAATATTACTGCAATAACATTCTGACGAAATGATACTGTAATAAACTTCTGACGAACTGATACTGTAATAACAGTTTGACGAAGAGATACTGTAATAACAATTTGACGAAATAATTCTATAATGACATTCTGGCGTAATGATACTGTAATGACAATCTAGCAAAATGAACCTGTAACAGCAAGACAGGATACTTTTATAACATTCTGAACAAATGAAACTTTAATTACATTTGGACAAAATGATACTTTAATAATATTCTGACTAAATGATACTGTAATAATTTTCTGACGAAGCGATATCTGATTAAACACAAACATTGAGGTAAACACTGAGGAAGTATATTGCAATAATTATCAGGAATGAAGTAGGTCGAAGACGGCTACACTTTTGTTACTTCAATCGTACGTGTAATAGCATCCTTGGGTTCTGTTTTATCCAAGGAGGCCAAGTGTATATTACATCATAAATTTAATCACTCTGTTCTAGATACCAATGTGTTAATTGAGAACATTGCAGCCGTTTCACAAAAGAACGACTTAAGCACGCTAAGATTGTTAACGGGTAAAGATCGATTACTCTTTACATCAGTACAGTCTGATCACTGCATTTGCTTTCAGTTGCATGAAACATCTACAAAAGAACGACTTAAGCACACTAAGTTGCCAGATTTCGAATACTCTTTAAATCAGCGCAATCTATTCACGGCACTCGCTTTCATCAGCATGAAACCTCTACACAATGGAATCAGCTATGGAAACACAACATGAATCTCGCAAACAGCCACAACAGATCCAACCATTATGCACAACAGCGCAAACATTCTTGAAAGCAGTCAATTTCTAAAGTACATTCTATTAGTAAACAAAAGAGCCATGCCATTTAAAAAGGGTTTGTTCGGGCAAATAGAACAGTAATTATTAAGATCAGTTTGTTCGGGCATATACGAACAGTAATTATTTAGATCAGTCCGTGCAGCCAAACAGTCTGATAAGGTTCTTTCCTGTTGATCGATACATTGTTTGGCAATCAATAATTCTGTAAGGGGATATAAAGGCTAATCGGGTCTAAACATTACCACTCCCTAAGCTACATGACGAAAACATACCTATATAATGCTGACCCCCTTAAACCCCACTTTTATATAGTAAAACTGGGGTTTACAGGGGAATACATTTTTTTACTTATTTCTGCTCTAACCCTAGATTGTGGATACTCGTTAGAACCGCCCCATATAGGCGGTTCTAACGAGTACCCACAATCTATGTTTTGAGCAGAAATTTGAAAAAAATATCAGAATTTTTATCTGAAAATTTTCAACTTTTGGTGGTAAAATTTTCAGTATATTTGAATAGGCATGTTTTCGTAATGAATTCAGCAGATGACAAATTGGCAATACTTTTCTTTTGTATCAAAGAAAACGGACAACGTCATTTCATGCAGAGATAATTTGCATGAAATGTCAAATCCTATTTTATGGGAAAAATAAGAACTATATTTCAAAATGTCGTCTGCAGAAATAATGCTTACCCAGCATGCAGAGCGTTAAGCTGTCGGGATATCCCGAAGCTATTTTCTTCTTATGGCAGGTCTTACTTAGAAACGACACAGGAGAGATTTCCCAATCTCAGTTTGTGGCTGTCTTCATTACGGGGAAAGTTCAATTTTCCCGTGGCGAGCCTAATTGTTCTCATTCTTTTTCATTGTTACCTAAGTGGAAGTTACGACTGACAGCAGGTAATATACCGCTACTTTTATCAGGTGAATAGATAGCGGTAATGACAAAACAAGATTTGTGTGAATGGATACAGATGAAAGAGCTTTCTGACAGATTTTTTTTCAAGCCTTTGTAGTAGTTTTGAGAAACTCACAAAATCATGGCTGTTCTTAAAGACAAGCGGGAGCAAATCCTTTCCCTTCCTTTTAGAGTAGTGCAAATGGAAGCTGAATAAAACATTTCCATGCCAAAGATTAGTCCACTGGATGTTTACTAATTCCCCTGAATGAAAAGTATCATTACCCCTTTCAGCAAATCACATCAAGGACACGTTATAACCAGTCCCAGCCATCTCCCAATACGGCAGATTTATATTTTATTTAACGTGTATAAATACTCATTCTTCCCCTTGACTGCCTGGCAATGGAATAGAGTACTCCCTAATGTTGCGCTTCTGCTAACACTGACTCAGTTCAGTGTGGCAGTCCGGTCTCATGATCAACAGATGCCATAAATTATAAACATGTTTTTTAACCTGCTGCTAATATCATGTGTTTTTAACCATTTATACCGTCATCTGTTTTTCACCTCACTATCACACTTCTAGTCTCACTACTTGTCTTTTTTTTATTTCCCACGACGCGCAATCATCCTGCACTTGGTCATTGCGAGGGGATGTTGCAGGATAGATAGATAGATAGATAGATAGGCAGTCAGGCAGACCGACCGACAGATAGATGGATAGATAGATAGATAGATAAGGTCATATCTATATTTTCAAATAAAATCAAATCCTTCCATAGGAATGTGTGTACTACTGTGTTTCCTGTTTCATACCATGCCCATCAAAGTAAAACACAGAAATGGTATATTGTATGACTTCCAGATATCTGAGATTGAAATCTGTACTAAATGAAAGTCTTTCATGATTTGATCTGATGTGCCTGTCTTAAATATCTCAATTGTAAAACTGTTTGGTAAGTTAAACAATCTTTTGAGTATTGGTAATATTGATATTTCTGAATAATTCAAAGACAATTCTCACTCCTTACAAAAGAATAGGCTAAACCATAATTGTTCTGCGTCAAACTACACTGATACTTTTTAATCCAATTAATGTCGATACTTGTGCTTCTTTCTATAATTGTAGGCCGGTGAGTTGGAGCTATGACTGACTGGCGGCTACTACCTCCATCTATTTCAGAAGGTTGGCGCTTGACTATAGATGGCTGTGGTTGGACTCATCGTGATCATACTTGAGGTTTTCTTATGCTCTGGTTGCAGAGCGCTACTGAACCCTCTGCTTTGCTTTCCATCATATCACAATATTTATGATTATATGTCTTTTGCTAACGAGATAGGGGTCCTCTATTTGTGCTTTAGAGCTGCATCAGAATTAAGCGGTAGGATTCGAGATGAAATATCTAGTAATCTTAACTCTTTCGGTGCAAAATTTCAGACGACACCCGTCGTCTGCTTTTATTTCTTTTAAGAAACTGTTGATTGGAAAGACGTTTAAATGTAGAGTTGAAAAACTGAATATCAAACAGAATAGTTTCTGATAAGAACTTTCATGAGCCGTCTCATCTGGATCTACGCTGTTTGCAAAAACCTGTTATCATTGCCTGTGGCAGTTAAAGAGTTAAATTGTATATCTCTGTATTGTTATACCCACGCTTTAGTGAATAGAATATTGTGAACGCGTCCGTTTCGTCCTAAAACATTGGGCGAAATTTAACCAAACTTGCTACATGACTTCTCCGCGTGGTAAGGGTTTGCGAGAGCAACATTAGTACGGAGCGTGGGGAGTTTGTAATGGCGTGCCATCGAATGCGCGATCTAGTGTCAACGTGGTCTGCTGTTTGAATTCTAACAGTGTACGGCAATAAAGTAGTACATGAGGACTTATCAGTAAAGTACGTGTTTAAAAACATTTTCTTGATGTCCAGTACGTACCCATAGTCTGGATATTACATCGCTATCACTCGGCCGTATAATGTCGCCCCGTACTTCACTGCAGTGTAGTTTATATCTTCTGGTCCTTTGGAGTCCATTTCGGGATGTTTAATCACTCATAAGAGGATCACTGAAGATGTCGGATTAGCCAAAACGTGCTTGTTTGGCCCAGAACACTTGTCTCAGCGGCTATTATAAGTTTTCTGAGTGTGTTCCTGGCGCTCTAAGGCCATTCCGTTAGGTTTTATTTATACAACAGGAGCCGGTAGCGTAGTGGCTAGTACACTGGTCTCTGGTGGATAAAGGTTTGTAGCTAGTGTACTGCCTGTCTTGGTTGGTTTACTCTTCCTTTTAGTTTCATTGATAGACTATGTGCTGTGAGTGCGGCTCTGGACACTTTTAATCTGAATTTTCTGTGTCAGAAAATGTTCCAAGGTAGAGATATTGTATATGCAATGCGCTGCCGTCAAGTAGGCATCTAAACAATCCTTGTTCGGGTTATTACATTTTGTAGTCCCGCTACCGAGATAAAATAAGTCTTCCTATCCAATCATTTTGAAGAATCGCCTACTGCAATATTGGGCATATATGACCGAATGCAACAAATACTGAAATAAACAAAATACATAAATGCCTATCACAAAAACATGCCTATATAATTTAAACTCCTTAAACCCCACTTTCATAAAGTAAAACTAGGGTTTACAGGGGTGTTTTGAGCAGAAATATGAAAAATATCAGAGATTTTTATCTAATTTTTTTCAGTTTTTGCAGGTGAAATTTTCAAACTCCACATTAACGCGGTCTGATCAGAATCTTAACTGGGGGCATTTAGGATAGCCAAGTGTGCAACGTTTCGTCATGCGGGCAACGCAGAATCTGATCAGACTGCGCGGATGAGAAGCCGATTTTAGTCTTCGCCTGACGCACATGTTAGAACGTACTTTTCTCGCGTTGTGGCTAAATTTATATTGGATCAGCTTCGTCGACGTTGAGTTAATTCAAAGTTACGTGTCAACTGGAAGGACTTTGTACAATGTGATTATCGCGCGACGCAAATCTATGCGCGGATATGCAGCAAGATCGGCGCCTGTGTTTTAACACAGGCGCCGATCTTGCTGCATATCCGCGAATAGATCGGCGCCGCTCGTTAATCACATTGTTTAAACTTCCTTTTCGTTTATAGACAACCCATATGAAGTTGAATGGATACTAATGATATGCTTTGACACCATTGTGTTAACGGAAACAACTTTTGCATGCATAATTTTGCTTCCCCCGTATTGAAATGTTTAAAAAATGGGAGATTCTCTTAACTCATTTATGCCGAGTGGACTCTTCTACCATACCTATTTGGACAGGTCCATTTTCTATACAAGGGGTGTCTGGTTAGCTTTTACTAATACCATATTTTGTAGAAATTTATGTATTTTATGCGAACATTATAGATTCTGATCAGACGCCGCATTCTGCGGCGTCTGATCTGGGTCTACATTGTTTGTCAATATCCCTTTTATAGGACGCAAGGCTTAAATGGGTTAACGGAAAGATTTTTCTCCGAGACAAATCCAGTTCGTTTCTTTAAGATTAGCCCACCTCACCTCTATCAGAAGGTTTGCTAAGTTTCAACGTAATAGGCGGTATATCCATTCCCTATAATTGTATGTTGATTTACCGAATTGAATATGATCCAACGTATGTACTAGTTCTATTATCATTCGCTATTTAACCACATATTGTAAAACAATCATAGCAATAACATATTGTCGATAGCCAGGTTTACAGGTTTCTTGAATGACTACAAGATATTCAGGTTATCTTATCTGGCACTGAATCAAAGTTGTAGCTGACAACTGTTTCCACTTCATTTCAATTATGTTACGACATACAAAATGGATGTCTGGGTTATACTCTGACAAGAAAATTTCAGGTTAGCTAGGGTGCATCAGCAGACTAACCACAACTATGACATCTGAGTCGGTTGTAGGACAATTGTCCCTCCGGACGATTGCCCCTTCGGACAATAACCACCGGGACGATTGCTCCTCTGGACAATTGCCCCTCCGGACAGCTGCCCCTTCGGACAATTATCCCTTCACTTTAAATAGTATGATAAATAGGTGCTTGCAGAAGGGGCTGGTTGGTGTAGGAACTTCTTTGGGGTATTAAGTATTGATTGCCTTATCTTTCTCTATACAGAAACAACTTTGTGAATTGCCTATGTTACAGTTAAAGTAATTTCTTAAAATGTAACTTCTGTTATTTCTAAGTACAAACGCAAATAAATAATAATTGGATTGGTAAAAACTTGTTAATCTACATTCTCATTGTAGTTTTTTTTTATTGATGATTGCCTACCTTTGAAGCATTAAAGGCAATTAATTTGTGTTTGTTGTTGTTGTTGTTGTTGTTGTTTGTTGGTGTGTTTTTCATTTTTTAAAATATGGCTTAATATCAAAACCTACACTAAGACTTGTGCGGCCAGCGAAGAGTCAGATCAGACTGTGCATCCGCAAAGTCTGGTCAGAGTCTTTGCTGATCGCATGTCTCTTCTACGGCCTCCGGGCTATCCAAAGAGGGATGAACGAGAACCCTGGTCATACTGGGTGGATGTGCAGGCGGAGTCGTTGCTGGTTACACAGGTCTTATTGTAGGTTTTGTCGTGCGCTGGATCAAATAATACAATCTCCAATAATTTGTGAAACGCTCAGCAAAACCGGGCCCCGAGGTTATAAAACATGTTTCATGCTCAACTCAGCTGAGCATGAAGTTTTCCCTGCTAATAAATATGAAAATGCCAACAATAATTGGCATTTTTATATTTATTAGCAGAGAAAATTTCACGCTCAGCTTTGTTTAGCAACAAAGAATTTGCAATTGTAGGTTATTTGAGATTTATTTGCATGAAAAATTTCATGCTCAGCTGAGTTGTGCATGAAAAAAGTTTGATAACCTCGGGGCCTGATGAGACTGCATAAACGTGCTGGTGAAAGTGGGTAGGTGAGCACTGATAATATGTAACATAACCCTCATTAAAATAATTTTATTTACGCTACACCTTAATGTGCATGGATAAATATAAGTGAAACTATTCAGGAAATGCCATAATCACGACGTACAGCCATCCCATTGCGAAAACACGCCTATTCAAATATATTGAGAATTTTACCACACACACACACACACACACACAAAAAAAGAAAACTTTCAGATGAAAAATTCTGGTAGTTTTCATATTTCTGCTCAAAACATACATTGTGGGTACTTGTTAGAACTGCCTCGGCGAGGCGGTTCTAACGAGTACACACAATCTATGTTTTTGAGCAGAAATAAGAAAATTTATGTATACCTCTGTAACCCCAACCTTACTCTATAAAAGTGGGGTTTAAATGATCAAAAATATATAAGCCTGTTGTCATGATGCGAAGCACCAAAAGAAGGAGACATGAGGAACACATTATGAAAAAAAAACTCTACATATGAAGCCATACACGCACAAACACACATGAGCTTCAAAGGAGGGACCGCCTTGGAACGATCGGAAGGAAAACTACTGAGCGGTGTGGGGTGGGGTGGCGGGCTTGCGGGCTACAACCGTGTTCAATCTCATCCTTAATTCTGGGATTCAAATTAAAAATATATGTTCGGTCCGCATAGGGGTCCTCAACCTCATCTGTGAAACATCACAGTGAAACATATATAATCAAAAACACAGTGATAAAACAAAGCGAAACGCTCAATGGCGATGTAAGCCAGAACACAAGAAAACCACAATCAGGACAAAAACCCAAACAACTGTGTTTCTGTTCTGTAAAGAAATTTTCAAAACAGTAAATTGCTTGAGCATTCACAGACAATCCCATCTGCATCGTATATGGACAGTGGCATGTTTCTGTTACTTTGAGATTTGTGATTAATATAATATAAGAACATCTAATATATAAAATCATTATTTTAAATATAGATATAACACCTAATATTTGTCTACTGTACATGTATATTAACCCTTCTCTTGCTGAACACGAAATGTGCTGTCTTAGCAAACAGTGTAGATCCAGATCAGTTGGCTTCTGAGCCAACTGATCTCGATCTGCACTGTTTGTCATTAAATACATGAATTTCTATCAAAAACTCGGATCAAGTAATCTGATTGGCTGAAAATTAGAAATGGCTGTGGCATCTTAATTCATTCAGCAAGGCAATGGTTAAGACTCTGAATTGGACTATAACTGTATTAAACACTTTAGTGTAAAGGGGAAAACCTACAGGTGTAAGCTGGAATGAAATAATCCAAACGAATATCATTTTCCAACATGTTTTTGAAGTGAAATATGATCTAGCACTTAAAAAAGGGGACTTATTGCATAAGAGACCAGCAAAGGATTATGTGCAGGCATGCCAGAACCCTTAATTGAACCTTTTTGTCTGTTTGCAGACATGTAGTAGAAACCTTGAGGAAGTTTCAGGCAAATACGCATGTCTGTAGCCCAAATAGGAGACTGCGCCTGCGCATTTGAAGAAGCACAAAGCGGAAAACCATAAGGTCCCTTTTTTGTGTGCCGGCTCATATCTTTTTCTGTCGGATTGTCGATAAATACTGGGTGGCAGCAAACCTCCCGTATCTATTGGCATTGGCATGATGTTATGTATCTTCATGTTTACCCATTCAAATTTTGGGAGAGATTTGATAAGAAAAGTATTCGTTTAGACAGGTTCATTGATCAAATTCAGCGGTACAAGGTCATAGCTATTCCTATCAAGAAGAGTAAGCTGACTTGTATACCATAAACCTTTTCATCCCTGAGTTTCTGTAGTGGACTCTACCATCTTTGAATCTGGTCAAAACCGTTGTACTAAATAGGGACCATAGTAAAAACAGAAACAGAATAACAAACAGTGTAGATTCTGATGAGACGGCTCATATTGAGCCGTCTCATCAGGATCTAAACTGTTTGCAAACATGTTTTGGTCTGCAGGGCTGCAAGGGTTAAACGGTGATATGTTTCTCATCGTTTTGTTAGATAAATACAGGTAAGACGAAGGCTTTAGATACCACGTACTGTTCTGACGTTAGAAAGAAAAAAAATACAAATAGGTATCATCATGCCTAATTAACCTATCATTAGATTGCATTTCAGTTTTCGTGTTGTCAGATACTGATTCAAACACCGGTTACACACCCTACCTGGTGTTTTTGACTTATCTATTTCGAGGTGAACAATAATGGGGTATGCTTTAGCTTTGATTTATACTGCTGTTGGCGGCGCAGATATCCAGGACAAAACGTTCACGGTAGTTGCGTTCCTGGAGAACCGAGTGTAATTCTTCTATTACTGCCTGAGTTAACTTTTAGTGAGTGTCCGCTCATATACCCTATGTTTGGTGTGGGTGGGGGGGGGGGCGGGGGGGAAGGGGAGGGGTAACCTCCTATATATGGCATAGCATGGATGTGCGTGCCGAATGGCCCCCTTTTTCAGCGCTGCCAAGTATATGATTAGCCCCTTTTTTCGGCAAAAAGTATATGATGTACCCAATTTTTCTGGATAAGTTGATGAAAGACCCCACTTTTCTGATGTATCCCAGTACATGCACATTTCGCGGCTACGTGTTCTCTTTGTATTCAATGAATTGACTGCTATATTTGTCTAACAACCAGCAATAAATGGGTACAAAAAAAGCAAAGGGCAGTACATGGATGAGTCAGCATTTCAGACGATCTAGTATATAAATGGGTCCGTTTTTCAAAGGCCAGGTATATTAATGGGGTAGTTTCGAAATACTGGCTCGAACACCCGTACCACAATTACGCCCAAGTTATCCCCCTCCCTCCACCCCCGCCCCATGTACTGGCTTTTGATAAAACCGAACTGGTGGCCAATGAACTAAAATTCATGTGTAAATGTTGGTAACGATAAAATGGGCCGCGCAAAACGAAAAAGGCATTACGAAAATACGCCTATTCAAATGTATAGAAAATTTCACATCCAAAAGCTGCAAATTTTCAGATAAAAATTTCTGATATTTTTAATATTCCTGCTCAAAATAGATTGTTGGTACTCGTTAGAACCGCCTCGGCAAGAAGGTTCTAACGAGTACCCACAATCTATGTTTTTGAGTAGAAATAAAGAAAATAATGTATATACCCCTGTAAAATTCCAGTTTTACTATATAAAAATGGGGTTTAAAGGGGTCAAAATTATATAGGCACGTTTTCGTGATGGTGTCTTCGAGTACATACAACACTCACAGATTCAGGTTCATCTCATGCATGCTTAAAGTCTTATCGGGCATTTGCTCTCCATTGAGACATTCTGTAGTGTCCGGTGATTCTGTTATAGAACAGTGAAGGTCCTCTGTAGTGTCTGGTGATTCTGTTAGAGAACATTGAAGGCCCTGATCAGACTCCGCGGCTGCCCGCATATGCCCGGACACATCTCAGCATGGCGCGGCCTATATTGAATTGTATAATGCATTGATATTATTCATTGATCCTATATAAAATACTTATTCATAGTATTTATTCGATCTATCATGACGTCCCGTCAATGAGAATGTTCTGCCTGAAGAAGATTTGGCTATCCACCTAGTCTCCAGCAAAGAATCTGACCAGCATGCGCGGGAACGCTGACTGTCTGCATCACGAAAACATACCTATACAATGTTGAACCCCTTAAACCCCACTTTTATATAGTAAAACTGGGGTTTACAGGGGTATTCCTTATTTTTCGTATTTCTGCTCAAATATAGATTGTGGGTACTCGTTAGAACCGCCTCGTCGAGGCGGTTCTAACGAATACCCACAATTTATGTTTTGAGCAGAAATATGAAAAATACCAGAATTTTATCCGAAAATTTTCATTTTTTTTTTTTTTTGGGTGGTAAAATTTTCAGTATATTTGGATAGGCTTGTTTTCGTAATGAACTCTTCGCTGGAAACACATGCCACAAGATATACTTTCTTACATCGGCATTTTATATAAAAATTTAAGTGCTTCTTTTAAAGATGCAGACTGAGACGGTATACTTGTATTGGGTCTATGAGAGAGAGAGAGAGAGAGAGAGAGAGAGAGAGAGAGAGAGAGAGAGAGAGAGAGATCAGTTAAAGGCTTCATATTCCTCAAAAATAGACATTTTATTATTCAAGAAAGGTTTAATAAATTGTGATATGGTATTAATACAACCATAAAATATTGCACCTGGCAGCCTGTAAAATTTCAGTTAGTCTCTCATTCTTGGACGAAACGATCTGAGTTAATGTTGCCAATATTAATTCAGTGATACAACGAAAAATGATTTCATTTTGGATCCAGTTCAGAAACAAGACACTAACTGAAATTTTACAAGCTTTCAAATGCCACATTCTATGATAGTATTAATACTGTATATCACTGTATTAAACCTTTCTTGGATAAAAAAAAATGTTTCTTTTTGAGGAACATGGATCCTTTAAGATTTATCGGTGAGCAATTTCATAAAAATGTCATATTTTAACGAAGACTGAGATCAGCAAACGTATCCACCCAGTCAGATTTGGGTGTTTGCTGATGCTTATAGGATCATTTCATATTGTAGATTACAGTTGACTCCCGTTATCTCGACCTCGCTTATCTCGAATAACCACTTTTATTTTATTGTTAGCGGTGAAATCAGTGTATATCTGATGAAAATAAAAGTGGTATCAATCACTAGTGAATTGATATCGTATCATTTCACTTGTGACTGATACGATTTATATTTTCACTCCTCGCTTTGGACGACTTCGGTTTTCATTGTTTCAAAAGTGGATGTTACCTCCACTTCAGATTTTTGAACACCTCTAACTTCTTTGTTTCTGAACTGAACTATCAAGTGTTGGTATGCATTTTCTTAGTTAGAATGTAAGGAATATTTTGGTATAAAGATTATTTTGCTTTGCAGAAACTTTTTGTTTTTGTCTCTCCAGCGTTTCAACGTTAAGCACTGAACGTCGACGCCATGACGTTCATGTTTTGTTTGGTGACGTTAGTTATGACGTCAGAAACGCGCATTGGCCTGTAAACAATTAAACAAAAAGAAAATTTACTCTTTTTCAGTGAATACCAGAAAAAATTTCATCTCGTGTAATCAAAACATTCAAATTTTCACTCGTGCTTCGCACTCGTGAAAATACTGATGTTTTCATTACACTCGATGGCAATATTTATGGTATTCACAGCGAAACAGTAAATATCCTCTATATCTCGAAGTAAAAATCTGGTCGCTGCCTAAACATGAAAATCTAACAACAGGTAAAAATATTGTGGAAAAGAGGAGAAATTGCTAAGGAGCAATTTCTCCTCTTTTCCACAATATTTTCAATATATCTCTAACATCAAGAGTCCAATTACATATATATTTGTTAAATGTGGTTGTTCGAAGTATTTTTTCCTCAATTCTGAAAATCTGATATGTCGAGGTACGGACATCTCGAAGTATTTCAGAGAGTCCCTTGGAATTCGAGATAACGAAGTCGACTGTATATGTTCGAATAGCGAGAATTCGTGAATGAATAGGCCGATCAGGGCCGTCGTTATTATTTTATGTCCATGTATAGTCCTTGATTTTCGACACTGTGTTGCCATAAGTTCTGTAAAACATAATTTTGTATGTAGGATAGTTGCATGACCATAACGAAATTATTGATACTTACACCCAGAAATAAGCGTCCAAATATTCTCTCTAGTATCAAATCGAAATAAGGACTTCTCTTAATGGAAAGAATTTACTCCCAGATGGGCAAATTCTTTCCTTTAAGAGTAGCCCAAATTTTGGAAGCGAATAATCATTTTCTTTGTGAGCAGCCCCTAGGGTAAAAATATTTTATGATACATATAGTTGGTATCTCTTTACTGCAAATACAGTGAACCCTCGTTACAACGACAGCATTTGTTCCCAAAGATGTTGACATTAAAATGTATTTGCTGTTGTAAAGAATCCTTAGTGGCCAGAATGATATATGTAAAAAAGACCTTGTTAATTGTTATTTACTCATAGAACATACGTTTTTGGATATTTGTTAGAATCGCCTCACTGAGGCGATTCTAACAAATATCGAAAGCATATGTTGCTTGAAGTTTTCATGCAATTGTCTTGCATAATTTCTCATTTACTGTCACCGCTTGAGTGAATGTTTTGTGACATTCAAATTGTCATTATAACGAATTTTGTCGTTGTATCGAGTGTCGGTATAAAGAGGGTTGACTGTATAGAATTATATCTTTCTTACGCATACTCATTACATGTGTAACATGTAATGGGCGGTACGCCAGTGTACGATGTAGTCGAATCTTTGAAATTAAGGAGAGGATTACCAATGGTTATAGTTTTGATACATTCCATGAACGTAAACTGTCCATTTTTCATTATTAAGCCAAAATGATTCATTTTATACGATTTTGAATGCAACAATGCGTTCGACCGTCAATATTCAACATACCGTTTAGTTATGTTGTTGCTTCCCAGCAGGCACACATTATCAAAATGACGTCGTATCAATGTCGATGCGACGTTGATACGACGTCATTTTTACGTTGTGTACCCACTAGGTTATCTGCTAAACACCGGTCACGTGACAGCCCGGTCTTTGCTGCAGATGCTTTCAACCTCAAGAGTTCAGTGTAAAATATGGTCATTGCAGGCAGACTTACTTTTGATAACTTGCTTTGTTTTGTCTCCTGTGTGCCCACATCAATGGAATTAATCTAGTGTACACTGTTAACACAGTAGTAAAACGGATAAAATTAAAGTTAGGGCAGCTGAAATGGCCTGTTACGGAATGGAGAAACCTGGCTGTGATATTTTAGCACAACGCCGGTTTTTGGCATTGAATGGAGACAGCATTATGTTTATTCTTGAGATCACGACAGGCACTAAATTGGGCCTATCCACAGAAAACGAGCAAACGGGTATCCCGACTACAATGTGTTAGATATCCATAAATGTTATAGATGGTGAATTACCATAATGGAGAATGCATTTTGCTTAACAGCATTAGATTTATTCGAATGTACATCTTTCCTCTCCTCGACAATGGTTAATAAAAAATTGTGCCTTTTCTGGAGATCGCGATCTGATAGGCACTGAAGTGGATCCATTCATCGAAATCGAGAAAACGGGTATCCTGACTGCAATGTGTTAAACATTGTCATTAAATGTTTCAAAGATATACTCAATTTAACGTTTATTCGAAAGATATACTGCCGAAAACAAGCTGCAGAAAATCAACAATCAAAATGACTAAACAAAATAACACGAGAAACAATACAAGTAATGTCATATTAATTTCATTCCAGGCGTGAAAACTTTCAGACAAATATAAATGTAAAGTACGATTTCCTCGTATTTCCTGTTTGTGCAATTAAAGAAAGTGTACTCACCAAACACACACCTGTCGCAAAGAAGGCAATAAGTCTAATGCATTTACTAGTCCCAGCTGAAAACACTAAGTTGTCAGATCACGTCGATACTGCTGACATTGTCATTAGACCCCATTTGCGTATGTACAATTAGGATAGAATAGGAGGAAGTGAGACTGTAATTATGCTCTGCAATGCACTCTGTTTATTTGATTTAAGCATTTTACTGGTATTCGAAGACACGGAAAATAAATAATACACCATTTCTGGCAGCTCTCTTCGTTCCAAGTAATACCGGATACTACATAAATTTATAACTCTAAATTAACTTCACAATTATTGTATCCGATTGTCGCCAAAACGAAATGAAACCGCAACGTCAGAAAACGTACATTCTGATATATCAGGCCCAACGAAGTCTCAGATCAGACTGCGCATCCGCGCAGTCCGATCACAGTATTCGTTGTCAACATGTCTCCTTTGTTGTCCAAAGTGCGCACAGCGAGGATTCTGATCAGACTGCGCGAATGCGCAGTCTGATCAGAATCTTCGCTGGGCTCCCGTGTCCGAATGTACTTTTCCTTACGTTGCGGTTCAAATCATAGTGCATATTATATTTTATTTCTTTTGGGATCATTGAGCCCATCCTGGTTATTTTGAAAATCGAATACCGCTTAATGCAACCTCGCAAACTACAGTGTTGCATATGAAGAGACTCAATCAAATTGAGTCTCCGATTTTGGTGATTTTGTGTGTTCTATGTTTCCAAAAGGCTATACTTTCTGACTTTTAATCTGTTATACTTTTGCATCAAATTTCTCTGATTTCAATTGTGACAGCCATTATTTGAGCCCCAACACAAGAAAATATACCCAATTATGCGCGCTAAGCGAAGACTCAGATAAGGCCTTATTTGTCGTGAGTAGCTAGTCTGGCACTTTATTTTTTTCTGAGTGTTCGCAAGTTCATTCCTTTCAAACTTTAGTTATCTTCACTACCATAAGAAAAAGTGCCGTTTTGGCGCCCGTACAAAGTTTCCCCGTTCTTCCATGTAATGTAGTTAATATATTTCCCGGTCCTTTTTTATCAGGGAGTCTATTTCAGGATTTAGGATTTAAAAGAACGATATATATTCCTGAAATGCACTGATGAAGCCTCATTGACCAAAACCAGCTACATGTAGCCAGGCCCAGCAAACATCGGCACTTAAGCTGTTCCCATTAATGTGTGTATGCGTGCTTGCGTGCGTGCATGCGTGTGTGTTACGTTATTCTTAAGGGGCATTTCACTTGGAATTTAATGATCTGAGGAAGACCTGATGCTTTTCACAAAATGGTATACTTATCCGTAAACTCATGTATGCCGAATGAACTCTTCTACCATAAATCTTTGGATCAGCTCACTTCCAATAGAAGGGGTTTCTAGTTAGTTTGTATTTCACTTTCTTTCATAAAAAATTCTGCATTTAATGCAAACAGTTTAGACCTTAATCAGAGGCCACGTTCTGTGGCTTCTGCACTGGGTCTACATTTTTTGCAAATGTCCCTTTAATGGAAAGCTAGGCATTATTGGGCCAAACTATCTATTCGGTCAACACGCACGCTTTTTCATATGCATTTCTGTTGATTTAACGGTTGCACGCGATGTGTGTACCCAATGAAATGCTCGATTATATGTGCAAATTGTTATACGTATTCCTTGTAATTAACACCAGACCATAAACTGATGATTGTATGTTGTTGTTTTTTTTTGTGTGTGTGTTTTGTTTTTATTATTTTTTATTTATCCCAGCAAATAGGTTTTGACATTTCATGCAAATTGTATCTTAATGAGACAAATTGCATGAAATGCAAAATCTATTTATTGGGGAAAATAAGTAAAAGCATTTTTAAAATGTCGTCTGCTGACTTCTTTACCCAGCATGCTATGTTTTGATATGTAACAATTGCATATACTTATGATATCTTGAAAATATTTTGCGCTGTTTGTTTAATGGAGTATGGCAAATTGATACTTATTATCTGAGATGTGTTTTAATGCATAAAATAAAATACATAAATATATACACATTCCTTCCTCTTTATTCTCAGATTAACTGTTTATCACATGTAATCATTGACAATTTAATTCTCCATCTGCAATTGTAAAAATTCCTGTTCTTCTTTGCGAAGCCGAATTTCAGATCCCTGTCGGTGGTTCAATTAAATAAATGCAATATTAACACTCCTTTTAATTTATGTGGAAGTTGTGATGAGTATTACATGCGTAATATGGAGACTACAATCTATATTGAATTAAAGACATGCCTTAGTATTCAGCTTTTTACATAATGAGTATCTCCGCTCAGGTAAACTGATGAAAGTCAGGTCTCCATTTTTTAATTGTATCTTTCTATCTCTGGCACATTTATCATAGTCTTACCTTCCAGATTGTGCTTTCTACAACGTCTAATTATCACATTCATTAGCATATTTCCTAAGATATGCATAATGACATGCCGTTTCATTTTCGATTAGTTATAATTTTGGCATTTTTAGCAAGGCGGTACTGTGGCGAAGCCATAACGAAAACATGCCTATGGAATGTTGCCGCCTTAAACCCCTTTTTAAATAGTAAAACTGGAGTTTATAGGGGTATACAATATTTTTCTTATTTCTGCTCAAAAACATAGATAATGGGTACTCTTGAGAACCGCCTCGTTGAGGCAGTTCTAACGAGTACCCACAATCTATGTTTGAGCAGACATATGAAAAATATCAGAAATTTTGTCAGAAAATTTTCATTGTTTTTGCTGGTAAAATTTTCAGTATATTTGAATAGGCTTGTTTTCGTAATGGCCAGAACGGAATTCATTTTTCGCATACCCAGGAATTATCGTGACAAGTTATGCCTAGAATCGCTTCCGAAATAGGAGCTACTCTTAAAGGAACTATTTGCTTTAAGAGCAGCCCCTATGGTAAAGAAGACAATATTTTATGTTAATTTCGTTTAATTGTATTTGTTTTCTTACGTATGTTACACCCAAGCGCAATTGCTTAGTGAGCACTTCGCCTACTGTCATTTCGGAATCATTCGGAAAGATGTTTTTTTTTTTTTTATGCTTGGCATTTTATTTTAAATGAACATATTTTGTTCTGATTGACCATATCTTATCAGAAACCTGTTTCTGTTCCCAAATGTTTACCCTTAACTTAAATTTTCGGCCAACAATTGGTTTGACCTATACAATTTTCTTAAGTGAAGGGATTTGTTTGAATTTTTGTCGATTGGAAGTAAATACATTTTTTTTGCTGAATTTGAATTATTGATGTTTAACAACAATATTGTGAAATTGCAGAAAAAAATGATCAAGCGGAACTTGTTGAAAAGTCTACATCCTTATTGCTTACTGTATAGATTTCTGCATAATTTGCATTCATTTTTACTATGGGAAAAAGTAAAAATATTTAATTTTTAAAAACTGAAGATCGTAATCAGGAACTTCGCTGTTTGTTACCCGTTCATTGTTAATTAAATACAATATATAAAGTTTGTCAAAGGGAACAAAGCAGGTTTAAAATTAAGAAATTCGCAGTCTCTGTTTCATTGAGACTATTTATATGACAGCATTGTAGTTTGCAGGGCTGCATATGCCCCCACCCCAACCCCAAACACCCCACCCACCCCACCATAGCATCTAAAAAGTTCTGTTTGCATTGATTGATGTGTTCAAATTAGAAGTTGAAAGAGTCCATATCAGACATTCATTACAGGGCTGCACACGCCCCAACCTCCACACACCCCACCCCCATCATAGCATCTGAACATTTCTATTTGCATCGACTGATGTGTTTAAATTCAAAGTTTGAAGAGTCCATAGACATTCAGTGGGGAAAGTGTAATAGTACCATATCTGCATTAAACGACGGTGCCAGAGTCAAGGTTCGATCGAAAAGAGAACAAGCCATACTTTGAAGTTTAGATGATGGACGAGGGAAATTCTGTGTTTGCTTTATACTGCACACAACAAATCTCAATATATATATATATATATATATATATATATATATATATATATATATATATATATATATATATATATATATATATATATAGTTAGGTGACCTCCACGCAGGTCGAAGAAATATATGTTTTTTTATCACCACAGAAGCTGAGGGCGAGGGTTCGGATCCCGTAAAAGCTATGATGAGTCTCAATAAAACCGAGACTCCCATTTTCTGTCTATAATGTGTTTTTGTTTCCAAAGGCAATCTTTTTTACTTTTATTGTTAAAAAATACAAAGCCGGCGACAAATGTAGTCTAAAATTTGGCGCCGAAAGAGTTAAAAAATATGTAAAGCATAGCGTGTAGCGTGAGGGGCGTCGCCATCCAATATCGTTTACCCAACCAATTCAGACAATGGGATTAAAGTACTAAAGACTCACAACAGTAAAGATCATCACGAAAACATGCCTATATAATTCTGACCCCCTTAAACCCCACTTTTATATAGTAAAACTGGGGTTTACAGGGGTATACATTATTTTTCTTATTCATGTTCAAAAACATAGATTGTGGGTACTATATTTTGAGCAGAAATATGAAAAACATCAGAATTTTTTATCCGAAAAATTGCCAATTTTTGGTGGTAAAATTTTCAGTGTATTTGAATAGGCGTGTTTTCGTAATGTCCAGGAAATGTCACAAGCACATGAACAGCTTGCCAATAATACCTAAAAGACGAGTAAACAAACAACCACGGACAGAACATGCGTTACAAACCAACGAAGCAGAGCAACGCATCTCCCTCTGTGACAAGAACATGAAGAAAGTTGATTTAAAGTTCTCTATAGAGATATCGATAAAAGGAAAAGCGGACCCACCCATAGCAGCCCCATTCCGTTAACCCATTTAAGCATGGCGTCCCATAAAAAGGACATTGGCAAACAGTGTAGACCCAGATCAGACGCCACAGAACGCGGCGTCCGATCAGACCCTACACTGTTTGCAGTAACTACAGGAATTTCTTGTGGTAATAATAAAAACTTACTAGACACCCCTTTTACTGGAAATGAACCGGTCCAAAGGGTGAAGATAGAATCCAGTCGGTATAAATGTGTTAAACGAAGCAACATGGCTTGAATACTGCAATCGGAAAACAATTACATTGTAACCTCGCGTACAACTAATTCATCTTGCAAATATTTCTGTGGAGTTCTATGAAAAACATACATCTCGAAAACATGCTTTTATAATTTTGACCCCCTTAAACCCCATTTTTATATAGTAAAACAGGGTTTTACAGGGGTATACATTATTTTTCTTATTTCTGCTCAAAAACATAGATTGTGGGTACTCGTTACAACCGCCTCGTCGAGGCGGTTCTAACGGGTACCCACACTCTATGTTTTGAGCAGAAATATGAAAAAGATCAGAATTTTTTATCTGAATTTTTTTCATTTTTTGATGGTAAAATTTTCAGTATAATTTAAATAGGCATGTTTTCGTAACGGATGAAGTCACACACATGAAAGACGACAATCACGAAGCTCAGTCTTGTCGAGGTGAAAGAGGAAGAGATGAGGAAGAAACATTCATAAACATTACGAAAACACGCCAATTCAAATATAGATTGAAAATCTCACCTCCAAAAACTGAAATTTTTCAGATAAAACTGATATTTTTTCACATTTCTGCTCAAAACATAGATTGTGGGTACTCGTTAGAACCGCCTCGGCGAGGCGGTTCTAACGAGTACCCACAATCTATTTTTTTGAGTAGAAATAAGAAAAATAATGTATACCCCTGTAAACTCCAGTTTTACTATATAAAAGTGGGGTTTAAGGGGGTCAAAATTATATAGGTATGTTTTCGTGATGAACGCGGCGTATGATCAGGCTTTACACTCTTTGCATTTAAGACAGGAATTCATATAAAACATGGTGACAATAAAAACTAATCAGACACTTCTTTACTATAGGGGCTGCTCTTAAAGAAAATATTTCCTTTAAGAGTAGCTCCTATTTTGGAAATGAACCGTTCTTTCGCATCGATATGGCTAAGTTTCCCTGGTACGCATCCAATGATTTTATTGTTCTTCATCAAGTGACAGCGCCGTTTTTATTCTAGCCTCAGGAGGATTCCAACAAGATTTCTGAACGAGCCAGTATGCCCTGATTGATAAATATTTTTATCGGTTCACAGATCCTGTATTGTTATTTATTATACATAATCTAACGCACTTATGATTGATTGTGTCTGGGAAATAAGACGTTAGAAAATTGTTATGAATTAAATCTCCAAATCTATGGCAATTTTTGACACTTCAATAGCCAAAGAATTAAAATAGGCTACCGAAAGGAACTACTGAAAGCGTAGCGATATTAAATGTATATTTGGTGGTGAATTAGAATTAAGAGTTAGATTTCGAAACGGCTAAAACTTGTTTAGACCATCAACCAACCCCAGTTGTTTTCCTACTTACCGTTCCAAGGCTGTTTCTATGTTGCAGTGTTTGTTTGTATGTAGGTGGTTTCATATGTGGCATTAGTGTTGTCCTCATTTGTTCCTCATCTCTCCTCCATATGGTTCCTCTGGGGTGGGGAAGGGGGAGGGGATGGGGGCTGTGCTTCGTGATTGTGGCATTTCCGGAGTATCTTCACTTACATTTGTGTTATTTGGAACTATTGAGCCCGTTTATTCAATTTTATATAAGAAATCCATTCCCCACGAAGCTTGATGGTATGAAAGTTGTTGTTCATTTCATTATTAGTCATTTACAGAGCATATCAAACCGAGTCTTCCGTTTTCAAAAAATAATATGGGCGGATCCAGGTTGATGTCTGAGGGGGGCGCAATTTGATAAAAGTACCGTGCTTACTCTACATATTCGGACAAACAGACCTTAACAAACAGTGAAGACCCAGATCAGACGCCACAGAACGCGGCGTCTGATCAGGGTCTACACTGTTTGCCACTCAGTCAGCAATTTTACACACACTCACAGTTAGTAAAATGGACTTTTTGAAAAACAGTATAAGGTAAAGAGCTAAGGTGTGGATATTAAGGGTAAATACGATATTCCAATAGAAAAGAAGGCAATGATCAGGAATCAATACAATTACCTAACACCTACTGTCCAAAACACCAAAGGGGAAGAAGGACGCGCTAAAAGCAACGGCACCACAATCAAACACTACAAGCAGAAAGCCAAAGGGACAGTACCTTTCCCCAAAAAATGGCCGAACGGCTATCCAAAATAAAATTTCACCTGGACATACAAACAAAGACATACAACAACAAGAAAAGTAAGCGACAACAGAAGCACCGCCTTGGTACGGTCAGTAAAAATTACTGGAGGGGTGGGGGTGGGGGAGGGTCTTAAATCAATTTTACGTGGCCACAACGCTCGTTTTAGTTCTGTCCTGGTATGCGCAAGACATTTGATTTGTTCAGTCCGCGTGAAGGGTTTCTAAGGGTTTCCAAATTCATCAAACTTATCAAACGTTTCCAATGGAAACGAACCCCCGCCCACACACACACACACCACCACCACCACCACCACACACGCACACGCACACACACACACCCGAGGTTAAACCCCGAACAACTTCTGAATCCGCCACTGAATAAAATGTATAAAGGTTTTCCTTGGACACAAAGAACATCTAACAGAAAGACAAACGGAGACTGGGTTTCATTGAGACTTATTATATAAACGCATTATAATTGGCGTCTGTCATTTTGTGTCTTTGCATGTGTGTCTTGGTGAAAATTTTATTTTGGATAGCCGTTTGGCCATTTTTTGGGAAGAAACTGTCCTTTTGGTTTTCTGCTTGTAGTGTTTTGATTGTGGTGCCGTTACTTTAAATGAGTCCTTCTTTCCCTTTGGTGTCTTGGAACTGACGGTGTTAGGTAATTGTATCAATGCCTGATCATTGCCTTCCTTTCTATTTCCATATGACCACACTCCCACACCTTACATCGACTAAAGCGGAACTCGATTGTCCAAGATACTACAACAGGCTCAATGAAAATAAAAAATAAAACCTGCACTTTGATGAGGTACAGGGAGAATGTTTAAACTGCCACCACACCAGCCCTTGGAAATGTATCAGAACCTGAAATTACGAAAACAAGGCTATTCAAATATACTGAAAATTTTACGGCTCAGTCAACCCAACGGGGCCTTGTTGAGCGCAGTCATATTGCCTTACTATACTTTTACTGGACAGGCTTAGTACTCAGAGCGGTTTAGCAGAAATGTGCACATTCTTTAGCCAGAAACTGACATCACTTTATATAGAAATAATAAGATAACGGACAGGAAGAAAACATGCAAAAGGCCCTCCAACGAGCAACAAGACCACAATAACAACACTCAATACCAGAACCACACCTTAAAATGGTCAGAAGTACAAACTACCAAGTTGGATGGCGGTGGGGGTGGGGTCGGCTGGTTAAATCGATTTGGTGGTACCAAATCTTCAGCCGAGGTCGTTCGGCTCGCATAGAGGGTCCTTAATGCCATCAGTGAAACATTACAGAACAAATACATGAAACTCAAATTATATCACTTAGATGAAACATGAATAATGCCTCGTGGAAGATACAGGCAACGAGAGCTAAACAAAGCCACTAGTTGAACCATGGAGGCTTCGAACAAAGACATAACATAAACACCAACCCTCCAATGAATGATTTGGTTAGCACCATCAGAGTCTGCGACCCGACACACCGTCGGCAATTAAAAAAGAAATCATTACGATCAACTATATGCTTTGCACTATTGTCTTAAACACTTCTAAATAAGCGGCTTAAGGAGGACTCCCTCGGGAGAGACGCCCTCAGGAACAGAGACAATGCACAGACCAATCTTAACGTCTTGCCAGTCTGGTATATGCTTGCTGATGTTCGCTGCAGGGGTTATGCATTTTTAGTTACTGCTTAAGCTCAACAGACTTAAAGCCGCCTTCCTAAACTAGTTGTCTGTTCCGAATCTCATTTTCTGTGGAACTCTTCTAAATATCGTGTGAAAATCTTCTTTGCATAGTCTTACCACCTTGCCATCGTCCCGGAAAAGAACGTTGATGAAGCGTCGTCAATAGACAAACAAACGCCACGATTTGCTTAATATTTGGACAAGCCTCGAAGACATTGACCAAGTACTGCGGGGGGTGTGGGGGGGGGGGGGGGGGGCGCATGCTACGGACTTTTGGTAATTTTGATCTTCCATAATGTCATACGTTATATTTTGTCAGAAGAAAATGTTTGATATTGTTATCAAAACAGCCACACTAGGTTTGCTTATCAAATGCATCCATTAATTTACTAATTGCATTTTCATTATAAAGAACATTCAGTTAGATAACAGTTGACAGACAACCATTAGAGATCAGTATAACTGTGGACAAAAGTTAATTTTTTATTAACCCATTTTTATCTAGCGTCCCACAAAGGGACATTGTCAAACAGTGTAGTCCCAGATCAGACGCCGCATATCTGATCAGGGTCTACACTGTTCACAATAAATACGGAACTGTCTATACTAAATGATAATACTGAAGAAAAAAAACAACAAAAAAACAACAACCTAAATTCAAAAATGAACCTGTCCAAAGAGAGATGTCGAAGAGTCCAGTAGGCATAAATGGGTAAATTATATTACCTGTTCTTATAAAAAATGTACGCGTCTTTTGTTATCCTTGAGTTCATTTGAGGATTTTTCTTTCATAATTTTATCTGAGATTTTTCGACAAACTCCAGACTGTCAGTGTGGAAGGGTGATGCACATTGATGACAATAGAATGGATGTGCTGGAGAATCCACAGGGATTGCCTGGATCCCTGATAGGGCTTATGTAACAGGCACTAGTTTCCAGAATAAAGTTTAACAGGAAATAAAAAATACATTGATATTTTTGGCTGAAAAAATGTGAAAAGCTACTCGCATTTTTGCAGCAAAAATATCAATGTATATGAAAATACCTTAGCTACAACAGTTGATGAGTTTGTCATTAACAAGATTGTTAAGCTAAGAATACGTTGAACAACAGGGCCACGTTGTACCATATATACCTTAAATAATCAATAATTGGCCGAAATAAGCTGGTATGGCACAGGAAACATAGACACTTCAGGAACCTTCAGTTCTATGTTGTTCATTGCTCTCAAGGGTCATGTCGTTTACTGTATGTTTGTTTCATTTTTCCTTAGCTTACAAACACATGCTCTCTAGGCCATTAACATTGGTCCCAAATAATGGATGCATCACGAAAACACGCCTATTCAAATATATAGATTATTTTTACCTCCAAAAACTGAAATTTTTCAGATAAAAACTCTGAAATTTTCATATTTCTGCTTAAAACATAGATTGTGGTACTGGTTAGAACCGCCTCGGCGAGGCGGTTCTAACGAGTACCCACAATCTACGTTTATGAGCAGAAATAAGAAAATCAATGTATACCCCTGTAAACCCAGTTTTACTATATAAAAGTGGGGTTTTAGGGGGTCAAAATTATATAGGCATGTTATCGTGATAGTTGGCAAGTAAGTTCGGGAGTTTATGTTCGTTTGCATATGTTAGTATATATCGATCGACTCTATAAGCCGAAGGTCCTAATCATATTCATAATCGAATTCATATGACGATCTGGGTCTTCATCGCCCATATATGACAAAAGTAATATTTCCTTGTTTTGTGTATCATATCATTTCATTTACGACAAAATTTTCAAATGCTGATAATAGTTGCACGTGCCAATACTTCAGGATTTCCTAACACGTATACGAGCACTGGTGCAGACATCAGTTTTATAAATTGAAGTATTAATCATTTTACCAGGAATGAACTATATTTATGTTGAAAAGTACACAATTACTTGCCTGCAATTACGTTAACAAGTCTACATAATGAATACTCAATGTTTCCCTAAAACATAATGAATAGCTGGGTATGTGGAGGTCTGCAAGGTTTGACAATATTTCAAGATTTGATCTACATTTCTGTACCAAATTTAAGTTTATTAGTATTTTCAATCAGGTTTATGCATTCCACAAAACGATTTCGTGATGTTAATAAGATGCATTCTTCAGTTTGTTAATATTGATAGAGCGGAAATACCATGGATAAGAACAACATTATTATTAAGTATTGGAGATAAGTGCAGACAACTAACCTTAGACAAGCAATTATGTATTTTAAATGATCTAACAAATAGGTAATTGGAATGACTTCTGCTGGTGTTGTAGGATGGTTTTCAATGTGTGTTTCAAGATAAACAGCCCGTGTGATTATGTGAACTGGTCTGGTGGCATCCACCCGACGTCGTACAGAGCCTCAAATCACTTTACTGTAAAAAACACTGTGTTTTATCATTGGGCATGAAAGCATGCGTGTCAATGTATTAATGGCAGATCATTACGAAAACATGCCTATTCAAATATATTGAAACTTTTACCACCAAAAAATGAAAATTTTCAGACAAAAATTCTGATATTTTTCATTTTTCTACTCAAAACATAGATTGTGGTACCCGTTAGAACCGCCTCGACGAGGCGGTTCTAACGAGTACCCACAATCTATGTTTTTGAGCAGAAATAAGAATAATAATGTATACCCCTGTAAACCCCAGTTTTTCCGTATAAAAGTGGGGTTTAAGGGGGTCAATATAATAGGCGTGTTTCCGTGATGTCATAGCTAAGACATGGCGCTCTCGGTGGAATTGGAGCACACTATTTTGCATTATGAAAACATGCCTATACAATTTTGACCCCCCCTTAAACCCCACTTTTATATAATAAAACTGGGGTTTACAGGGGTATACATTATGTTTTCTTAATTATGCTCAAAACTATAGATTGTGGGTACTCGTTAGAACCACCTCAGCAAGGCGGTTCTAACGAATACCCACAATCTATGTTTTGAGCAGAAATTTAAAAACATTCAGAATTTTTGTCTGAAAACTTTCAGTTTGTGGTGGTGCAATATTCAATATAGTTGAATAGGCGTGTTTTCGTAATGTTCTCAAGAGGAGTCTGAAGTGAATATTTTATCGCTGTGCTGTTCTCTTATGATTCGTGCATTACAGCTACTATTGAAATGCAAGTCAGTTTTAGAAGTTGTATTTACTCAAACAAAACAACAACGGTTGTATTTAATAGGTTTAATATATTGCATAGAGGCTTGGTGGGACAGAAGTATGAATCCGATTCACCACACTGCCTTGTAGAGGGATCAGCGCTTTTCTTTTTCTCGATTTGTAGCTTGATGTAAAATTAGTATTCGATCTAGCAGAAATCTATAAGATTAATAAGCCTGGAGGGCGATTTGTTCTGTTTCATTTCCGAAAGTGAATTGTTGGCGTATGGTTATCTATTGATATGATCTTTCTCATATTCTGAAACTATATATAGTCACCCTTAAAAGAGAAAATTCAGACATTTAAGAATCGGATGCAAAACATACTTCGAGATAACGCACATTTTTAAATTTAATAAAAAATATACCATTATATGCCGAATGGACTCTTCTACCGTACCTCTTTGGACCAGTCCATTTCCAATTTAAGGGGTGTCTGTTTTTCTTTGTTTTTTTTTTATTTCTTATTATAATCCCCGTACTTATGCAAACAATGTAGACCCTGATCAGACGCCGCGTTCTGATCTGGGTACACTGTTTGCAAAGGTTCCATTTATGGGACGTCAGGCTTAAATGGGTTAATATTTATTTTACTTCTCAATAAAAAACATATGTTGTGGGTACTCATTTCTCATAAGCACCCACAACATACGTCCTCGTGCACATATAAGAATATGAGATAACCTGATACACTCTGGTATCTGGAACTAAAGTATGCCTGTCTGCCATTACGAAAACATACCTATTCAAATAAATTGAAAATTTCACCCATGAAAATACAAGGTTTTCATATACAAAAATCTGATTTGTTTTATATTTCTGTCCAAAACATAGATTATTTGTACTCGTTAGAACCGCCTCGACTGAGGCGGTTCTAACGAGTACCTACAATCTATGTTTTTGAGCAAAAATAAGCAAAAATAATGTATACCCCTGTAAACTCCAGTTTTACTATACAAAAGTGGGGTTTAAGGGAGTCAAAATTATATAGGTATGTTTTCGTGATGACTAGTTTTAGACGAGTACTTGAAGATGTAATGATTATATATGGGAGGTACACGGACTTTGAACACAGTGAGATGAAACGATTGGTATCCTGTGTCATTCTGAACACATGCGCAATCAACAAATTTGAAGTTACAGTAGGTGCTTTATTTATTTATTTATTTATTTTTTATTTATTTTATTTTATTTTATTTATTTTTTATTTTTTATTGTTTATTTTTTTTTTTTATTCTTTTTTTTTATTTATTTATTTATTTATTTTTTTTATTTTTTTTTGCTGTTTTTTTTTTTTTTTTTTTTTTTTTTCTCAGTTAAGGAGAATTGATAAACTTATAGAAGGCAACTCTTTCTAAATGATTTGCCTCCCTTCTGCACAGCGGTCTACTCTAAAATGAAAGAATTTGCTGCACGAAGGAGCAAATTCATTTCTTTTAGAGTAACCAATTTTCGGAATGGACTAGTCTGCAGGAAAGCAAACAGAAGTCACATAAGTTATCTCCCTTATAAAAAATGGTGGACAATTTACCAAGTGTGCTGAGTCTTCTTAAATCATAAGCTATAGAAAGTTCTTGGTTCAATTAAATCATATATAAAGAGTCTGAACCTTCCCAGACTAAGAATAATAGCAATGTTGTTTTTGGCATCGAACAGGATGGAGGCGACTGTGCGATAGATGCACTATTATCTGATACTGATAGTGAAAAATTACTTTTTGCCCATTAGTTTTGATTAATAGTCTGCACACATTAAAATAGAATTGCTGGCTAGCTTTAATATTATAATAGATAGTGCATGATTAAAATTCTTAGATTATACGAACATACGTGTTTTTTGATATGTGCGTAGTATACTGAATACGCGTATCTAGTAGAAAGAAAGTGTTTTCGTAATAATAATTAAATAACCAACTTAAACATTGAGTCGACCAACTTGCCGTCCTCCGCGAGCGCACGGTCGACATTCCCCAAATTGTATGTGGAGACCACTCTTGACAGGGTCGTGGGATAGGATTAGCTTTTACAGCCCTGCAGATTAACCAAGATACCTTTGCAAACATCGTAGATCCAGATGAGACGGCTCGTCATTTGCAATAGTGGACATGTCGAAATTCAAAACTGGAAGAGACCATCTCAGAATCTTAGGGGCGAAAAGGGTTAAGTTTGTTTGCAGTCACAACTATCGATGTAAAGGTATCAAATGATCAAAGCACTGACAGTACTGGTGGGTCGATTGTCTCTGAGTGTAGGCTGGGAAAATGGTCCTCAACGGGAACGTAAGACTGCTTCATGTAATCCTTAACTTCCTATAATTTAAGCAAACAGTGCAGACCCTGATCATACACCGCGTTCTGCGGCATCTTATGTGGTTCTGCATTGTTTGTCAAAGTCTTAATTATCCAAGTCCAGGTTTTACAGATAACCCTCTGTCAACAGACTTCTGATGTCACAGTGACAAAAATAGCGCGGCTATAAATAACGTTGCCTGGATATCGTCTAACGCGCGTTTTGATTACATTGGTCAATGATAATCACGTGGATAACTACTTTAAGGAATTTTTGGCGTTTGAATACTATGGATCGATTGTAAACAATCGACCCAAAACGGTTAAATAGCAACGTCAAGGAATTACTTAGACATACATTTGCCTTCGGATCTAATCTGGCACAATAAAGTGGAAATTCTTCGGCATTACAACTACAGTCATCAGTTATTATCACAAACTCCAAGGGACCAAAATGCATTATTTGAGATAAACAGAGTTGAAAGGTAACGAACATATAGCAGACGGAACCAATAATTTAGTTTGACTTAAACAGTAGATTGATTTATCAGTGTTTTAGATAACGAGAGTAAAACTGTATTTCTGATAGGTCTCTGTCTCCGAGAAAAGTCAATGTGAAATTGACCTATAAACACTTAAATGCTCTCTAGGTTCTAAATGGAACATCACAAAAACACGCCTATTCAAATATATAGAAAATTTCATCTCCAAAAAAAACCTGAAAATTTCAGATAAAAAACTCTGACATTTTTCATACTTCTGCTCAAAATATAGATTGTGGGCACCCGTTAGATCCGCCCCGGCGAGGCGGTTCTAACGAATACCCACAATCAATGTTTTGAGCAGAAAAAAAAAGTAATGTTATACCCCTGTAAACCCCAGTTTTACTATACATGTATAAAAGTGGGGTTTAAGGGGGTCATAATTATATAGGCATGGTTTCGTGATGATGAGCTTTGAAAGCAAAGAACACACTCACTAAATTGGAAACGCTGAAGTGTCATTTTTGTCCATACCAGACCAGCTTATCGAAATTAGTTAGATAAAGGCGGTATATACACATGCTGCCTGCAGTGTTAAGTTATCTCTAAGCATGCTGGGTAAACAATTTCAGAAGATAAGATTTTGAAATATTTTTTTTAATCGTCCCAGAATATTGGTTTTGACATTTTATAAAATGTCAATGTCTATGTTCAGAGAAAATTAGAAAACTGTTTCAAAATATAAAACATCAGCACAATATCGTTAGTTTGTTGTCTGCTGAATTAGCCCAGAGAGTGGTTAAGGTTAAGATTGTGTAGATGATACGTGTTTCTAAACAATTACGTTTCCAAACAATTACACTAATTGAATATTATTTATACAGACTACAAAAATACTCATCGTGTCTAAGTACCGTATTTGCCAGTATACTGGGACAGACAGGTCTAAGCAAACGGTGTAGACCAAGATCAGACGAAGGTCAGATTCAGGTCTGAACTACTTGTCATTCAATCACAATATTGTCTGTCTTCAGCCCTCAGAGCTTCAGCCTTTTATTTATTTTATTTATTTTTTTTTTTTTTGTTTTCAAGGTGTACAATCTATGAGCTTACAATCATTTAATTTGTTATGTTCTTTAAGTTAGTTTATTGTAACAACAGTGAAATGGATTAACTCATTTAAACCTAGCGTCCAATAAAAGGGACATTGACAAACAGTGTAGACCCAGATCAGACGCCGCAGAACGCGGCGTCTGATCAGGGTCTATACTGTTTGTATTACGTTCAAAAGTTTCTTTAAAACAAGGTAATAATAAAAACTAACCAGACACCCCTTATATTGGAAATGGACCCGACCAATAAACATGAAGTAGAAGAGTCCATTCGGCATAAATGGGTTAAAGAGACAAATCCAGCTACAGAAAGAATGTCGAAAAACAAGCGCTGTCACTGTAGGTAGTATATGATTAGCAGGTCCAGGTTTATAATCATTCCTTAAATTTAAGATGTACCTTAACTTAGGCATGAAATTTGCATGTCTCAGCCCTCAAAGTTAAGGGCGAACTTAACTAAAGGAATGGTTGTGGGTATGAACAAATGTGTCCTAATATTTAAGACAAATTCGGTAGCCTTCGGTCGTGTTGGTAAGACAAACCTCCTATCTGAACGAATGAAAGTAGTGTGGAGATAAAGCAAGTCACACCAAGGGAGATACATTTACCGTATTTATCATGATAGGAGGACACATTTTCTCCCTACCACGTTTCTCCTGAATGTTGTACAATGCCAAAAAAAAAAAAAAAAAAAAAATACTAGGTGTCTTAACTTTTGTGATGGAATGATGTAAACTACAAAATCTGATCAGAATGCTTCTTTAGTTTGATCTCAACAGACTGATCTGGGTCTACACTGGCTTCCAAGCTCTGTTTAATATGTGTATAATCAGGGAAGGGGAAGCTGGTTGCTTTACGTTTCTCTTTTTGGAAGTGGCTGAAAAGGAATCGTCTCTAAACGGAAAGAATTCGCTCCCCCTGAGAGCAGATTCTTTCCTTCTAGAGTAGACCCCTTTCCAAATGGTCTTGATATATAGAAAAGCAAACAGAAAGTCACAAAAATTGTCTTCCTTGACAGGAACGGCTAACATTCTACATGTAACAAGTCCACCCAATCCCCTTATACAATTTTCCTGGACGGTTCACATAATTCTCTTGTTGAAGGGGAAAATAAACTTTCAAGAGAGATAACTCTGTTTATTTGGAGCAAATTTGTTGCGTTTAGAGTAAAGCCCTTTTCAGAAAGAATCTTTGTATGCAGAAAAAGCAAACAGGAAGTTGCAAAAGTTTACCAAGTACATCCAAGCCTCCTTATATATGTTTTTCCTTGAAGTTCCACATATGACAGGGATACCAAATGAAATTATCTGCCTATCTTAATGCTCTTGTTTAAAAGCAAGTAATGACATTTGTCTCACACTTTTATCTCTGATGTAAAACTGAATGATATTTGGCTCCAAAATGATTGTTAGCCGAAACACAGGAAAAGCTAAATTATGTCTAGGCACTGGTATCAATAATACATTCCAGTACAATCCAGTCTCTTGCCCGTATAGTCTTGGTTATGGGTTTGATGTTCACTGTTTAGACCTTCCATACATATTTTGTATGTACAGTGCTGCGCATCACGAAAACATACCTATATAAGTTTGACCCCCTTATACCCCACTTTTATATAGTAAAACTGGGGTTTACAAGGGTATACATTATTTGTCTTATTTCTGCTAGAAATATAGATTATGTTTAATCTGAAAACTATGAAAATATGTTTTTATCTGAAAACTTTCAGTTTTTTTGGTGATGAAATTTTCAATATATTTAAATAGGCGTGTTTTCGTAATGGGACACGGAATGCGAAACATGTAGGACCTCTCTCTTATTAATTGAAACAAAACATATTTTCCTAAATTTCATGTGATTAATAATTAATCTTCGCTATCAGAAAGGAACGTTAATATTCTTCAAAACATGCAGAGTCTCTTAACTTAATGTTAACATTACATAAATGTATTCTAAAATTCATTAAATAACGTTTTGATTAGAAGCAAATAAAACTACTCGTGTTAATCATTTTATTTTTTACATGTAATAGATAGATAAAGATACAAAAAACACATAGAAAATATTGACTTTCCTAACAAAATGGATTAAAAATCTATAAATCTAATCTTAATGTCTTTTTTTTTAGTTTATGTTTTTTGTTGGTTTTTTTCGTTTTCGTTGTTGTTTCTTTTCTTTTCTTTTTTTTTTTTTTTTTTTTTTTTTTTTTTTTGTTTGTTTGTTTGATTACATTGATCAATGATAATCACATGGACAACTACCTTAAGGAAATTTTTGCGTTTGTATACTATGGCTCGACTGTAAACAATCGACCCAAAAACCGTATCAACATTAACGATACTGTGCACTGTTTGTCATTCAGAGTCCAGTCATAGGAGTTTGAGGTTATGGTGCTGTCAACAAACAATCTTAACTGACAGACTTGATTGTGAAGTTTTGTTTTAATGAACGTAGGCGGCGCTGCCTCTATGTGACTCTGTTGCCTTGTAGCGTTAAAAATCTGAAAACTGAAAAAAAAAAAAAAAAAAAAAAAAAACGGAATTAACGTAGGACGAATTCTGAGAGGACGAAACCTCAAATACCTGTATCTTGTCGAGTTGGCCTGTTCAGATTGATGTATTAACCTTGCCATGCTGAATAAATTAAGATATCACGCCCACTTCTAATTGTCAATCAGTCAGATTACTTGACCCAGGTTGTTGAAACAAATTCATATACTTAAGGACACACAGTCAGATCCAGATCAGTTGGCTAATTTTTCAGAAGGCAACTGATCTTGATCTACACTGTTTGATGAAGGCAACGTATATCCGGGTTCAGCCTGTGTAGTTATTCTACTGGCCGTCCCAAGACTTGCAACACATTAAGAAAACATGCCTATTCAAAATATTGAAATTTTACAACTAAAAAGGGAAAAATATCAAATATAAAATTCTGATATTTTTCATATTCATGCTCTAAACATAGATTGTAGGTACTCGTTAGAACCGCCTCGGCGAGGCGGTTCTTACAAGTACCTACAATCTATGTTTTTAGCAAAATAAGAAAACAAATATATACTCCTGTAAACCCCCCCCCTCCCCCCCCCCCCCACCCCGTTTTACTATATAAAAGTGGAGTTTAGGGGTTCAAAATTATATTGGCATGTTTTCGTGATGAGTTTCCAGTGACTGAATATTGTTTTCTTATAATCCTGTTTCCTTTAATCTCTCACTAGTATTCAGCCTTTAAAGTCATAATATCATTTTCGTTTTATTTCAGTGCATCATCAAAAAGGATTATAAGGACAAAAAAAAATCAGTGGAGACTGGAGACAGTCCAAACAGTTCTTCTATTGCAGTTCGACTTTGTTCGTGCTTCGACGATTTCATATTTTGCGTCTGTTTTGTTTTTGTTTGTTTCCCATCTTATATGGGTGCCTCGGGAAGGGCGTATGTCATTTCTGGTCTGTAAAATTAATAGCAGTCTTAAATACCAACTTAGACTTTAAATCAGCCGAACTGACTACAGACATCCTGTTTTCAATCATTTTCTTCATTTCTGGCCCATCCAGAAGTTCCGTATAAACTGATTTATGTCAAATGGGCTTTTCTACCTTGCTATTCTTCCTAAACTCTTTGGACTGGTCCATTTCGAATATAAGGGGTGTCTAATTAGTTTCTATTATTATCATTCCATTTCGAAAACACGCCTATTCAAATATATTGAAAATTTAACCACCAAAAACTGAAAGTTTTCAGCTACAAAATCTGATATTTTTCATATTTCTGCTCAAAAACATAGATTGTGGGTCCTCGTTAGAACCGCCTCGGCAAGGCGGTTCTAACGAGTACCCACAATCTATGTATTTGAGTAGAAATAAGAAATATTAATGTATACCCCTGTAAACCCCAGGTTTACTATATAGAAGTGGGGTTTAAGGGGTCAAAATTATATAGGTATGTTTTCGTGATGATGTTTTATAGAAATTCCTGTATCTAAGGTCACTGCTGGTATCAGTAACGATAACTTTTGCCAGACAGACTCACATTTTGCCTTATAACTTGAGTATCTATTACCCTTTTTATTTGAAACTTGCACATACACATTGACTTGACAGTTGAAAAGCAATTATACAAAGCTAAAAGATGTTTTGTTCTAACATCGGTTATTGTCCCTGATTACTAGTTTGTTTGTTTTTTTTTTTCTATTTTGCTATATGGGAAAACTGTACTTAATTTAGTAATAATGCAATGTCTCAACAATCTATTTCAAAGAAAGGACGAAACTTATTACGAAACCTTGTTATGACAGACTGCTTCAGACATAAAGTGTATTTATTTTTGCAGGACCTATTGCCCCAGAATTATAGTATTTATGTGGAAAAGTGGGTAAAATTCTTGTTTTAATTTAATTTGATAATTGTTATATTGGGTAACAGGTTACTATAAAACTTGTATGGTAGTATCCATTTGATAAATCCTCACAACTTGTACACCAGTTCACACAAAACAGTATGGCATGAGTTATTGCCCTTGATTAAGCAAGTTTAGGTGGTAGAATTTTCAAAAAAATTCCCTTTGAACTCAGTCTTCAAAATGTGCAACGCATGAACATATTTCAGTATAGGTTTCTATTTATTAGACGAATTCTGCAATATGATGTATTTATTACAAATAAGAATTATATTTATGCGGTTTTTTTAACCATTTTAATCACATTTTATCATGTTGAGCGTATGTTCATAGAAAACAGGGGTGGGTAACAGTTCATAACTATTCATCACGAAAACATGCCTATATAATTTTGACCCCCTTAAACATCACTTTTATATAATAAAACTGGAGTTTACAGGGGTATACATTATTTTTCTTATTTCTACTTAAAACATAGATTGTGGGTACTCGTTAGAACCGCCTTGCCAAGGCGGTTCTAACGAGTACCACAATCTATGTTTTGAGCAGAAATATAAAAAAAATCAGTGTTTTTGTATCTAAATAGTTTTAGTTTTTGGAGGTGAAGTTTTCTATATATTTGAATAGGCATGTTTTCGTAATGTTGCTAAGACAAATTGTCATTTTGTAGTGTATTATTATTCAGCTTGTCTCTGTATGTCTAGAATATGACATTATTCCATTTTAAAGCAATACTGACCTTTTGAAATCGTTTGAATTTATCAAAACTGTTAAATTATTTAGAAAAAAAATTTTTTTTTGCTATTTCGGAGGTAAGGTTAATTGCCAATCATTCTCTCGTTTCACAGGTGCTGAAATTTTATGTCATGTCAGAATAATACTACACAATAAGTAGTATCATTATATGAAAGTTTCCTGAAGGTTTATTGTTGGGAAATATCTTTAATATTTGAAAATTTAGTAATTTCCGTTAAATCTACAGTAAGTTTTCACAATTACGGGGGTGGACAAAAATGATAATTATTAGGTATAGTAAAGTTTGCGTTACATTCTAATGGCTTTCCTGCACTTTGTATATTCTAATATCATTTAGTTGCAACAACTGAAGTTATTTCATAGGTGCTAGTTGCTGCGTTAGTATGATTTTCTCAGTACTACTAGGTTCTAGAACAACTTTGAAGAAAAATTTTTAAGGGGGTACAACTTTGATGCACTAGAACTCTGATACGAGGCGAAAACATCAGCTTTTTATTGTTTTTTATTACATTTTCAACAGTGATTTACTGAGATTTCTCAGTGAATTATAATCGATAAATGACCGAGTGAATTATTTCATTTCGAACGTTTTGACGTCATAATTGCTAGGCGACGTTGCTGACATAGTTGGTACATGTAACAACAATAACAATAGTTGACGTTTCGCGGAAAATTTGATAAACTCATGGAGATCAGACTGCAATTCAAGTTCACGTCCAGTTGGTGTTTTTGAGGAAAGATCTGCAATGCAAATATAAAGTATGATTTTCTTGATAATCCAGACATTGTTGTGACTGTATTTCAAGCTCAGGATGATTTTTGCATTAAAGTGAAAGCAAGATGGCGACTGATTTTCAAACTAAACCACGCCTCCTGAAATTAATGCATTGACTGGAACTATTTTGGTAGGAAATCATAACGGCTGAATGTGAAAATTCAAAGGTAAAACATGAATGAAAATGTAATAAACAGTTTATTTGTTTGTTTTGATCGATTACGGAGAAATAATTCACGCGTGTTCTAAGGCTTTCGTGTAAAAAAACTTGTTCGCTTCGCTCACTCGTTTTTTTTTTACGCGCAAGCCTTAGAATACTAGTGAATTATTTCTTCGTAATCGATCAAAACAAACAAATTAACTCTATATAAATTTTACAATGAAATGGGAAAATGAAATGGGGAAGCAAAATGCAGAATTTAAAGCAAATCTATCGTTGGGTTAAAAGGTGCCAGTAGTGACCTTAATGCAAACAGAATATATCCTGATCAGAAGCCGCCGTGTTCTATGATGTCTCATCTGGGTCTACACTGTTTGCAAATGTCACTTTTATGGTATGCTTGGCATAAATGGATTAACCTACTTTGATGATTAAGTTATTCATATAAAGATATACAACAGTGTGGCACATTTACTGCCATGGTTATTTCAGCCAATGAAAATGTACATTAAAGATACATAAAAAATAGCAATTCGAATTCGTCTAGCGTTTCCGTCATTTGAGCGGCAACGAGTGAGAACATACCTTTTGACATATGCGCCAAACGAAGACTCAGATCAGCTTGCGCATTCGCGCAGTCTGATCAGAGTCTTCGTTGTCCGCATGAAGAAAGTTTGAATCCTTGGCTATCCGAAATGCGCACAGTGAAGATTCTGATCAGACTGCGTGAATGCGCAGGCTGATCTGAATCTTCGCTGGGTGCACATGTCCAAAGGTACGTTTTATGATTTTGTGGCACGTTTATACCCGCAGAAGAAAATTAACGATTCAATGCTCGTAAAGTACAATAGATTTGTTCCCTTGAGGAGACGTTTGGCGTATGGTTAGTTTTACACTGACACTATACTTATTTAAAGACGAATCAGGGCTGATAGATTCTGACACAATGTTTTGGAGATATTAACCAAATCCTTTATAAGAAGCTTGATGAATAGAAATATGATGTACTTGCTGCTGTATTCCCATTGTTCTAACAATTATGTACTGTAATGATTTCCATTTAAGCTATGATTCCATATACAGTCGAACCTCGTTATCTCGAACTCGCTTATTTCGAATTACCGCTTACCTCGAAGTGAAAATCTGGTCCCTGTTTTAACATGAAATTATGACAACAGGTAACAAAATAATGTGGAAAAGAGGAGAAAGGAGCAATTTCTCCTCTTTCCCACGTTATTTTATATATATATATATAGAGAGAGGATCTTACATGAGTGGTCATTTAATATGAAATTTATGAAACGAGTTTGGGTAATTTCTGTATTTTGCGAGCTTTAGCGAGCAAAATACAGAAATTACCCAACGAGTTTCATAAATTTCATATTAAATGACCACTCATGTAAGATTCTGTTTATCACATGGCCCTTCCGATGACAAAAAATGCACAAAATATATTTTTAAAGATAACGGCTTTCCATAGCTAAGCGGAACAAATCGCTACCAAGAATTCAATAGTACTATGCAACAAAAATAGTTCGCATAAGTACCGAAAATAACTAGAAACAAGATAAATATGCCATTTGTTAAACTGAAGGAAATAATGATGATTTTTGTTTGAGCTAATAAATATTTCATTTGAATAAATCAATTCAAAACTAAATATTCCTTTGAACAACGTCATTCAGCGAGTCAATACGTCACTGAGAATGAGTAGGGAAATCCCCCACAGTCAGCTGTCGTATTTAAAGGTCACTGACCTAGATCAATATAGTTTTATGCCGTGGTTGACACACTCAAGTAAACGACAGATTTCAAAACTATAAAACATTTATCTGTAGTTTGGATTTTAATTTGACACATTTAATGACTATCTGAGCCATGTCATCCACCAATGTTTTTTGGAGGAGGTGATTTTTTTTTTCATTGACGGTTTGACGATATCGATGTTGAGATCTCGAGTGCCTCAAAATATGTTGCGGGAAAACATCGAATTTTTACCACCATGAATATTTCTGGTAGTCGTGTTATTCACATTGTGATTGTTTTGTGTCTTCTCCCTCCATTGGTCTGACATTTATCGTTCATCTCAAAATCATCTCAAAACTGAAGGCAGGATCTGTTTCAAAAGTAAAAGTTGTATCGGCGAACGCGGACACCATCTTGGTTGCTATCAATAAGCGGTGTAATACGAATATTAATGAGGGTAATTAGGCTAACCAATGGGAAGCCTTGCAGGTGTTATAACACGTGTGGTTATATGATTTTTATGACATGGGTTATTTCACTGACTAACGTGACGGTCATGTGATAAATATATTTCTAACTTCAGGAGTCAAATTACATATTCATTTGTTAAATATGGTTGTTCAATTTATTGTTTTCCTCACTCTCTCAACTCTGATATGTCAAGGTACGGATATCTCGAAGTGTTTCTGTGAGTCCCTTGGAATTCGAAATAACGAGAGTCGACTGTACATATAATTTATTGCCCCTTTTAGGGGAACGGATTCACTTGACAGGTTTTCTAGCTTTGGTAGAAGAAGGACACTCCTGAAAAAATGCGTCTGCTCAAAAAAGAAATACTATGAACCCATTAATTCCTTTATTAATGAAACCGAGGCTACGATTTCCCTCCTTTTATTTGTTCTTGTTTCCAAAGGAAACCTTTATTATCATCACGCTTTAGCGATTGGGATATTGTGAATGCCTCCATCCGTTCGTCCGTCTGTCTGCCAAGCTATCACCTCCCAAGCCACAGGTCTAAATTTAACTTAACTTGCTTTATGGCTTCCCCTTGTGGTAAGGGTGTTAAAGGTGTGATAGAGCAACATTATTTTTCCGTCCGTCCGTCCGTCCGTTTAGTTATCAGCCACACTAGTACGGAGTGTGGGGGTTTTGCGATGGCGTGCCATCGACTGTGCAATCTATTGTTATAGGAGAAAGCAGTCAGTTAACTCCCTTGATTACTTTCTGTAAATAACCAGGTCCAATTAATTGGATTCCTCTGCTTTTATCATTAGTGTTTCCATTAAGTACCACTTCCTTTTCCTTAATAAATCTAATTTTAACAAGGTCATATGCCAATACAGCTTCCAAAATATTTAGAAGAAATATTTTCTGTGCAATGAAATATATAATATTAATTAATCGTCCATGTGGATATTGAGAAATGTAAAGTTAAGAATTTGTTTAATTCCACTGATGACCTATGATAAAAGCAGAGGATTCCAATTAAAAGGACCTGGTTAGTATTTGATCTACCTTGGACTTTACCTGTCAAGGGAGATAATAGAAATACTGCTGCTATCTCTCATTGGACTGATGTTAAGTGCTATCATATAAAGATATTCAGTGAAACCCATTACGAAAACACGTCTATTCAACCATATTGGAAAATTTATCACCAAAAATTGAAAATTTTCAGATAAAAAATCCTGATATTTTTCATATTTCTGCACAAAACATAGATTGTAGATACTCGTTAGAACCGCCTCGACGAGGCGGTTCTAATGAGAACCCACAATCTATGTTTTGAGCAGAAATAAGAAAAATAATGTATACCCCTGTGTGTGTGTGTGTGTGTGTGTGTGTGTGTGTGTGTGTGTGTGTGTGTGTTTGTGTGTGTGTGTGTGCGTGTGTGTGTTTCTTTCTTTTTTTTTGTTTCTAGGCATTACGAAAACACGCTTATTCAAATATACTGAAAATTTCACCACCAAAGCCTGAAAGTTTTCGGATACAAATTCTATTTTTTTTTTTTTTTTTTTTCATATTTCTGCTCAAAACATAGAATGTGGGTACTCGTTAGAACCGCCTCGGCGAGGCGGTTCTAACAAGTACCCACAATATATGCTTTGAGCAGAAATAAGAAAAATAATGTATACCCCTGTAAACCCCAGTTTTATTACATACAGGTGGGGTTTAAGGGGGTCAAAATTATATAGTTATGTTTTCGTGATGGGCAACCCTTGTATGTTTATATTTATTGAGAATTTTCATACACAGCACAAGCATCACTAATTTGATCAACATCACTAAAACATGCCTATATAATTTTGACCCCCTTAAACCCCACTCTTATACAGTAAAACTGGGGTTTACAGGGAGTTTACGGAGAGGCGGTTCTAACAAGTACCCACAATCTATGTTTAGAGCAGAAATATGAAAATTATCAGAGTTTTTTATCTGAAAATTTTCAGATTTTGGAGGTGAACTTTTCTATATATATTTGAATAGGAGCGTTTTCGTAATGATATAAGAATCGACTCTTCTCTGCATATGTCATTCACCATTCACCAGTACGCGATTATTAACCGAATTTGCACAGATCATTTGGGTTAGATGAATGGCAAATTAGGTTTTGATGATCTTGACTCAATTTTCAATGCAGTTACTGGAATACAACTGTCAAATTAAGCAATGGTGTATCGAAACTGCAAAATTAGGACGGGAGTGGGAGGGTCAGGGAAGGGGAGACTTCTGTTGTCGCCGGAAACACTGTTCCTGTTACCTTAATATTTCAGATTCCTTGTTTTGTGAATACATATACATTGCCTGACAAACGTCCAGTGAACACTTTGGTTACATTTTTGGTAACAACTGTGTCTCGGCCGCAAAGTATACAAATGAAGACAAAAATACATATAATTCTGAGCATTTATTGGTTAAAGTTGAAAGCACTATTACAGAGACATCAGAGAGCAATAGCTAATGCTTTGACTAAATTTTCAGACAGGTAAGCGGACAGACGGCGCATCCGGACAGTAAGAACTGGACATTGGTATCAAGGAGAGTAAAGATTTACATAACGAAAACATACCTATATAATTATGACCCCCTTAAACCCCACTTTTATAGAGTAAAACTGGGATTCACAGGGAATACATTATTTTTCCTATTTCTGCTCAAAAAGTATAGATTGTGGGTACTCGTTAGAACCGCCACAATCTATGTTTTGCGCAGAAATATGTAAAATATCAGAGTTTTTATCTGAAAATTTTCATGTTTGGTGGTGAAATTTTCAATATATTTGAATAGGCGTGTTTTCGTAATGGATGCAGCCATGCGATGCGCGATTCGTATGAATATACGCATTTAAAGGATATTCCTCAAAAATCGACATTTTATTATCCAAGAAAGTTTTATAAATTGATATATGGTATTAATTCAATCATAAAATGTGGCACCTGACAGCCTGTAAAATTTCAGTTAGTCTCTCGTTCTTGAAATGAAATGATTTTTTATTGTATCTCTAAATTAATATTGCCAACATTAATACAGAGATACGATAAAAAATCATTTCATTTTTGATCCAGTTCAAAAAAGAGAAACTAGCTAAAACTTTACAGGCTGTCAGATGCCACACTTTAATATCGTATTGATACTATATATCAATTTATTCAATCTATCTTGGATGAAAATGTCTACTGAGGAATATGGGGCCTTTAATATGAGTTGAAAGACTTCTAAATCGATCCAAATGCTTTTCCAAAGCAGTCTTCAAAACAAAAAAAAAAAAAAAAAAAAAAAAAAAAGAGAAAAGAAAAAAATTGTCAATCGCATCATGTTGATGTCATTGCTTAGTGACGTGCATTTCGTCTTTACCCATAAATGCCGAGTAGACTCTTCTATAGTCTCTTCTACCTTAACTATTTGGATGAGTTCATTTCAATAGAAGGAGTGTCTGGTTAGTTTCTGCTGTTACTAAGTTTTATAGAAATTCATTACGAAAACACGCCTATTCAAATATATTGAAAATTTTACAACCAAAAAAGGCAAATTTTCAGATAAAAAAATCTTATATTTTTCATATTCCTGCTCATGACATAGGTTGTGGGGACTCGTTAGAACCGCCTCGGCGAGGCGGTTCTAACGAGTACCCACAATCTATGTTTTGAGCAAAATGACAAAAATAGTGTATAACCCTGTAAACCCCAGTTTAACTATATAAGAGTTGGGTTTAAAGGGGTCAAATTTATGTAGGCGTGTTTTCTTGATGTCTTACCTAAATGCAAACAGTGTAAACCCGGATCTGACGGCACAGAATGCGGCGTCTGATCAGGGTTTCGCTGTTTGCTAATATCCTTTTTATGGGACACTGGACATAAATAGATTAAGTAGTTGAATACATTAGAATAAGCATATTTACTAGCTTAAAGTAAATATAAATATTTGGTAGAGTTCCGCCATTTTTGACAAAAGAGGCAACCTCTGTAAGTGCTTGTTTGATTTCCTGTTCACCAATTAATCCTTCTCTCAAAAGGTGTCTACTGAGCGAAATATTTCGTTTTGGAGCAGACCCTTTTCCTGAAAGGAGCAAAACTCCGTGTCTCCCTTGAAAAGTTAATTAAAAGGTATCCGACAACTCGTAATTACTGCTACAATCCACATGATTAAGTTTCCTCCCTTGTAATGGGCAATGGCGGTTATATCGTAAAGTTAAGTTTGACGTTTAACACTCGAGGCTAAATCAGCAGACGACAAACTGACGATATTATTCTTATTTTTCCCCAAAAATAGGTTTTGGCACTTCATGCAAATTGTCTCCTTAGGACACAGACTGCATCAAATGTCAAAGCATATTTTTTGATGAAAACAAAAAAGAAAAACATTTCAAAATGTGGTCTGCTGAAAAATTTACCCAGCATGCAAAGCGTTGAGACTTAGAATTCAGAAAAAGACAGAAACAGTTTGTTCGACAGCTCATACAGATCTCCTTAAATGAGATGATAATTTATATAATCATTCCCATATAACTGAGAATAGGTATGCGTACAATCGTATATATATATACGCCCGTCTAGTCTGGCTCACGTCTGCAATGAATGAATATTTTTCTCATAATTCTGTTCGATCATCCACTAAACTGAAACTAACATAATATTATGACTATAAAGGCTGGTCACTAGTAACCAGCCTTTATAGTCATGATATTATTTTGGTTTTATTTCAGTAGATTATTAAACAGGATTATAAGAACTAAACATTTAGTCACTGCAGACTGGAACCAGGCAAATGTCAGTCCAAAGACAGTAATTACGTTTTGAAACAAAACAATTATTAAGTCTCCTAAAACAGAGAGCAGTACACATCGAGCCGAGTCATTTAAAAGGGTGCCTAATACAGGGCAGGATCAGACAAGCATCCACATGAATTCCAAAAACAAGCAAACATACTTCTTAAGCTGGAGCAATCTGTGCGTAGGCTCTGTCTGAGCAAGACCAAAACAAAGACCCTGAAAGGGACATGAGTTTTAAGATGTTTAAAAATGGATTTCTAATTAAAAAGTTCCTGTGGCTAAAACAAGGGTTGAGGTATCAATGACAGTACTGTGTTACGGGCTGACGAAAAAAAGTAAGGACAGATGAAAATATGGAAACTATTATACCGAAGCCCCACTTTGTTTTCAAAGCTAGGTATAACAAAAACATTCTAATATGAAATGGCCCTGAGAGCAATAAACATACCAAGCGGGCACACGAAGTTTATACAACGTCGCATTAACGTCGATGCATCGACGTCAATATGACGTTGTATAAACGCCATGTCGATGTCTCGACTTTGATGCAACGTCATGTTGCGTCAACGTTAATTTTATTGGTAGGCACAGAACTAAAACCAAATATACATACGCATACAACATACACACTCTATATTATTCTGATTGAGAAAGAAATTCGAGGCCGTAATGCACATGACCTACCCAGCAAACACACAACGTCGTGCGGACGTCGCGGCGACGTCCGCACGACGTTGTGTGTTTGCTAGGTAGATACATGAGCCGCAACGTCAGAAAACGCAACGTCGGACATGTACGCCCAGTGAAGATTCAGATCAGTTTGCGCATTCGTGCAGTCTGATCAGAGCCTTCATTGACCGCATATTGGTAACCAAACATGCAATGTTTCTTCATGCGGATAACGAAGACTGTGATCAGACTGTACGAATGTACAGGCTGATTTGAGACGTCACTGGGTGCACATATAAGAAGGTACGTTTTATCAAGTTGAGGCTCAAATAATGAACAGTGAAAGTCTTCCCAGTCATTTAGTTATTACAGGCTGGCCTGTGATTTCGCTATTGACATATGCATAAGGCTAGTTTTCCTGTTTCATTGGTTGAACTTCTTCCAGAATGTCACGTGATCCATCAACTAGGTGAACGAAAACTTCACATCGGATTCTTTCATCTTCTGGTCGAAGAGGGCGTCAAAAGCCTCGTTCTGAGACACTGTGAAGTAATTTTTCCAGTCACCAATTTCACCTGAAATATATTGTGGTCCGAGCGACTTGAAAATATGTCTTTGGGGCTTATGCGGACAGTGAAGACACTGGTCAGACTGCACGGATGTGCAGTCTGATCAGGGCCTTCGCTGTCCGAGTTAAGAGTTATTTGGTTATACTGAGAAGTAGATTGGCGGCATTGACTTCTGCATTTATCTTTTTGTCAATCTTTCTATCACTTCCTGTATGCAGACAGTGAAGGCATAAATCAGACTGCACGCATGTGCAGTATGATCAGGACCTTCGCTGTCAGTTTTAAGAATTATTAGATGTTGCACAGAGATCGAGATATCAAAGGTCCTATGTCGACTGTCTGTAGGTTCAGGCCGGAAGTTTCGATCAAAGGCCCTATTTTGACTGAGTGTAGGTTCAGGTTAGAAAAAAAGGCCCTATGTCGACTGTGTGTAGGTTCAGGCCGGATTTGGTTTGTTCGATCAAAGGCCCTTTGTCGACTGAGCGTAGTAGATTCAAGCCGAATTTGGTCTGTTGTATCAAAGATGCTGTATTGACTGCGTGTATGGTTAGGCCGGACTTAGCCTGTCGACTTTGTGTATGTTCAGGCCGGTTCGATCAAAGGCCCTATTTCGACTGAGCGTAGGAGTTCAAGCCGAATTTGGCTCGTTGGTTCAAAGACGCTGTATCGACTGTGTGAAGGGTTAGGTTGGACTTGGTCTGTTTGATCCTAGGTGCTATGCCGAATTCGTGTAGATTCAGGCCGGATTTGGCCTGTTCGATCAAAGGTCCTATGTCGAATGTGTGAAGGTTCTGGCCGGACTTGGCATTGGCATTTTCCATCAAAGGCACTATGTCGACTGTGTGTAGGTTCAAGCCGGACAACCTATTTGACCCTGTTTCGACAGTGTGTATGTTTAGGCCAGACTTAGCTTGCTCGATCAAAGGCCATATGTCGACTGTGTCTAGACCCAAGCCATCAAAAGTCCTATGTCGACTGTGTGCAGGTTCAGGCTAGACTTGGCCTAAAGACTTGGACTAAATACCCAGTGTCGACTGTGTAGGTTAAAATCGTAATAGCCTGTTTGATTAAATACCCTATGTCGACTGTGTTCAAGCAGGACTTGGCCTGTTCGATCAAGGGCCCTATGCCGACTGAGTGTAGTTTCAGGCCAGACTTAACCTGTGCGATCAAAGGCCCTATGTCGACCGTGTATAGATTAAATAAGGACTTGGCCAGCTCGATCAAAGGCCCAATGTCGACTGTGTGTAGGCTCACGCAAGAGTTGGCTTGTTCGAATTTGTTTTAAGGTGCTTTTTCATGTAGTATGGCCCATTGATCGTATGGCTGATAAATACAGAATACGTGAGGTTGTTTATTTTAAGCTACATCTATTTAATATTCACTGAGCGTGACGTGCTTACACATTCTTTATCCTGGGAAATTTCCGTTCATTCAGTTTATTTCCACGTTTAGTTTGAAAATAAAATATCCTGTGGTATAAAATCTTATTGCCGAAAAAACATTAAAATTTCGGCCTCGCCATGCGAAAACATGTCTTCGGGCATTAAGATAGCGAAGGCCCTGATCAGACTGCGTGGATGCGCAGTCTGATCATGGTTTTCGCTGTCCGCAAACAGAATAATTGTATACTATGGAATGTTTCAATGAAGAGCAAATGCCCGGATAAGGCTTTGCGCATGTGCAGGATGATGTTAATCCGCACATTTTGCGCATGCTCGAAGGCACGTTTTCGTTTAATGTGGCCCAAATGATATGGTCATACGAAAAGGTGTCTTTCAGCATAATTAAAAATATAAGATTCTGGTCAGCTTGCGCATCCACTTAAGGTATGTGTGACCCGTAAATATGTTCTACAGAATTCAATAATATTGCAGGCGGACAGCAAATGACCGGATGACCCTGCGCATGCGCACAGTGAATTGTGGGCCGTAGCTGATCGCATTTGTTTTTCGAACGGTCCATGGACAAAGGTCGCCACGCCACGTGATCATATTCTATATATAGAACAGAATAACTGCTTTATTCTCCCGGATCATATCTGATATTCATCTTTCCTTCATTAATTTGTGGAGGAAAAATTCCTGCATGTACATGACTCACATTATGCTGAGCACTCTGAGTAAAATTTACAGTAGACGACACATTGTAATATTTTTCTTATTTTTTTTCCCAACGTTTTGACATTTCACGCAAATTGTCTGCAATGGGAAAAATATTTCAGTATGTCGTCAGCTAAAAACTTCACCCAGAGTGCTCAGCACAGAGGTCCTATGATTTTTTGAAGTTGAATTCCTCAACCTACTACTACTACTACTACTGCTGCTGCTGCTACTACGGCTGCCGCTACTACTTCTGCTACTACAAGTGCTATTCCACTAATTCTAGTGCGAATATCCCACTACTTCTAGTGCTACCGCTGCTACTACTGCTTCTACTGCTAACTACTGCTACTACTGCTACTACTGCTACTGTAACTGCTACTACTACTACTGCTACTACTCCTACTCCTACTATTACCACTACTGATATCCCTACCCTACTGCTACTAGTACTTCTCATACTACTACTACTGCTTATACGACGGCTGCTTCTACTGCTGCTACTACCACAGATATTGCTACTGCTGCTCCTGCTACTGCTGCTTCTGGTACTACTACTATTACTGCTGCTTCTACTGCTGCTTCTGGTACTGGTACTGCTACTACTACTACTATTACTGCTGCTTCTACTGCTGCTTCTGGTACTGGTACTGCTACTACTACTACTATTACTGCTGCTTCTACTGCTGCTTCTGGTACTGGTACTGCTACTACTACTACTATTACTGCTGCTTCTACTGCTGCTACTGGGTACTGGTACTGCTACTACTACTACTATTACTGCTGCTTCTACTGCTGCTTCTGGTACTGGTACTGCTACTACTACTACTATTACTGCTGCTTCTACTGCTGCTACTGGAACTGGTACTGCTACTACTACTACTATTACTGCTGCTTCTACTGCTGCTACTGGGTACTGGTACTGCTACTACTACTATTACTGCTGCTTCTACTGCTGCTACTAGGTACTGGTACTGCTACTACTACTATTACTGCTGCTTCTACTGCTGCTTCTGGTACTGGTACTGCTACTACTACTACTACTATTACTGCTGCTTCTACTGCTGCTTCTGGTACTGGTACTGCTACTACTACTACTATTACTGCTGCTTCTACTGCTGCTACTGGGTACTGGTACTGCTACTACTACTATTACTGCTGCTTCTACTGCTGCTACTGGTACTGGTACTGCTACTACTACTACTATTACTGCTGCTTCTACTGCTGCTTCTGGTACTGGTACTGCTACTACTACTACTATTACTGCTGCTTCTACTGCTGCTTCTGGTACTGGTACTGCTACTACTACTACTATTACTGCTGCTTCTACTGCTGCTACTGGTACTGGTACTGCTACTACTACTACTATTACTGCTGCTTCTACTCCTGCTTCTGGTACTGGTACTGCTCCTACTACTGCCGCTGCTGCCACTGCTGCTACTGCGTACTGGTACTACTACTACTACTATTACTGCTGCTTCTACTGCTGCGTCTGGTACTGGTACTGCTACTACTACTACTATTACTGCTGCTTCTACTGCTGCTACTGGTACTGGTACTGCTACTACTACTACTATTACTGCTGCTTCTACTGCTGCTACTGGGTACTGGTACTGCTACTACTACTATTACTGCTGCTTCTACTGCTGCTACTAGGTACTGGTACTGCTACTACTACTATTACTGCTGCTTCTGGT